>CAHIKZ030001453.1:360000-382500 GCA_903632075.3 Acanthosepion pharaonis
TTGGTAACAGGTTCCTCACAATGGAAACAAGGGCAAAAAGACCACATGAATATATGTCTGCAAATCCTTCTGTTTTTGAGCTATTAAGTTTAAAGAAAGTTCACGATAGATGGCTCTGTGTTTGCCATATAGACTGGTTTACATTTATCATTCGTGTGTATTTGCAGTTAGTCTGTCTTCCATCGTTTAATCTGTGTAGTATTGAGTTAAATGAGAACTCTTCCGTTTAGCAATGGCAGAATATTCATAACGTGATAATGTGTGTGATTTTTACATACGGTCACGTGAATGGTACTGGACGCGAGGATGCACGGCTGTATCAGATTGCATTTTCAGACCGAAGGCAGCCTTGCTGAGACAGGATCCGTAGCACCACAAACTACTGATCGAGGAAGACCGAGATGCCTGACCAAGAACAACACATTCGGAGACGATCCAGGTATCAGCACACATCAAGTGGTCTTACTATGCCGTACATCTCATAGTACCATAACAAGGGTACTTCAAGAGAAGCTTTTGTATCCGTATCTTTTGCAACGTGTGCAGGGTCTTTCATCCTCTGATCACTCACCAAGGGAGAACTTTTTCCGATAGATTATTTCAGAAACTTGATCCGTTTTTATATATTCAATCTTGTTTATGCGTGAGGCAACATTTCGAAGAGATGGAATAACAAAGTTACACAAACAACATTTGTGGGAGGATCGGAATCCCCATGGTACAATATAAGCTAGTCACCAGTATTAGTTTACGATTAAGGAATTGTAGGTGACTTTCTGCTAGGTTCATATGTTCTCCGAGCATGTCGTACAGGAGCTACCTACAGGGACTTTATTTCGAACACTTCCAGACCTGCTAGAGGGTGTACCCCTGCTAATATGAAGACGCATGTGGCTCATGCTTGATAGGTTTCCAGTACATTTTAGTCACATTGTTCGCGATGGGCTGGCTGACATCTACCATGAAAGATGGATAGGCAAGGGAGGATCGGCCCCATGGCCTGGACGTTCCACCGACCTCAATGCTTTGGAGTTTTATCTGTGGTGCAACTGGTTCATGCAGCGGACAATAATAATGCAGAGACGCTTCATCAATGTATCATGGGGGCCTGCGAAACCGTTCGATTTGAAAAGGTCCGCTAGTCAATGATCCGACGGGTGTGTGCGTGTGTCGTAGCAAAAGGAGAAAATTTTGAACATGTGTTTAGGTACAACAATGGCCGTTTGGACATATGTTTGTATGGGAAATTTAACCTTGTTTTAGTGTTATGAAGCCGCACCCCAAAGTTGGTAAAAGTATTTTGTATCTTCGCTTGTACATTTAACAGCGGCTACCGCTTTTTAATAACTCCAAAATAAAGGAATTGCAGACCTATGATTATATGAAATGTGTCCTTATTTTGGCGTGAGGAACCCGCCCCCAAAGTCTGTAAAAGTATTTTTGATACAACCTGTGCTTATATAGGGGATAAGGATTTAATTTTATATATCAAGAACAGTTTGGGAGAAAAAATATATATGTCAAATTGATATATATATATATATATATATATATATATATATATATATATGGAGGAAATCAAAAAAAGTAGAATCCTATTTTTCGTGTGACGCGTTTCCAATTTGTCATATATGTTTTATATATATATATGTTTTTTATATATATATATATATATATATATATATATATATATATATATATATATATATATATATGAAGTGCATATATTTATTAGACCAGTCAACGTGAATGCAATATATATATATATATATATATATATATATATATATATATATATATATATATATATATATATATATATAAGACCAGTCGATTTGCATATATATATTAGACTAGTCGAAGTGCAATTAATAACATTTTACCTTGGACTATCATGTGGTAAGGAACCGGACCATAACAAAAATTAAACCTGAACCACAAAAACAGCTTAGTGTATTTACTATAGCAGAGCATTATTTTTTTTCTGGCCATAATTTAATTTCCTCGATTTTTTTCATAACCATAACTTGTGATGTTAGAGTTAATATCTGAGTCGAATTTGTGTAACTTTTTTCCATTTAAGCCAGACAACATAGTTTAAGATATTGCCACCCTCAGGAGTTTGTTTGGTTATCATATTTTCAACAAATTTTGAAAATATTCAATATGAAGAGAAATTTTGAGGGATATATTTATATATTATAGCTCGTTAACACCAACTGTTTTTTTTAAATGGTCAATAAAAATTTTTTAATTTTTTTATATTACATAGAGACTATGTAAGATAAAAAAAAATTCTAAGATATTAACGTGGCGTAAAAATCCGTTCCCACGTTGAAACCTAAATATCTAGATAATTATGTTGTTATAGCATATATATACCAGCTGTAACAGCATAATTGTTCACTTCACAAAATGTTTAATATCTAAAAAAAAAAAAAAAGAAACACTATACTTAGTTTCTTTTTCCAGGTTTTCAGATAAGACGTTTAGCCATCTTGACACCATTTGTTATAAGAATCACTGAAAAACACTTTCAGCTAGAAAGAGAACAGGTTAAATTCGTTTTCTGTCTTCCCAACTGAGCAATGGTGAGAGGAAAAAATATCATTCAGATCTTCAGTAATGGTATCAACATTCATACTCTGGCTTCCATCTTCAAATCCATTCAATAACCATCAAGAGAACGGTGAATAAGTTTAAAAAGAGGAAACAGTAAAGGTAAAAACTGGATCAGTAGCTCACAACAGGAAGAGGGATCATCATTTCAACTTAGAACTAAAGAGATCAGTTAGAAAAGAGCCAAGAAATATCGTATAAAATATGTTTCGAATCGAACCTGTAAAATATACGCAGAACCGTCATTTAAGCTGACGCGCTATACCATTTAGCTACAGAGGAAGCATCGAGTTTGTTAAGTCAAATTACTGTTTGTAAACAACACGTTTCCCATGTATTTTCTACGATATTTCTCGGACATTCAGGTCGGTAAATATAGTTAATAATGTTTATTATAAACAGAGCATGTTTTTAAATTTTGTATCTATAAAAAAATAACGTATAAACAGAAAATATATTAAAATAATGAATGACTATAAATTTTTCATAATATATGACGTCATTTGTTTACGTTAAGATACGCCTTAAATGATATGGTCATTCGAGAAAAACCATATAAAATAAATATATATATATATATATATATATATATATATATATATATATCGTTCAACAAAACTGACAAAAGTAATTGTGTTTAGTTTTTTATTATTTTTTTTTTTTTGAGAAGACAATTGATTTTTTATATCAGTTTTGCCACTCAATACCGACACATTTAAACCGGTATAGAATTCTACCAACCCTGATATGCAACATATAGTCATCGAGAACACACCGATATTCTCAAAAAGGTAAACATTAAAAGGTTAAATAAAGCACCTTGTCAGTTTTGTTCAACGAGGAAGTACTGCTCCCCCATATATATATATATATATATACGTGCGTGTCATTCGCAGACAGTACTGTTTAGTTGTATCACAGCTCCTCAGTGCGACTAGACATCCGAATATCTCAAGCCAAAACCGAAACCCGGCCGATTTGATTCATTTTCAAAATTCTGTATTTACCATTAGGCAGAGAGAGACGGCTAATTCTATCGTATTGTTTTTTACGAATGTAAACAAACGCCAATCAGTCAGAGTGCTCCAATTCATATTATAAACTGTTATATTGGAACATGCAAAGGTAACACGACAAAAATAAAAATAAAGACGTCTCATCATCAGGTGGTTACGCCAAATATGCATTTTTGTCGTGTTAACTTGATTGTTCCAATATAACACTTTATAATAAATATTTATTGCTCTACTCTTGAGCCATTTTTAAAATTAATTATGAAATAAAGTTATGAACGTTTGAATTTATATTATTTACGTTCGTTTGATTTGATTATATATATATATATATATATATATATATATATATATATATATATATATGCATGCACAAATATAAATGGAACGAAAAGAATATATATATATATACAGAATAATATATATATATATTTTTATATAATATATATATATTATATATATATATATATATACGAACAGAATATATATATATATATATATATATATATATATATATATATATATTTAAATAGTAAAAGGAAGAACAGTTAGATATATAATACGGTGTTCTTATTGATATTTTTATTTCTGTTTTTACAAAACAGTACTTAATGTAAATTTACAAAGCATAAATATTATAAATTAAATGATTTAAAATATGTTTCGCTCGCTACACAGGAATTACCATGTTTCAAAAGCCGAAGCTAAAATCTTCCAATTTAATGATATGATTAAATTGAAAGCATTAGTTCTGTTTCATCTTCAAGCGAATTTTGGAATAACTTATTTTTAAATTGAATGAGTTTTAAACGCACATACAATTCATAATTTTTGTTTCCAAGGATACAGAGAAATACAATCATTTAGACAAGGGCGGTAGCGTATTCATTTTTATTAACTATTAGTGTATCACTTAGGAGTTAAGTTCGAAAAAGAGGTTAAGTCTAATAGGGTAGGATGCATTTTAAAAACGAATTTTGACATCCGTTCGACGCATGTCGTCTGTTTTTTTTGTTTTGTTTTTTTGTCATCCAAACAACAAAAAGTTATATATATATATATATATATATATATATATATATATATATATATATATATATATGCTCATCACACCCAAGAAATTAATGTTATTCTAAACGGTGTCATTGGCCGATATTCCCAGGGTAAGTTTAAGATTTCAACTGCTTTTTCTTAAAAGTTGTATTTTTGAGGTTTGCAATATAGTGATCTGTATATATATGAATTGCACAGTTTTGATAAGAGGCAAGTTAACCTTCGAGAGATTGTTTTGTGTCTGAGACCAATGTAATAATTTAATATTGTATTTCGATTATTGATATTGAAGATGCAATCTTACAAAGGACACGAAAATGCATAAACAATATCATTTTTGCATACGGGTGATTTTTGATGTCTTTGAAATTTTAATGCACTCAGATAAATGTATTAGTGTTATCCTAGCATCTTTTGATCTTGAAAATATTTCTGTCAATGTTTCTGTCAGAGAGATTACAGCGTTATTAATACACGACGCATAAAGCAGTTTCGTTCCCACCACTTAATATAAGATTTTTCGTTGCACAAAACTAACTTTATTTTGATCATTTTGGCAATACACAGAATGACGGGATAGCTATGTGTTCGTCACTTGGGCCCACATTATAATATTTCTGTATGACTCATGGCTAAAGCAAAAGTTTTAATAATTTTGCCAAGCCTATGATATATGTTCGATATAATGATGACTATTTCAGGCTAACGAAAAACATAGAGGGAATTTTTTAAAGATTTAATAAAAGATTGACTAAGAACGCTGTTCTACACATTACTTGAGGACTCAACATGAATAATACGATATTTTTACCTGATATTTCTGCAAACGCTGATATCTATGAAAAAAATGGAGAAAAGGCTTTGATGTGACGCGTTTCGTCCTTTAGGGCTTCATCAGACTAAAGTGAGGTTTACGTTGATGCGATTACACATACGCAGGAAGGATAGGAGATGCTGAAAATGTTAAAATTTAAATAATTTTCTTTTATAAATGTTTGTTTTTGGTATTATAGTCCAGAAGATACCGTTTTGTTTCTTTTTCTTTTTGTTTGTTTTTATCCCTTTTTTTATTAAATACCCCACATTGTGATAATAAATATCTTCCTAGAGGAGGAAATGACGTAAATATATTGTGCTTGGTCTACCGATTAAAGCACTTACTATACATTTTCGTCTTAGCAAATTGCTTTCTCATTTAATTAAAGTATATTTTTTAAATCTCAATAAATCTTAATTATGTTCAAATCGATGTGCAACATTGTGTGTGTTTTTTATAAGAGATCCCTTTTGTGTTCATTCAATATTTCATTTAAATTTCTTGAGGTTTCACCTGTGTATTCCTTGTGGCAATTATTACAGATGATAAAGCAGATTTTAGATTATTATTTTGTCTTTCATCAGTTAAGTCTTTTATTGCATATTTTGATTCGTTAGGTTTGTCGGAATTATCCACTCTTATATTCTAAAATGTCATACGATCCTTTTGTTTAGCTTTTAAATATGAAAGAATGCATATATATATATATATATATATATATATATATATATATATATATATATATGTGGGGGTGTGGGTGTGGGTGTGTGTGTGTGTGTAAAGTCCAACAGAAAACGAAACGTGTTGGTAAAGAAAATCTTTCCTTTTGTCACCATTCTTATTGATTTTATTCATATATATATATATATATATATATATATATATATATATATATATATATATATATATATATATATATATAATGTATATATATATAACTGTATCTATAATTCTCACTCATTTAAACCGTCATTTAACTCCTCTCTTTAAAACTTCTCACTGTTAAATTTTAATCCCCACCTTCACTTTTAGGCCTTCCTGTTCTTCTCTCATCTGTTACCCCTCCCTATAGCTTTTATTTAATTCTCACATTCGTCCCCCACTATCGAATATACATTCTCACTAGATTTTATTTTTTAATTCCCGGAGCTATTTTTTCCGATTTCCTTTTGAATTTTTACGTCTGATGAATTGGATCGTAATTAAGATTCCATTGTAATAAATTATAACCATGGAATATTAGTGTTTAAGCCTATTTATTACATATATATATAAATTGCCAGTTTTTAATTTTAATATTAAATTTTATCATATAATTTTATAATTATTAGTTAGTATAAATTATTTTTAATATTACACGTATTTAAAGATCTGAATAGCTATTATAGCAGGATTTCGTTGTCAAGCTTTTGAATCTTTCTATACTTCGTTTTTGATTGGTTATTCTAGCTTTTGTAACAATGTTTCCCCTAGTGTAGGATCGTTAATTAATCTGAAACTTTTAAAACCATTTATTTTATTTTCAACATCATCACTTGATAAGACACAGAGTGTGTTGAAACAAAATGGCTATTTTTGTAGTGATTTTATAACATACTTATGTTATAATTTTTTATAAAAAAAATTAATTATATATATATATATATATATATATATATATATATATATATATAAAGTATTTTTTTGCAGCATGCTTTCATTGAGACATGTTTCATTGAATCATTTGGAAAAGTTTGTCTAATTATTTTCAATAGGATCCTTTATATCGCAAGCAAATTCTTTCTAATTATGAACAAGACGATAATATGCTAAAAGATAATAAACGCTAACATATACACCACTGATCCTAGTAAAAAAATAAATTATCTGCTACACTAAATCCAGTATTTCTAATTTAATTATTCGTTCGTAATGACTCTACCCACCGTCTAACCTGTTGCAGAAAATCAACATTATATACAAAATTTAACTGTCCTTTGGGAGATTGTATCTCCAACGGAAAAAAATAACAATTATGTTGGCCACACTACAACAACGTTGTCTCGGCAGCTGCGTTTTCATTTGAATGATGCGTTCAACATTTTCTAAACATTTACAACAGCATACTTGGCCACATTCGTAATTCAGAAAAATTCTTGTTGGAAATACATGTATACTTTTTCATGAAAATAATAAACATATACTAAAAATTCTTGAAGCTATTTATATTAAAAAATTAAAACCAATCCTTAATAAAATTAATTATGAATACTGCACAAATGATTTAAAATTTTTATAATAGATAGATTAAATTATCCAGGTTTGTATCACTAGTTCTTAATACTTATTTTTTTAAACTCTTGTAACTTAGTTACCTCCCCTGAAACGTTACACAAGCTTACTGCACAGCACTAAATTCAGCGTTCTTCACTTCACGAGTAAAAAAAACTAACTTTTAACAATTTTGTCTTTCAAAATTATGAATATTACAATATTTGTCTTCAGAAAAAAACAATACTCTGATGATGATATTGTGCTAATCTCTAACATACTCGGAATAAATAATATTTATCAACACGGTAATTTTTTCTCTTCCTTTAATAATAACACCAAATAACTTGTCCATGAATATGAAAGGATCCAATTAAAAATAAGTAGACAAAACTTATCTAAATTTTACAATGAAACATGTCTCAATTAAGATAACATTTTGTAAATGGTAATTTTCACCTTGTAAAATTAAAGAATTTTACAGGATTTTTCAAACAGTCAATGGATGATAAAGATTTGAAATAAAACTTTACTCCACCTTGTCTGGTTTTTTTAATTATTATTTCAAAACTTTATCCTCCATTGACTATTTGAAAAATCTTGTAAAATTCTTGTAATTTTAGAAAGTTAAAAATGATCATTTACAGAATGGTATCTTAATTCCGACTATATGAAATATATTGCTCTGTTTATAAAAAAAATACTAAGCTGTGTGTGTGGATCAATTTTAATATTTAATATTTTATATTGTATTAATAGGATTCATTTGCATTATATACCTCGTATTACTACCTACCTACCTACCTACCTATATATATATATATATATATATATATATATATATATATATATATATATATATATATCCTGACGATTGCATCTAGCATGAAACAGACTGTCGCCTCTAAGCGTTGACTTCTATGTTCACTTTTTATATATTTACACTCTCTATCTCTGATATTGAGCACTTTATTCCATAAATATAGCATACCTTAAGACTATATTTCTTTATATATATATATATATATATATATATATATATATATATATATATATATATATATATATATTGTATTTAGGCAGCAATCCTTCATTTATGGATGTTTCATTAAAAACGACAGACACGGTAATATGGTTAAACCTTTTATTTAATTTTTCTTGTGTTCGCACAAGAGCTTTCTTTTCTGGACACAGAGTGTGTAGAAATTGTCCAAATGTTCTATAGTTCCGAGCGCTTTCGGCTATACTTTTAGCCATTATGAAGGATGATTTTATTTTTCAGTTTAATTGAGTGTGTGCGTTATGTGTATGTTTTTAGTGTTATAGAGATATTTTATTTTCCGAACATGGTTAGCACATTATGGCCTTGTTCGTAGTTAATATTGTTAAGAGTTGGCTTTTTCTTTTTTATTATGAGGGCTTACATTATTTTTAATCTTTTTTTATTAGTGGATGAGGTTATTATGTTTCTGTTTTCTACTAGAATGTTTCGAATGGAGTCTGGTAGGTTTGCATGTGTTTTTAAATGGATTCTAATGGAACTGTGGTCGGATAGGTGTAAGATAGAACATTTGGACAGTTTCTACACACTCTGTGTCCAAAAAAGAAAGCTTTTCTGCGAACACAAGAAAAATTAAATATAAAGATTAACCATAGTACCTTGTTTGTCGTTGTTAATGAAACATGTATATATATATATATATATATATATATATATATATATAGATATAATTATTTTTATAAAAAATTTATAACATAAGTATGTTATAAAATCACTAAAAAAATAACATTTTGTTTCAAACACTCTGTGTCTTATCAAGTGATGGTGTTGAAAAGTTTCTTTTCAACACCATCACTTGATAAGACACTAATAACAGTGTTTGAAACCTATTTTTGTAGTGATTTTATAACATACTTATGTTATAAATTTTTGAATAAAATAATTATATCTTTTCTACTTTGTATTGAGCACTCTTTTAAGAATAGTAATTGTTGGTTATTGGAATTCATTCCGTGTATACCAATTATATACTTTGATATATATATAGATATATAGATATAGATATAGATGTTTATGTAGGTCGCAGGAGCATTAAGTGAAATTGGGTAGAGGAAACCAGTCATTTCCAGATTTTTTTTATTCAGTGTTAATACTAAGGTCATTGTTATGACCTTTAATTTGAATATTTATGTTGATTGGTTTGGATGGAGGTCGTGTGTATATAGACGAGGATTATTTGCGATCAGGATCTACAGAATGTTTATTAATATATTATCGTATTTTTTATATCATTTATTTATTTTTTTTTATATCTTTCGTATATTTTTCTTTGGTTCAAAGTTTTGTTTATTTGGAATAAAGTTTCATTTATAAAAGCTTATCTCGTCTTTTTGGTCCTGATGTGATTGTAGGTAGCGGTGGGAGAATTCTCTTTTATGGTCAGCATTCGGAAATGCTCTCTGATCTTTTGTTCAGGGAATGGCATTATCGCAAATTTATTTCCCAAGCAATAGAGTTACATTGTTGTAATCTGCTGTTGTTTTTTTCTTATCTGTCACATCATTTTTATGTGTCTTCGTTTCTGTTTTTCCGTTGCAATATATGTTTTCATACAGTTGTGCTAGTTGCGTATTTTTCGTTGTTTTTTCCCTATAATCATTTCACTTCAAGTAAGGTAATAAAGCCACTAAGATGCAGGAGGTTACTGAGCGTGAGAAATTATGAGAAAATACACTATTAGGAGAATGGAAAATTTTTAAAGAACAAGAATTTAGAAGACAAACGATAACGCTTGACATTGCAATTAAATATTTGATGATCAAAGATGACCGAAAAACAAGAAGCCGAAAGACAACCCCATAAGCGCGAAGTGCGATAGAAGGAATTGTCAGCATAGAACTTACGGTGACATCTAGTCAATTCAACTGTTAAATCTAGTAGTGCGCTTAAATTCATAAAATCCAGCTAACATAGAGGAAAGCTAATCAGAACATTTACCATGAAAGTATTTATAGAAAAGTCTTGAGGAAGCTACGTTACGGCGGTGGAAAAGTAATTGAAGCCGAGATGCCAGGTCATGACCAATAACATAGCAGATTCTTCTTTGGATTTTACAAAGAAACTCTAGATGTATAATAGGAGCACCAGACCAGATGTGACAGCAATGTTCAAAGCAAGGACGAATGGTAGTCTTAAAAATATGTAAAATAGATTCTGGCAAAAGACTTGTTTAGCTCAGCACAGTTAAACAACTTTCCTTGCTGTAGACTTAGCAACTGATTCAATATACTCTTTCCGCTTCATATCAGCAGAAAATGTTCGTCCAAGAAAGAGAAATGAGTCAATCTCTTGGAGGTTATCATCAGCCATGGTGATGGAAGGTAAAAAGAGTTATCTCAGACGATTACAAGTGGAGTTTAGTTTTGGTGACGTTAAAATTATCAAGCCATTCCTTGCCCCATTTAACAACAGATTGTAGGTCATTTTTAGGTCAGCAGTCAATTTTCATCAACGACCTTCCTGATGTCATCAGTTCTCAACTCTTTATTTATCTATGCTAATGACACAACTATTTAATCTTGTCTTAACAGTGAGTCTGATCAGTTCGATAAGGTCAAATTGACTACTTAGCAAGGGTATTAGTGAATACAATAGATTCGACTGGAATTCGAACTCGGCTCCCCGATTCCTCAATCCGAGCCGGTATCCATTACTCCACCGTACCTCCTAACCTATTTACTCCTACAAAATTGCTCGTCGCCTGGGCTCTTTTATCTCAAGGAATCTTGCAGAATAAGGTTGTAGATTTTTTTGATGCAAAGGGGAATTACTAACATTAAAAAAAAAACTCTTAAGGTTATTCCAAGAGTTGAAATCAAATGAAAATTAACATCAAAATAGATCTCTTAATCTAGTGAAAAATTGAGTTTAAATCCACACGCGCCCGTGCGCGCGCATACATGTATATTTGACACTAGACAACAGAACAAAAACTTCATCATCGAATCATGATTCCTGTTTAAGTGATGAATAATAGAAATCAAGCAAAAATTATGAAAATGATATGTGGATATTGTAGACTATTCGACGTATGAGGCTCAAGCAGCTCAGTTCCTAGGAACTGACAGCCAGGTACCAGCACATATGATTTGGTGATAGTGATGAAGGTTTTGTGCAGAACCATCTACACTTTTTAAAGGGCCGAATACAGAGACCTAGAGTGAGTTTTGTATTCAGAGTTGTATTTCTCCTAGACCAGTTGGCATTCAAGGCTATAGAACCCAGTCTGTCCTGCTATTTACCCATAGTTAGGGGGAGAAGAATAACTTTCCAAGGATATTAGCATGTAAGTGAATGTAATGCATTCGACTGAAATTCGAACTCGGCTCTACCGTTTCCTCAATCCAAGCCGCTATCCATTACTCCACCGTATAGTACCCAATATGCATATATGATAATAAATAATATATGAATATTGTGTAAAATATAAATTCAATAAATATATATTATAAGACCATTTTTATTATTGTTGTTGAAATTGTTGTTGTTGTTGTTATAATGTTGTTATTGTTGTTGTTAACATTCATTGAATGATGAAGTGGGTGGGTGACAAAAGTCAGAAATAAGCTAAAACGAATAAACGCTACAGCAATACGCCTTCCTTGCAAATTCGTACAACGCTAAATTGAAAGTACGACGACCTTCCCGTTCCTGCAAGAACACACCGCGAGGCAGACCCACCGAATGTGAGGGTCTTAGAATACAAAAGAGGTGGCATTAAATCTGAAGCTCACATTGAAACGTGAAAGTCATAGTTAACACGCAGTATTGAATCCTCTGATCTAAAAGAATCTATCTATCTATCTATCTATCTATCTATCTATCTATCTATCTATCTATCTATCTATCTCTGTTTGTTCATATGTATCTATCTCAGTGTTCATATCTCTATCTCTCTCTCTCTCTCTCTATATATATATATATATATATATATATATATATGACGTCACACATTATGAAATGGACAAAGTCCGACAATTATTTTAAGCCATCTTTATGTTTAAAATTCTTTTTATAGATACAAATATTTAAGTAAATGCTGTTTATAATAAACAGTATTAAATAACATTTACCGGCCTGAATGTCCGAGAAATTTTCGGAGGACGAATATTTTCTATGAAAATTTCTCGGACATTCAGGTCGGTAAATCTTTTGTTTAATACTGTTTATTATAAACAGAACATTTACTTAAAATATTTGTATCTATAAAAAAAATTAAATATAAAAATGATTGATATATTATATATATATATATATATATATATATATATATATATATATATATATATATATATATATATATATATTGATAGCAATGTCTTTCTAATACATGCTTCAATCAAGTAACTCACAAGGTATTTCTATTAAGCTTTTTTTTTGTACAAACAAGTCATTTCCTTTTGGACAAGGTAGAAGTTCTCCAAATGATTGTCTCTTTCGGCTCAGCTATTGGCCATTTGCAAGGATTTAATTTATTTTTGTTGGTTTTGTTTTTACAGTAACGTTCACCCTTTACAAGGCCCGTGGGCCACTCGAGACAGAGTATTACGTTAGGAGGCAATTTGCGTGTATAGGAGGGGAAGATGACTGTTAACTCTCGCTTTAACAGGTTAAAATTGTAGTGATCGGAGAGCTTGGGTAGTTTTCTATTATATAAGTGGCATGACGTCCTGCCTGTGGGAGAGAGGTTGAAATGTGGGGAATAGCAGGTAGAGTCAGGTACTTACTGGAGCGGTACAGGGAGCCGACTATTTTACCTGCATCGGTTGAACTGTTGCAAATGGTACGTACGCTGCTGAGAAGTAGTTAAAGTTTTTTTTAATTCCCGAATACGGCCAGCATATTATGGCCGTGCTCGTAGTTGTTGGTGTTAAGGATTGTATTTTATTTTATAATGACGGTATTCTCGACCAAGAGGACACTTAAAAAGAAAATCTGATGTCTATTCACGTGGTCTGAGATTGGGGAGGGATCTGACTGAGAACTTGTCAGCAACCCTCGTTGAAGCGTAATACGGTGGTTGGGGTGGGGTGTAAGAGGTTAGACTCAAAAGTTTAGGTAATTTCAACAAAGTGAAATTGTTTCTTGCGACTTTGGTATATTTTTTTTTTTAATCAATTCCCGGGAAATTATTTTATTTGATTATTTCTTTTCTTGAGGAAATCATTTCCTGTTCTGCTGCCCGAACCATTAACCCTTTATTTTCGTGTGTCGGGGGAGGGTAAACGTTTGTGGGTTTTGTGTGTATGTGTGGTGGGGGGTGAACGTTTATGGTTTTTGTGTGTGGGTGGATGGGGTCGAACGTGTGTGAGTTTTATGAGGGGTGTGAAGGTTTATGTGTTGGGGGTTGAACGTGTGTGAGTTTTATGAGGGGTGTGAAGGTTTATGTGTTGGGGGTTGAACGTTGTGAGTTTTGTGGAGGGTGAACTTTTGTGGGTTTTGTGGGGGTTGGAGTGAAAGTTCGTGGGTTTTCTTCGGGAAGGGGTGAACGTTTCTGCGTTTTGTGTGTGAGGGTGAACGTTTATGGGTTTTGTGTAGGGGTGGATGGGAGTGTTGAGCGTTCTGTGGGTTTTGTGGAGATGAACGTTTATGGGTTTTGTGTGTGGGTGAATGGGGTGAACGCTTGTGGGATTTGTGGTGTGGTGTATGAACGTTTATGGGTTACGAGTTGAACATTTGAGAGTTTTGTGGAGGATGAACCTTTGTGGGTTTTGTGTGTGGAAGTGGGTGAAATTTCGTAGGTTTTGTGTGTGAAAGTGGGTGAAAGTTCGTAGGTTTTGTGTGTGGAAGTGGGTGAAAGTTCGTAGGTTTTGTGTGTGGAAGTGGGTGAAAGTTTGTAGGTTTTGTGTATGGAAGTGGGTGAAAGTTTGTAGGTTTTGTGTGTGGAAGTGGGTGAAAGTTTGTAGGTTTTGTGTGTGGAAGTGGGTGAAAGTTTGTAGGTTTTGTGTGTGGAAGTGGGTGAAAGTTTGTAGGTTTTGTGTGTGGAAGTGGGTGAAAGTTCGTAGGTTTTGTGTGTGGAAGTGGGTGAAAGTTCGTAGGTTTTGTGTATGGAAGTGGGTGAAAGTTCGTAGGTTTTGTGTGTGGAAGTGGGTGAAAGTTCGTAGGTTTTGTGTATGGAAGTGGGTGAAAGTTCGTAGGTTTTGTGTGTGGAAGTGGCTGAAAGTTCGTAGGTTTTGTGTATGGAAGTGGGTGAAAGTTCGTAGGTTTTGTGTGTGGAAGTGGCTGAAAGTTCGTAGGTTTTGTGTGTGGAATGGTGAACGTTCATGGGTTTTGTGTTGGGGTGGATGGGGGAGAACGTTTGTGGGTTTTGTGTGGGGAGGTGTGAACATCGGTGGATTTTGCAGAGGTGAACATTTGTGGGTACAGGTATTGATAAAATCCCATAAAGAAAACAATTTCTAAGAATTCTTTATTGATTTATTTTTTGTGTTGCTGTACAAGTTGCAGTCAGGAATTTTTGATTTATCTGAAAGATCGATGTCTAATTGGTTTAAACTCATTATTGTCGTATTTTTCCGCCCTAATATGTCTTCTCGTTTGTCCGCGAAAATATTTCTCTTCTTTTTTTTTTTTTTCTTCGCTTATCTTTTACGTCTTTTTGTCGGGGTTTGCGACGAGAGAAATCTATTTTCGGCGGGTAAATATCTTCGAGTCAAACGTCTAAAGTCTAGTGTGTTTCTCCCCACCCTACATCCGCCATTTATTTTTCTGTCAATTTTCTTTTTCCGTATTGTCTGTATCTCATTCCATTAATGAAATTTTCATCGTTTTTTTGAGTCTCTTGGGGATTTATACGCCAATTTTGACACGTGATTTTTTTTTTTTATTAATTCTACTATTTGAAGATCTTAGCTGAAATTTTTATTTCCTCCTTGGCCAAGAAAGAAAGCAACAAGATTTATCGCTGGCGTAGTTACATATCTTCTACAGTGTTGAGAGAGTCCAGGCTAACACAAAGATTTGAAATGTTGTTTTCAAAGTTGGTAGACTACATAGCAGTATATTCATAGCCTTGTAAATGTTGAATTACTTCATTCTATATATATATATATATATATATATATATATATATATATATATATATATATATATATTCTAATGGTTACCAATATTTGTATTGCATTGAAAATACTGATCTTACAAGCTATTAATAGTGCGTTTAATTAACGCTAAAATGACCTGCAGGCAGGTTATTAATACGAAGAACTCGGAAAAATCTACCTCACCCTATTTCTAGAGATGTCCAAACTCAGGGATACTCTGTCAACATGAATATGAATATGATAGTGTCCAAAATACGAGCTCCCTTTCAATGCAAAAAGATTAGTTAAAATCGGTAGCCACCTTTATTTCCTATTAATGTTTGTAGTTTTTATGGTATTGGTTACCCTTTATTGGTAGATTGGTTTATTTGGTTTATTTTGTTTTATGGCATATCAACCTCAATGAGTTATTTAATGCTGACAACATTTTTAGGATAGATTCGTGTGAATAGAATATGTATTCTTTGGTTTAGATTGGTTTGGTTTATTTTGTTTTACGGCATATCAACCTCAATGGGTTATTTAATGCTGACAACATTTTTAGGATAGTTTCGTATGAATAGAATATGTATTCTTTGGTTTAGATTGGTTTGGTTTATTTTGTTTTACGGCATATCAACCTCAATGGGTTATTTAATGCTGACAACATTTTTAGGATAGATTCGTATGAATAGAATATGTATTCTTTGGTTTAGATTGGTTTGGTTTATTTTGTTTTACGGCATATCAACCTCAATGGGTTATTTAATGCCGACAACATTTTTAGGATAGATTCGTGTGAATGGAATATGTATTCTTTGGTTTAGATTGGTTTGGTTTATTTTGTTTAACGGCATATCAACCGCAATAGGTGGGCACCTAGGCGTGGTGTAATGGGTAGCAAGCTTGATCCTCACTATGATGCCCCATACTTTCGCCCATGAGCCACATCTGAGCTATACTTGGAGAATAACTATCAACCTTAATGGGTTATTTAATGCCGACAACATTTTTAGGATAGATTCGTGTGAATAGAATATGTATTCTTTGGTTTAGATTGGCTCGGTTTATTTTGTTTTTAAATAGACTGGACGTACAAGTCTGGTTTTTAATTCAGAGTTTTCCTTCTTCTAGACTGGTTGCAAATCAAGGTTATAGACACCAGTCTGTTTTACTATTTGATATAATGAATATGCATACACGTGGGTTCCCCCACCCACTCACAGTAATTTGATTGGCTGGTGTCAGCCATAAATACAGACTGATGTGGAGGTACATAGAAGACGCCTATTGCCTTCGCCAATTGCCTACGCCTATTGTCTACCTCTACGACGAGGACCAGTCCATTACGGCTACCTGCTAGATTGTCCCACTCGGTTACAGTAGTCAACAACCACTTTTCTACTTCGACCAAATATATCCCTTTCCGGGACATATCAGAATAGAAAATGTATTCTTTGGTTTAGATTGGTTTGGTTGATTTTGTTTTACGGCATATCAACCTCAATGGGTTATTTAATGCCGACAACATTTTTAGGATAGATTCGTATGAATATGATGTAATGAATATGCATACACCTGGGTTCCCCCTCACAGTAATATGATTGGCTGGTGTCAGCCATAAATACAGACTGATGTGGAGGTACATAGACGACACCTATTGCCTACTAATACGACGAGGACCAGTCCATTACGGTCACCTGCTAGATTGTCCTACCCGGTTACAGTAGTCAACAACCACTTTTCTACTTTGAACAAATATATCTCTTTCCGGGACATATCAGAATAGAATATGCATTCTTTGATTTGGATTGATTTGGCTTATTTTGTTTTACGGCATATCAACATCAATGGGTTATTTAATGCCGACAACATTTTTAGGATAGATTCGATTGAATAGAATAAATATAGAACAAATATATCTCTTTCCGGGACATATCAGAATAGAATATGCATTCTTTGGTTTAGATTGGTTTGGTTTATTTTGTTTTACGGCATATCAATCTCAATGGGTTATTTAATGCTGAACTTTTTTTTTTCTGGTAATATTTTGTGTTGTCAAAAATCTGTTTCTGCTAATATATTTCCTTCAAAATTGTATTGCTGGTAATAATTTTTTTCCAAAATGCATTGCTGGTAATCGTTAACTATTTGCCCATAGCTGGGACCCTAACAGGTGCTACCACCCCGGGTCAGAGTGGACGTTGGAACACCAGCAATTAAGAGGTGGTTCCACGCTCCTCAAAACCTCTTGATCAGAGGCCTTCCTGCTGGACGTACTTTATCGTTTTACGCAGGACGGTTCATTGGCAGAGAATGCATTTTTTCAAATCTGTCTTGTTAGATGACGTAATTTTATGTCTCCTTTCAGTATCTTCTACAAGTGTCCAATTAGATTTAAATTCAACGTTAGGCCACGCGGACACTCCATTTTGCCACTTCAGAGAGTCAGTTGGTTTTAGCTTTGAATGATTATCGTGCCAAAACAGAAGTCTTCATCCCCAGCTTCTCGTAAAGATGAGATGACGTTCCTAGCGCTATTCATTTAAGTAAATAAAAATACATTTTCTTGTATGCCTCGCCGTGAGGACACCAAACTCGTCGGATACCAATTAAACCGTAACGGCATGATTTTTAGTCTCATAAGTATTTATTTTAAATTATCTCTTCGTAGGTCAATTTTAGTAGCAGATTCGTATGCGGTCGCCGGCCACCTAAGTTGGTCTTATTCTAAATAGGTTTGATTTTTCTAGTTGAAAAATTTAAAGAGACACATTTCTTTAAATTTATTAACATCTTCAGTGGATCTTCGGTCTTCATCATCAAATCTGCGGATCAAACGAATAAATTTGCTAACGATTTTCACAGTCTCTTTTGCTGATATCTGATATTTCCACTTTTCTTTTGATTGTCTACAAACTGGGCAACACTATTTTTTTTACGAAACATTTGTTTTGCGCTTTTTTTAAGCCGATGTTTCTAGAAATAAATAAGATTTTCCTTCAAATCGGAAGCCAATTCTTTATAAAGTGGAACTATGATTGTTCCCCGAAAACTATGACTTCAGGAATCTTGTTTTCCTGACTGATGGAAGTCCCCTTCGATTGTTCCTGTCTTCATAAACTCTGCCGACCCCTCTGACCCTTCTAATTACCGTCCTATCAGTCTCCTACTCCTCTTCGGCAAAGTCTTCGAAGCCCTAATCAATACCGAAGTGGTTAACCACCTTACATCCCGTGATCTGCTCTCAAACAACCAATATGGCTTCCGCTTTGCCCGATCTACAGCTGATGTGCTTATGGCCATCACTGAAATTGTCTACCAAGCTCTTCAAAATAACGGGGAAGCTCATGCCGTGGCCCTAGACATCTCCAAAGCGTTTGATAGGGTTTGACATACCGGCCTTCTTTGCAAGCTCCAGGGTTATGGCATTACGGGTCGATTGTTTGACCTAATACAATCATTCCTGTCAAACCGTGAATTGAAGGTCGTTCTCAACGGATTCTCCTCCAGTTCCTATCCTACGAATTTAGGTGTTCCTCAAAGCTCCAACCTAGGCCCCACTCTATTCCTTATCTACATAAATGACCTTCCTGACGCCATAAATTCCCAAGTTGGCATCTACGCGGATGACACCACAATTTACTCCTGCCTCAAAAACAATCTGGCCGTGCATCTCGAAAAGGACCCCCAATCGGTTGTGAACTCGGTCAGGAATTTGGCTGGTTAACTTTAATGCCCCAAAACAAAACTGCTCTCTATTAATCACCACAGAGATCCTTCCCTTCCATCCATTAGAATGTGTGACGCTCAGCTTCTCGAGAGCACCTCTCTGCGGGATCTCGGTCTCACGTTGACTGCTGACCTGAGATGGAACAATTACATTGAGTCAATTGATTCATCCAACGCAAGGAAAGTTGGATCCCTGTGCTGCGCCAGGAGATTTTTCTCCCCGGAATCGATCCTCCAGATCTACAAATCAACAATTCGCCCTTGCATGGAGTATTGCTGCCATATATGATCTGGAGCCCCTTCTGTTTGCCTCGGTGTTCTTGATAAGCTCCAGAGGCGGATATGCAATATAATTGGCCCTGTTCTGGCATCTCGTCTGCAGTCACTCTCACACAGACGCACCGTCGCCTCTCTCTGTCTTTTTTTACAAATACTTTCATGGTAATTGCTCCGAGGAGCTGCATTCGTTGGTTCCCAGGCTTCATGACTTCAAGCGCCCTACGAGGCTGGTATCCCGCTTTCACCCTTTTACTGTCGAAACTATTAAATGTAGCCGTCTCTTCTACTCCAATAGCTTCATATATCGCACCTCTCGCCTGTGGAACTCCCTTCCCTATTCCAGTTTCCCTGAGAGCTATAATCTCCAACTATTCAAATGTAATGTCAATCGACATCTCCAGTTTCCTTGATCTATCCCCTATACTTCTCCTCATCCTTTCCTCTATCACTTCTATCTGATCTTGCTCCAAATCTTCTGTAACCCCTTGTGTCCTAGTGGCTTCCCCCCTTGCTTGGGGTGAAACGCTTAAAAAAAAATTAAAAAAAAGAAGTATTTTAACATTGTATAGTCGGTTTGATGTTTCGATCCTGGCTTGAGGCAATCGGCTGTCCTGCCACACCGATGAGCTGCGATACACCGAAACGGTCTGTCTGTGGATGACAATATATACGCCACCGAAAAAATGAATATCGGTTAAGCATTTAGTTTTAAAAAAAATAAATTGTAAACAGTGACTGCTGCTGAATTGATAATGCAAAGCTCTTCTATGAATCGATTGGAAAACTTTGAGTCACTGAATAAATTAATTTATAAGATTTTAAAAATAAATACAAAAAAATGTGATATCCTCTCTGCCGAGACCTGGTAATTCACTGGGGGAAAAATTTCCAACTGATGTCAAATCAGTCCGGTTTCGGTGAAAAAAGGCAATCGGATGTCTAAAAAACACTGATGAGCTGTGACAATTTCACAGCGAAACAGTCTGTCCACGGAAGACTAAATATAGTCTATTTATATATAGATTTTGGTTTTTCTTTTAAAAATATTCAGTGCTATATAATGTGAGATAATATCCATTTTCTTCTCTGGCAACAAAATTAAAAATTTGTTTGATAAATAATCTATATATATCATAATTTCGGCGATTCTGTTTATTTTTTTTTTTTTGATTTTTTAACTCAATATGTATATTTTTATATATGTATGTCTATAGTTTACGTCCAGAAAAGAAAACACGTATACGAGGGTAAGAAAAGCTGAATAAAAAAGCTGTTAAATGTTATCGAGATATCGAATACAATATCCCAAGCTTCACCATTCTTATCTAAAGTTTGACAGACCTTTTTAGCCATAAACGTTAACACATCAGCTGTTGACCTAGAGAAGCGAAAGCCATATTGCTTATCTGAAAGAAGACTTTACGATATGAGATACTTAACAAATTCTTAACAAATTCAGAGCTGATGAGATTCCCTAGTACTTTTCCAAAAAGAAGGTAGGACGATAATTGTCCAATATTTGGAAGGATCAGACGGAGTTTTAAAATATATATATATATATATATATATATATATATATATATATATATATATATATATGAAATGGGAAATTTAATTCGTACATGAAAAAATTGTATTTTATAAATTTAAAAGCCTTAACTAAAACAAATTTTGATACATTTTATGAAAAAAAATACATTTTATTAAAAAATAGTAATAAACTTAATTCTTATTCTAACAGAAAAAAATTTTTTCATATATTTAGAATTAAAAAAATTTATTAATTTAAATGTTAGAATAAAATTAATTAAGTTTATTATTTTTTAATAGTAAAAATTATTTATATAAAATAATGAATTTGTTTTATTTAAAACTTTACACTTAAAAAATACCATTTTCAAGTGTACGAATATTTAAGAATATGTATATATTAAAAAAAAAAAAAATGAAAAGAAAAAGATCTTACTGAAACTGTCTTTTACAATATTAAAAAGTACTATTGGTCGGGTAAAAAAACTGTTACAGTTTAATTTTTTTCTTTAATATGTTCTCTATGAATGTGTTAATAAATACAGTATTTAACTTATATTAAATCCCTAAATTATCTGAAAAAAAAGTTAAATATTTAAATTGTTTCAAGCATCTAATTAATTTTTCGGGGTTTATTTGACATCTAAATTACTATCAAACATTAAAATCTATTTTTTATAAAATTGCATAAAAAAATTTACCAACCATCTCCTTCATATCTGTAAAACCCATTTACATATTTTTTTTTTTTTTCCCTCCCCCTTTTTTTTTTTTTTTTCCCTTTTTCCATTCTCTCTTCTCCTCCCATTTCAATATATCATTTCCGTTAAGCGAACCGTTTAAATAGGTCATGGACTATCATCCTCCTCCTCCCCCAATATTAAGTATGATCGAGAGATATTACATTAAACCCTTTTTAAACTCTATCAAATCTCTCTAACTATTCCTATTACATCACTGTTAAATTACAAAAACTTAAAACTACCCATCAAATTTCATTTCATTTTTTCGTTTTTTTTGGAAGTGCTATCTGATGATCCGGAGTTCTTTTTTAATGGGCTCTGGTGAAATAAATTATTATAATGGAACATTAAAGTGGCCTGTTTTTTTTTTAATATATATATA
>CAHIKZ030001453.1:385000-402500 GCA_903632075.3 Acanthosepion pharaonis
TTTTCAGGGACAGGGTTCATATGTTATAGTCTTGAAATAGTCTTGTTCTTCACCATGATGTTTGACTCGAATCAAACATCCGTTTTCGTGTACGAAAACAAGAGAAAACCACTAAAAAAAATTTGCTAAAACAAACTTTGTGATCTTTAATAAAGCCTGATTAAAGATGTATATATGTGTGTGTGCGTCTGTGTATTTCTGTGTATCAATTGTGTTTTTTGATAGCATTTCGTCGGAGTTTCGCTGTGTAGTGTTCTTGTTCATTTTTAAAACGCCGTGACGTATTTGTCGTTTACAGTTCGAGCTGTTCGATATCCAGCTGCGTATTTCTTTGGCAAGAGAATAAACTGCAGCACGATTCGTCATACAATTTTCAGTGAACATTTTTTTTTTTTTTTTTTTTGCTATTGCTTTTCTTTATTTGTTTGCCTTTTGTTCTTGACGTGTTTTGTTTGTTTGTGTTTTGTTGTTGATGCTTTTCGTTGTTTGTTGTTTGCATGAAATGTTGTCCTAATTTTGTTCGAGTCTGGATAGAAATTGTCTTTCAGGACTGGCCGACCTCTAAACAAATGGCGGCAGCTGTTACCAAAGAATCGATACTTGCAAACGTGTGAATATGCACTCACGAGTAACTCACACATACACGATAACACATACACGCTCACACACTTTCAGCTACAAAGACATTCGCGGAACAAAACCACACACTTATGATTCGAATATTCACAAGAACGCTGGAGAAACAGCAAGCAAAGAACTATAAAAGCAATTTTATATTTGAAAACAATTTGAGAAAATCTTCGATTAGCATTGAGTATCGATTCCTCAACTTTAATGGAAACCTATCACCCACACATCTACACAGAGGCAAGTGTGCGCATAAAGCAGTCTGAATACGGACAAGCATACAAGCAATAAACGCTTCTTACTCGTTCACATATAAAGACGACTCCTGTCGTCACAATGCATGTATTCTAATGACAAAAAGAGGAACGCTCTGACGTATATGGACAGTGATAGATATGACGCAAAACGATGTGTACACAGTCAAGAATGCGTTCAACTATAGATTGCGATTGAAATAAATAAATGATGAACACATCGATGAAAGGATGAACGCGACTTCAAAGAAAACGTCTTTTTCACACACATGTGGCAATTGGCACACGCACACATGTGGCAGTGAGCATTCACACACACACACACACACACATGTGGCGATCAGCATTCACACACACACACACACACATGTGGCAATCAGCATTCGCACACACACATGTGGCAATCGGCATTCACACACGTGGCAATCAGCATTCACACACATGTGGCAATCAGCATTCACACACATGTCGCAATTAGCATTCATACGCATAAATACACTTACAAAATGTCATCCGTACACACACATATTTACATATACGCACATGCATACATAGACAACCCCCCAAAAATACGAGGCCAAATTGATCATAAACACAACGACATATCCTTTTATGAATTCAAATACAGGTTCCCCCCCAAAAAAAAAACTAACTACAAATATTGCATCTTAATGAATACGGTTAAAAAACAAAAAAAGGAAGAAAATATTTCAAATTAATAATCTAAAATGTATATTTGGAAAGTACAGGGTGTCCATAAAGTTCGTGTGCACTTTAAACAACTTATAACTTTATTTGTATTTATACAAATAAAGTTATAAATTTTTTAAAGCCCACACGAACTTTATGCACACCCTGTATTATATATAAATCTATATATCTAGGCTAACAGAGGACAACCGAATGACGCGTTTCGTTCCTAAAAAAGAACTTCTTCAGACTAAAACTGCTCTAACAATGCAGTCACTATACATACATACATACATACATACATATATATATATATATATATATATATATATATATATATATATATATATATATATATATATTTAGTTAGGTAATGAAAAGTTTGGTAATTTTATGGATAATTTTTAGAAGGATGTAATCCAGAGAGCTCAATGTAAAACCGGAGCGAATATTAATTTAATTACGATTAAAAAACAAACAACCATAAGCGTCCAATGATTATATTTTATTTCCCCAGGAAATAAATCACATTTTCCAAGCATGCTTGGAAATATGATCTGAGGATCCAGGAAAAAAAGCACTTTCCTGGGGAAATAAAATATAATCAATATACCATTAAGATTGTCCGTTCTTTTTTAATTTTAATATATATATATATATATATATGGGGATGAGAAATTCTGTTCACACATATGTCCCCTTTGATGGATTGGCAGTTGAGATATTTATACTGGCTTGTATATACGCAAACACTGGTTTCAATTTGAAAATAAACGCATTCACTAAGAGAGGGGCTATTTTTTAAAATGAAGATGAAAAATAATTTTTTAAGTCCCAACAGATATACAATAATACCATAGGAGGGCTGAAGATTGTATCTGCCGAAATGTAAGAATAAAAGCAAGAGGATGAAACTACAAAATGTATTGGAGAATTAAATTCACAACGATTTTTCTGGCTTGGTGTTTTTAAAAAAAAATTTTAAACATTTTCTTTTTTTTTTAAATTTTCTTTATTTTTTTTTATTTGACAGAATTGCATGGCAAGCAAGAAACCCTTTTATTCTGATTTTGTAAAAGTTAAAAAAACACCGCTTGATATATAGATATTGAGAGAATGAGAGAGAGAGAGGGAGACCGAGATAGATAGATAGATAGATAGATAGATAGATAGATAGATAGATAGATAGATAGACTAACTGACTGACTGATTAAGATAGATCAGAAATAAAAGAGAAAAGTACGTTTCCATGCATCCAGTCAGTATTAAATCTATTCTCAAGAGTTTGAAAGATATAAATGATAACTACTTTGCTTGGATCAGTTGTTCAACGAATAGGTATTTATGATTGCAATTTAAGATACATATATATATATATATATATATATATATATATATATATATATATATATATATATATATATATAATCTTCAATATATATATATATATGTGTGTGTGTGTGTGTGTGTGTGTGATAAAACATAGTTTTAAGGTATACTATATTTATGGGTTAAAGTGCTCAATATCAGGAAGAGAGCGTATGCAAATATAAAATAAACATATATAAGTGGACATTGAATCTTAACACCAGAGGTGACAGTCTGTTTCATGCTAAAACGCAATAGTCAGGCGTTTAGCATGAAACAGACTGTCACCTCTCGGTGTTCAATGTCCATATTATATATATATATATATATATATATATATATATATATATATATATATATATACATATAATTTGAACTTTCTGGAATTCGTCTCTATTTCTATTTATCGTGGGTATGAATCCGGGTTGTTACGCTTCAAATATAAAAGAAACGAAAATTAGTCTGCAATGTGGTTCACTTTATTTCTATTTGTCGTTATTTCATCAACTGGATACATATCTTGAAATGCAAAGATCCTCTACTAAGATTTTCCATGTTTTTCCTTATGATTTCCTTTCAAAACAAACAATTTGTTATTATTTTACTGTCTTTCTTGATTTCTTTATTAATCCTAAAACTAAAACTGAGGACGATTCTTGATTAAAACAGAACAATGAAGATTCCTCGCCGCGTCACGCGTTAACATCGTTTTAATGGTGATCTTGAAGAATTCGATTTTTACCTGAGAATCCAGAATATAGATATGTCATCTCTTTTTCTTTCTTTCTCTATTTCTTTCTTTTTCTTATGGGGGAAGCGTTTTGTTTTTGGTTTAGAGGGATATAAATCAGGTATCATCAATCTTTTTTTTAGATTTGTACGAGGAGACAAAATGATTGTCACGTATATAAACGGGAAAAATACAACGAGTGAGGTTTTTGCACTATGCCCCATCAATTTGGAACAAGGTTTGCTTTGTTTTACGGCATATCGATATGAATGGCTTATTTAATGCCGACAAGTTTTTTATTGCTGGTAATATTTTTCTTTTTTCAAAAATCTACTGCTGATAATAATTTTTCCAAAAAAGTACTGCTGGTATTAAAACCTATTTTTATACTTTCATAGTGCTTGACCCCTTGTGGGGGGTTAACTATTTGCCTATGGCTGGGACCCTGACAGGTGCTACCACCCCGAGTCAGGGTGGACCTGGGAACACCAGCAATTAAGAGGTGGTTTCATGTTCCTCAAAACCTCCTGATCAGAGGCCTTGCTGCCGGTTGTAGTTTATCATCTTACCCAGGACGGGTTGGCAAAAGGAATGGTATTTGCTTATATCTCTGAGATGAGATATTAAGATTACTTATACTATTTACATTGTTTGGACTGTTATCCTCATTTTCACTGCCATATTAAACGGCCGAAACGTGAATATGGCCGTGGAGTGTACAACGGTCGAAACTTTATGAATATTGCAATGAAGCAGCGTACAATGGTCGAAACGTTGTGAATATGGCAATGAAGATGAGGATAACAGTTCGAACAATGTAAATAATGTAAGTAAGGAATTGTGGCACCATGCATCCAGGCGATTTGAAAGATATATTTATAGATATATGATTTGCTTTTTTACGGTTTAAAAACCATTTGAGGATTATTTAAGGCCGAAATGTATTTTAGGTTTTAAGAATAATTCTTTCTTTTGCAGGAGGATTGAACCGCCATGCATTCAGGCGATTTGGA
Source organism: Acanthosepion pharaonis (assembly GCA_903632075.3). Taxonomy (NCBI): domain Eukaryota; kingdom Metazoa; phylum Mollusca; class Cephalopoda; order Sepiida; family Sepiidae; genus Acanthosepion; species Acanthosepion pharaonis. Next base: position 389,683 of record CAHIKZ030001453.1, read on the forward strand.
AGAAAAAAGAAAAAACGAAGAAAGAAAGGAAAAGTAATACGAGACGGGTCATAGGCGAAACACACACACACATGGCCTAAGAGACGGGAATAAGAAAAGAAAAGGGTTAAAAAAATAAGTATCAAATGTCGAAAATATCTAGGCCACCTGCGAACAAGCGTTGACCGATTTCTGCTTATCCGCGAAAAAATGGAATTGTGTTATCAAGAGATGTTCACCAAAGAAAGGGTTCGCTTGAAAACGTTAGATTTTGATAATTGACAAAAACAGGTGTAGCTTGGAGCCTTGGCTGGATATGGAAAATTAAAATCCCACACAGGTAGTTTCACTGGCTAAGTTTTTTCTTTTGACAGAACAAACTTTTGCCCTACGATAATAAAATTTTGTTATCAAACACATGAACCGAAGGAAAAAATGGAATAAGAATTTTTTATTTCTTTTTGGAAGACGCCAGATTGGCGAAAACTTGGAGAAAATTCTTTTCTGAGACCATGTCAGATAATCCAGCTGTCCAGATGAATTGGCGATAAACTGCTTGACAAACGCCACGTGTTGAACAAAGAGTTGTCATATTATCCGTTCGGCTGATGATAACGATTTGAAAGAAAGAAAAAGGAAAGATTTAATTAATTTTTTTAGTTAAGCAAGGTATTTTTTTCCCAAAACAAAGCCGCGGGTTGTTCACGCCCGACTAAGACGTCATTGGTCAAGTGGTGATCATGACGCACGAAGGAGGAGGAAAGATACCCGACCAGGACCTCATTGGCCGAGAGTGGTCACGTGACGCACGAAGAAAATCAGTCGACGCCCCATCCAGAGTATAAGTATGAGAAGCCGCTACGAAGAAGTGGGGAGGGCAGTTCACGCCCCTCAGAAGCATGGTGAGAAAGTGGGAGTGAGGAAAAAGTTACCAAAAATGGAAAAAGTGGAAAATCCCTAACCAGAAATAAAAGAGGTGGATATGTATTTAGAATTATCGAAGAACCCCGACGCCGACAGACCCAACCCCGGTTTTGTCGGCGTCAATAAAAAACGAAGCCCCAACAGACAGAAAAGTTCAGCCCCGGACGGCAGAGATGAGTGCCCAGAGTGGAGAGTTCGGACCCTGGCGAGCAGTTCGTCGGAGTTCAGGCGGAGTTCAGAGCCCCGACGGCAGAGTGAGTGCCCAGAGTTGAAGCCGCCTCAAGATAGCTGACCAAGATTCACGCAAATTTTGGACTCTTCTTCAACCAAGAACAATTATTTTGAAGAGCGACTTAGAACCAGACCACAGAAATAAGTTTTTTTTCGACTTTCGTCCAAAGACACACCGAAACACAAATTTCTTAGAGAGCAAACAACTTGAAGCGTTAAAATTTGCCTAGCGAAAACGACGTGTCACAATCCACAGAACGGGTCGGGAGATAGATGCAGTCCTATGTATCGAACAACTAGACAAAAAGTTTGTTACCTTTTTCTTTGATACTTTGAACTTTTTGAGTTTTCATTTTTTTTTTTATGCATATTTGTGTGTTATCACCCCGTTGAACTCAATTTGCATTACGGCCCCAACCCCTGTTTGATCTCGTCTGTCTAAGATCAATTCACAACGTGGGTAGGCAGACTGGAGATCAGTGCAGTTACCCTGGTAACCAGGCGTTGGAAGCGAGTTGGGAACGGCGAGGCTGATATCAAATCTAACCAGATTCCACCCGAATCACAAAAGGGTTAGAACGTCACATTTGGGTGCAGCGACCGACCCGGACAGTTGGTCGTCACAGGACGAGACAACACGACTGACGCGACAGGCGGACGTCACGTCACAGAATGGCGACACGTGACGGGACAGGAGCGAAAGCTGGCGCCGCGGCGAGGACCAAATGGTGCTTTTTCAATTTTCAACTGGTGTCGTGGACCGGGATAGGATAGATTGGATCCCATTATTTTTGGTAGATCGGGATAGAACGTCACATATTCATTATAGCAGAAATTTCAGTTAAGATTTGAATCACCATTCTGTACCACAGGAGCTTGCTATCCCATGTAGAGTCGTCGACACATTTTTGTCTGCATATTTAGAGTAATACAGAAAACAGTTGGGCGTATTTTATTTCCTTAAATAGCACAATAGTAAAAGCGTACTACTAATAATATGTGCTCAGCTTAGGCCTTCGTTGCCGAGAAAGCACCTGCATTTCTCCAGGTGGACGGGGTTTCTTTCAAAATATATTGTCATTTTATTGAGAAAATTTCGCCACGTGCATTGAGAAGACTTAAAGCGACCAAGATGAAGTCGTAAAGAAGACAATCAAAATCTCATTCACTCTCAAAAAAAGCAGAATACAAATAAATGAATCCATTTATATTTATATAGAAGCATGGTCTGGCGTTCATTTGAAAAAAAAAAATACGACTCATACAAAATTTATTCACTTGAACTTTGAAATATTTTTTTATTTCCTTATTTTTTAAAGGAGTGCCCTTTGCCAAATGCTGATGTTGAACAACAAATGATTTACTTCTTGCCTATCTCACACTGCGAAATTTGATAATGTAATGCTCTATTTAAAACATTAAATCTGTTACGAAAAAAGAAAAACAAAATGAACCACAAAACGATCAGCTTTAAAAAAGGACTCGTAACTGAAAAACCGAATGAAAAAGAATGTTAACAACAAATTTTTTCATATCCAAACCCAGTTCTACGGAATCAGAATCAACGTTGAGTTTTAAATCGAATGAACCAATCGGAGTAAAGTGGCATGCGGATTTAAATTTTTCCCATTTATGACGAATGCATTTATCGATATTTTTTTGCATGTTAAAATGCTAATTAAAATTTTATTAATAAATTTAAAATCATTTTGTTGCTCGAATTTTGGCATAATAGAATTAAAATAAATTATTCGTGGCAGGATTATATAATTTTCAATCTGGCCAATAGAAAAAATGGATAAAAACTACAAAAAAAAAACGTAGAAACATGAAAAATCGATTATTTCCACTATCGATGGAGTTGGGAAATGCAAAGTTGGCCTTGTTGAATTTTTCTGTTTAACATGGAACATGTGCAAATAAATTTGAGTACAAATCCGTCGAAAATTGAAAAAAGCAATGCATAAAAATCACACACATTTTTTAAAACAAACATTATGACTTTTTATAGATAGATATTCGTCATTAATTTTTTGTAATTAAGTATTTGTTATTAAATACCAGATGTCTGAATCTCTTTTAATGACAATTGAAAAATTTGATCTATTGAAAGTTTTGATCCCAACTTACGTTGGGAGAATTTTAGAATATTGATAAAACGATCATGGAGAAGATCGAACGTTCGTGAAAAAACCTGAAAACACGTACCATCGGCCAATGTCAATTTGACGGTGATCAGAAGAGATTAAACAATTGTTTTACGTATGAAAAAAAATCAGTTGCGTTTTCTTATCAGATATTAATAACATTACATGGGAAAAGAAATTCTTGAATATAAGTAAAACATAGTGAACACATTTTTCGATATAAAATTTAAAAACAAATTATTTATATTCAAAATTTATAATTCTTTCTTTTTCGTTCATAATTCTCTTTTTTTTCTTATATATATATATATATATATATATATATATATATATATATATATATATATATATAAAAATATATTTTCTTTAGTGTAGTTGAAATATATATATATATATATATATATATATATATATATATATATATATCCAAATATAGGAAAAATGTATATTGTAATAAATTGAATTGACATTATAACAAGAATATATTTAAAGAGTGCTCAATACATAGTTTAAGAAAATATAATCATTTATTCGAAAAATCATGAAAAAATGTTATAAAATCACTATAAAATAACCATTTTGTTCAATATGGTTCTGGTGATGGTACCATCTCTTGATAAGGCACCAAACAACACACACACATATATATACATTAAATATAGACAAATATATATATATATAATATTATCACTTGATGAGTTTTTATATATATATATATATATATATATATATATATATATATAGTTATATATATATATATATCAAAATTAACGAAAATATATTATAAATTTTGTTTCAATAAAACAACATTAATTAAAATTAAATGAAAGATTTTAATCAATATTATTATAGTGAAGAAGAATAAATGTAAAATTTCATTGATGATAAAGACCTCTGAACTGAAATTTATAATAAAGAAAAATTTGTATTATTGCTTTATTCATAAAAAAAAAAATTATTAAATAGTATAAATATGTCCAAATGACAGAATTGAATCTATCAGTTTCTTCTTCAAAAAATGAGGAATCACTGTTCTCTTTTATATAAATATATATATATATATATATATATATATATATATACAAACATATATATATAATTATTTTTTAAAATATGATTGGGGGAAAAAACAAAACAATATTACCATGTTTCAAAAAAAACAGAAATTAAAATTTTTCCAATTCATCAATTCATCCTCAAGCGATGTATCGATCACTGTTTTTTAAAAATTTAAAAATAAAAATAATAAGGTTTTTTCTATAGTTTAAAAATTTAAAAAAGAACTTTTGAAATGTTTTATTTTTTTTTTTTAACAATACACACACAAATATAAATCACACACAATGACAAAATCATAAATATATATATATATATATATATATATATATATATATATATATATATACAATAAGAATTAATGGAATTTTAAATTTTTAAGGCTAAAATAATATAAGTCAATTTCTGCCATTGACATTTTTTTCTCCTGGATTTTATTGATATGGAAATATTTATATATATATTTTGATATATATATATATATATATATATATATATATATATATATATATATATATATATATATATACCGTTTACAAATTTTTGAATAAAAATTCCTTTTATTATTTAAGTTAGGATAATAGAATGTTTTTTGAAGGAAGAATTTTCCAAAATAATTTAATAATTATTTTATGTGAATACATCGATAATTGGATCACGGAATTTATTTAAAAGATAAAACAAAGATTTTATTACAAACCGACACATTAAATGGATTAGTTGTTAAGACTAATGAGACAAGACCACACCAAATTTAAAAATGCTACTTTGATTAAAAAGGAAAACAATTTATAAGGAAAATGTTTCGATAAAGTTTTTTAAAGGAAAAGATACAAAAATAAATTTGCGTCCAAGTAAATTTCAAATCATATTTATTACAGATAATATTTAAATTATGAAAATATGGGATATTAATTAATAATAAAATAATAAAAATAAAAATGATGAAATGATGGAAACCCCTTTTTTGATTGGAATTTATTACTTATAAATTTTATTTTGCCAAATCATGAAATTTAGATTGTTTGTTTCAATGTAAAATTTACGGAAAAAATTATTTTCCCTTTAACTGAATTATCCAAGTTTTGTTTACCACTTATAAAATATATAAAAAACACATGGCCCAGTTGATAAAAGGCGGTTCAATCCAGTGATTAGACTTAAACAGTTGTGATTTCAAACCAGGCTACAGCATTGATGAACAAAAAAAAAAAATTGGAGATTTAATTTAAAGGAAATAAATGAGACATCCGGTTTCCCCAAAATAAGTGGAATAAGAAAAATACCCCCCGGTGAAATAAATAAAGGGCTTGGTTCGAAATAAAAAAAATATTTTCAATATGAAGAAATTTGAGCGTACAACGGCCGAAACGTTGTGAATATGGCAATGAAGATAAGGATAACTTAATCGAATATTGTAAATAATATAAATACTAAACCTCATCCCAGAGATACAGACAGAAAAAGAAAAGGAATCCAAATGAAATTGGCCAGTTTATATAACCAAAATATACATAAATCGAATTAAAAAGATATTTTTAAATTTTAGACCTCAGCATCTTTCGTTCGTTCAATGTTTTGTTTTTCAATTTAAAAACAAAACAAAGCCTGATGAAGTCCTAAAGTCCGAAACGCGTCACATGAAAAAAACTTCCACTTTCATATTTCTTTTCAGGAAAAAATTGTTCTTAAAATATATATATATATATATATATATATATATATATATATATATATATATATGTTATTCCGTTATATATATATATATATATATATATAGTTATTCCGTTATATATATATATATATATATATATATATATATATATATATATATATATATATATAATAATATACAGACACACACAGAATATATATATATATGTGTGTGTGTGAAAATGTATGAATAGAAAAATATATTAAAATATATATATATATATATATATATATATATATATATATAATTATTTATATATTATATACGCGGTACTTATTAAAAAAGATTTGAAACCCAGGGTCACAAATTAACATCAATCCAACCAAATATATATATATATATATATATATATATATATATATATATAAATAGAGAGAGAGAGAGAGAGAGAGAAAGAGTGATAGATAGATAGATAGATAGATAGATAGATAGATAGATATGATAAATAAGATGAGATAGATAGATAGATAGATAGATAGATAATGGAATACATTGAGATTGAAAAAAAGAAAGAAAGAAAGAAAGAAAGGAAGGAAGGAAGGAAGAAAGAAAGAAAGAAAGAAAGAAAGAAAGAAAGCTAGCTAGATAGATAGATACTGAGAGATTACTTTTGGTGCATTATGATCACTTTCGTCCATCTTTTTCCTACCCGATCACAAACGCGCGCACACATATGCACACGAATGCGCTCGCCCACCCATACACGCGCATTTTCATTCATCCAACGGCACGTCACTTTTCCACTTTCCTTTTGGCGGGCGCATTTAACACGCCACATTGACGAAAGAACCATTTGTTTATGGCAGGTTCTCATCTGGACCCACGTGCACCCTTGTCTTGTGTATAGCGAAGAAAACTGAAACGCACCCACACGTGCACACATACACGTGGCTTTGTATCTCAGCGCCCTGAAAGAAAGTCAGACACAGATGCGCGCACTAAAAGCCGACGCTCACACCGGGCCGTGATGGGCTTCCGAAATACTTATCTTTCTAACAGACACTTGATCTCGCAAATGCTGCAAAAGATGAATAGATGATTTTACTCGTTCAAATTTTGATGATCTCTCATTGATAAATATATCTGTGTGTGCGTTGAATATTGTGTGTGTGTGTGTGTGTGTAGGCAAAGAAGAGACAGATAATTCTTCATGAACGTGCAATGGAACTCTATCTGTTGTTTAGTACTTGCTTCTGACAACTCTCGCCAGCATTAGCGTAAACATAATGCCAGCGAATTCAGATGCGCATTTGCATGGTAGACGTTCGTAACAAAATTGGCCCCAGCCATCTTGGTATGATCGGCTGCATGATAATATCCGGACAAAGCAGAGCTTACGCATTATTTTCGACATTATCATCATTTTCGACATTATCTTTAACCTGTGACTCTCGATTTATTTTGTCTATTCTGGATGTGCTTATCAAAAATTACTGTTCCTTTTATCACAAGTTCGATTCCTGTCACGTGACTCACTCTTTCGAACGGAAACCAATAGAAATGCAAAGTTATACTCGTTTATATCAATCTTTTTTTCTAGTTGCAATGTCCCTACAGCATCTGGGCGATCATGGCTCTCCACAACTTTCTATCCTTCACAGCTTTTAACAATGTTTGTCATTTTTTTTTATCCCACCTCCTTCTAGTTTTACTATCCATCTCCTTAGGTAGGTTACTACATTCCTCTCTCTTTCCTTATATCATGTGAGTGTTATATTTTTCAGGCCTTCATTTTTGATTAAGTTTTACAAACATTTGAACTCTGTCTTCATTGATCTTATGTACAACCTTAATTACATTCGCCATCTTTTTTTTTATCATTTCACTCTAAGCCAGACATTAAAGCTACTAAAATGCAAGGAGTTACCGTCTATGAAAAAAAATTAAAATAAAAAATAGAAGAAAATGAAAATATTAAAAAGACAGGACAATAAAAGAACAGAAATTAAGACAAAAGATGACGATTGACATTGCTTTCTATCCTTCGCAGCTTTTAGCAATGTTTGTCTTTTTTTTTTTAAATCCCTCCTCCTTCTAGTTCTACCAGGATGACGACTGACATTGCATTTATATTTTTGAAGGTCAGACTTGATTGGAAAGTAAGAAGCCGCAAGAGAATTTCACAAGTGAGAAGTCCGAGGGAAGAAAATCATAGCATAGAACTTATGTTTACATCTAGCCATTTCAACTGTAAAAGGATGAGACCTAATCACCAATCTAGTATTGCGTTTAAATTCATAAAGACTGGGTACCAAAGAAATCTCGTTAGAATAATTAAGAAGAAAATATTTGCAGAAAAGACACGGAGAACGTACGTTAACATGATCGCCTATGTCTTTGTGGGGGGGGGCATACTACAATGAGAGATGTGTACATTATATTGTTGTAACCTAGAATGGGTTACTGAATGAGGAATAACCAAAACGGGGGTTGAAAATGAAATGGTAATCTTTATAACATCACCAAAATACAGTACTCGCCAGCGGCGTGAAGTAGGTAAACCACTGCTTGTGGCGGACTACTTATACAGCATATTACCCCCACTTACAATAATGTGTGACGTGTTTATGAGGATTGGGACATACCCATTAGTGTTCATAGGTATGGTATATAACAGACAGATAGATAGATAGATAGATAGATAGATAGATAGATAGATAGATAGATAGATAGATAGATAGTGTTGCAACCTAGAAAGGCACACTGAATGAGGAATAACCAAAACGAACTTTGGAAATGAAATGGTAATCTTTATAACATCAACAAAATATAATACTCGCCAGCGGCGTGGAGTAGGTAAACCACTGCTTGTGGTGGAATACTTATACAGCATATTACCCCCCACTAACAATAGTGTCCAAAATATTTATGAGGATTGGGACATGCCCATTAGTGTTCATAGGTAGGTTATATAACAGATATATAGCCATGTATGTCTGTGTATGTATATGTATATGTACATGTTTGTGTTTAAGATTAGAAAGTAACATCGTTTGAAATTGATTTGTAAAAACACGATTTCTTGATTGTTTCTAATTTTTTCTTCAGAAAGGGAATTTCAAGTGGGAAATCAACTGATTTATCTCCCTTGAGTACAAATTAAAGACACTTGTTAAAAATATGCATTAATTCACACGCCTTTCTGCTTATACTGCAAAAGAATTCGTTTCCCGTTAAGGGTTTTGGGGCTACCCAGGGGTCGGGTCCCTTCCCGACAATTTGAGTTAGACTTCCTCGTAAACAAGTGCCGAAAATATACCGAAATGTATTGATTCCGAAATTGATTGCTAAATAAATCGAGTAGATCATTCTGGTCATTTTTATTCTTTTTGTGTCGCCCAATCCTTGTGCCAGACTGAAAAATTGAGTTCTACACCTACCTACGGCTTTACGAATATTAAACTTAAGAGTTACTGATTTAACATCAAATTTGATTCTCACTGATATTGATATTAAAATCGATTAGACTAACCTTTAAAATCAACGATTCTAATGTTGTTCTTGTAAATGATTATAACAAGTATTTAGTATTGTTTTTGCCTTGGTTTTGTTTTAGTCAAGTTATTTATATATGAACCTATGTTTCGTAGTAACAAGTTTTACTAACGCAACACTTAGCAAATAGACAGACGGAAGCAGACGGGCTATAACACTTGGATGATAGATGCACAAAAAAGAATTATCTGACTAGTTTTGGTCGTTTTTTTTTATTCTGGTGATTTCTTGCGTAAGGCTTTATAACAAAGTGGAGGTTTGGCGCCATTTCTAACGCTTTATCGTCTTTCAGCGTTGGCCTTCTACACGCACAACACCCTCAACTCGATTGTCGAGATAGAAAATATCGAATATTGAATTAAAGAGGAATCAAATAATGTTACTTTAGTCAACCAGAAATGCTCAATGGGAAAAAAACAGGAAACGATGACGTCTTCTTTGTTGTATATATTTATGTGTATTCATTTATTTTGTCGAACAGACAGATCAGGCGAATTTTTCCATCCATTTGTAAACAAAGATCAAAACAAAGATGGCGAAAGTGGATGAATACAACAAATGAGAAGGTAAGAGAATGAGATATTAAACTTTCTATATATATATATATATATATATATATATATATATATATATATATATATATATATATATGGGGCACCTCGAGGTGGTGTAGTGGTAAAGCATGTTTGTCTCGCTAGAACAATTACGACTGAGTAGTAAGTTGGATCCTCTCTGGGTGATTCCTGTTTTTTTTGGCCTTGTGCCAAATCAAAGCTATAACATTTTGAAAATCAATATATATATATATATATATATATATATATATATATATATATATATATATATGTACATATTAAAAAATTAAAATTTTCAGACACACTGGGTTTTTTATGTTAGATATTTTTTTGTTTTATTATTTCAATTAATTTGATTTTAGTTTTGGCCAACATAGTCATCATCAGGAGGGTTAAAAAAAGTCCCATTTTTGTTAGTAGAAGTGAAATACAGTAGTGAATGACTGTTGTGCAATGGTAAGATCTATTTATCTGTAGTTTTCATTTTTTTTTTGGTTTTTTTTGTTTTTGCTTTTTTTTTTGTTTTAATTTTGGACAGTCCTTGTGTTGGTCAAACGGCCTCTTTCAAGATGTTTTTAAGATAGAGGATGGGAGATTCCTGAGTTTTCAGAATACCCTCCTTGGTCATTTTGACAGTTTTATTGGTTGCTGAGAATAGGATATATATATATATAAAATATATATATATATATATATATATTGTGTATAAAAAGCAAAATATTTTCATTGATGCATGTTTCATTAAATAATATAGACAAGTTTTGCCTATTTATTTTGAGTAAGTTACTTTCGTTGTGTCTGATAATCACATTATCGTTGAAAGACGAAAGGAAAACACCATATTGATACATGTTTAAATCCAATCTAAGCCTTCGGCTTACATACGCCATTATCAAATATGACACACAGACGAAACTACAATAATAGTCCGCCTTTGCTGCTTAAATAGCTCAAAGTAACGACAAACTCGCATTTGCGAGACAAGGAAGCGAAAATCGCGTCGCAGCGCGAGACGTCACACATAACCACGCGAGAGTGAAAAACGAGAAATATTAAGTATGGGAAGCCATTAGTATAAACCAATGGCTTCTGTCATAAATTATAGGCATTTAAGAATGTTTGTGGAGATTTCATAGTTTATTTTGTTCAGGTTATATATATACATATACATATTGTGGGATATTTTAATATGGGATATTTAAAAACAACAGGGATAAAAAGCGTTGGGAAACAGAAAATTTGGAGGGAATTTGATCTGTTTATATATATATATATATATATATATATATATATATATATATATATATATATAAGTGTATATTGAGGTTCAACACGCAGCTATAACAGCCTGTTAACCTCAATGTCCACTTTTATATTTACATATACTCTGTTCCTGATATTGAACAATTTCAAACTATATTTTATCATATTTCTTATTTTATATGTTATTATCTGAAGATCATTTAAGGAGTGAAACATGCAGTGTTGATTGCTATGTCTACACTGACTATTATTATAAAATAAATACTCCTTCCAATATTGGATTTTCTTCCACAAAAAATGCAGAAATTTCTTCACAAACACACACAGAGACATCTAAACAAACATAAAAACACAGGTTGCAATAGGTTTTTGTTCGCAATTTTTTATAGTTTTAATTTTGCGCATGCGTATTGTTTATTTCTGATTTTGTCGACTGCACAGTATAGTACGGTTAGTTGGGCACCGTCTGTGAGAAAGACAGCCCCATGATGCAATTCATTCTGCCAGAAATTTGTATGCTGTATTGCTTGGCATTCGCACCGGAAGCTCCAATACTATCATTTCAGAGTGTTTGGGCGTCAGTCTGAGAACAGTGCAGAAGATTCGGAAAGAGTTAGATGAGACTGCAATTTGCTCATCGCACCCTGTATATATAATATATACAAGTGTATTTAAGTGTGTGTGTGTCGGGGGGGGGTCAGTGATTGCGTGTGCATGTGTGCGTAAGGATAGGGAATTTTTTTGTATTGACGGTTGTCGTAGATAAAACGCTAAAAGTACATTTGAATTTATAGATAGACGGATACAAACATATACGAGAGTGATAGATAGATAGATAGATAAATAGATAGATATGAATAATGAATATGTCCATATATATATATATATATATATATATATATATATATATATATATATATAGTGCACAGATTCAGATAGATAAATAGATAGATAATGAACAGAGTCTGATAGATAGATAGATAGATAGATAGATAGATAGATAGATAGATAGATAGATAGATAGATAATGAACACATTCAGTTAGGTATATATATATATATATATATATATATATAGATAGATAGATAGATAGATAGATAGATAGATAGATAGATAATGCACAGATTCAGGTGGATGGATAGATAGATAATGAACAGATTCAGATAGATAGATAGATAGATAGATAGATAGATAGATAGATAGATAGATAGATAGATACTGCACAGATTCAGATAGATGAAAAGATAGATAATGAACAAATTCAGATAGATAGATAGAGAGAGAGATAGATAATGAACAGATTCAGATAGATAGATAGATAGATAATGAACCGATTCAGATAGATAGATAGATAGATAGATAGATAGATAGATAAATAATGAACAGATTCAGATTGATAGATAGATAGGTAATTAACAGAATTAGATAGATTGC
>CAHIKZ030001453.1:412500-422500 GCA_903632075.3 Acanthosepion pharaonis
TTTTATCCCAAACAAGGCAATAAAGCAACCAAAACACAAGTGGTTACTGACTGTAAACGAATAAGAAAAAAAAAAAAAAAACATTAATGCGCGGGAGCAATAAAAGAAGAGGAATCAAGATGACAGTAGATAACGATTGACATTGAATTTAAATTTTTAAAGGCCAATGTTTTCTGGAAAGCAAGAAGCCGGAAGAGGTTTCCACAGACGAAAAGTGCGAGAAAAGAAACGCTTAGCATAGAACTTACGGTTACATCTAACCAATTCAAGTGTAAAATGATGAGACCTAGCTGCCAATCTAGTACTGCGCTTAAATTTATAAAATCTACCTACCATAGACAAAGTTCATTTGAACAATTACCATGAAAGTAGTTATTAAAAAAAAAGTGGGGACAGGGAAAACTACCTTACGGCTGTGGGAAAGTGACTGAAACCGAGATGCCAAATCAGGACCAATAACATTGCAGATTCTTCTTTTTATTGTTTCAGAAATCTCTAAATATATAGCAGAAACACCAGACCATCTGTGATAGAAATATTCGAAGCATGGACGAATGATAGACTTATAAATATGTAAGATAGATTCAGGAGAGAGAAATTGTTTAGTACCACACAGTGAATCTAGCAGCAAACCTTAGCAACTGACTCAATAAAATCTTTCCACTTCAAGTCAGCTGAGAACGTTAGCACGAGAGGGTGGAGTGAGCCCCTTTCGTTGAGGTTAGCATAAACTATTCTGATGGAAGGCAAAAATATAAAAAAGGTCTCTCAGATGATTAATAGTCAGCAATTTTTATTTTGGAGGCGTTAAAATTAACAAGCCATTCCTTACCCCAGTTAACAACAGATTTTATATCACTTTTGAGATCTGTTACCAAGCTGACTTTATCAAACCAACAGACTTACTATTCAGACAGGAGTAAATAGTTATCTCATTAGCATAGATACTGAGTTGAGCGTTGAAGCCATTATGAATACTCGAAGACCCAATACTTCAAACACTCATTCAAGTTTACAGATGCGGTTTAGGAATCTTGTTTTACTTTATGTGAAGAAACCCATTAATGTTTTAATCTATTAAATCTGTAAATAGACCTTATACGAATTTTATCGTCTACGGATAGATTATTATTACATCTTCCACAGGTATTTTGATAGCTCTGAATTAACGTTAGTTTTAACCAATTAATTTATTTTATATGGAAATGCCCCAATATTATATTGTTTACGTTTGCCCATTTTTCAAGTCCAATGAAATATACACTTTTGAATTTAAAAATTTATTTGTTGGAGATCTCAACACTTATGAATTGATTTGAAAGTTTTAAAAATTGAATTGTATGTAGAAAGTTGATATTTGTAAATTTTTTAGTCGTCATTAGTTTCAGGCTCTGTCAAATAATTCGAGATACGAAGAACAAAACTAGGACAAAGATACGGACAAAGAAATAAAAATGAAAAAAGTTAAAAAGAAAAGACTCTTCACAATGGAAGAAAAAAAAAGACAGAACAGCAGATGAAACGAAAACGAGGCTGACTGTTAGGAATTCCCCCAGTGACTCAGCATTTTAGTTTAACAGAACCCACTCAAAACGGCGGTGCCTAAAATTCACTTACGGCATTTTCTTTTTCCGCTAAATTTAAATATAATATAAACAAAAAAGAAAAAAAATATAAGCGAAAAGTGGAAAGGCTTTGAGGAGAGACTGAAATGAAGAGGCGAAGCGCTATTAAGTATGTCACATTATTGACCATCACATGACGTCAGCAGACCGCTGGGCTTGACCATCATCAAATGACTTCAAACACTGTATTAAGCACTTTAATTAGGCAAAGGCGCCAGTCAGAATGGGGCCTGAATGGCATTGCCAGACAAGGAATCCAGTGACCCATCGGCTGCAGTAAATCTATTTTATTTACCATGTCTAATTCTTGCCTTTATTCTTGGATGCCTCAAGGTTCATTGTTGGAGCTATCTTTGTATACATTTTCTTTCTTTCTTTTTATTATTCTTTTTTATTTTATTTCCTTTGATTTCTTATGTGTACTCATTTCTTTCTGGGTCCCGACCAGGGACCTAAGGTTAGAAATGGCATCATAACATTTTCCACTGGAAAAAAAGATACATATTTTACCCAGATAAAACCCTTCGTAAGGTGTGGTCTATACTCGTGAGAACAATGTTTTGTATTTCTTTAAGGCATGGACTTCCAGGAATCCCTTCAATTAGTCTACTGGAATCTTTTCCAACCAATCCGAGGGCTCCAACTACCACGGGCATTGTTGATGTTCCCATGTGACACATTTTTTAGTTTTCGATTTCAAGGTCCTTGTATTTTGATAGCTTTTTGAAGATCTTCAAAGATACATTGCCGTCTGTAGGGACTGCCATTTCAATAAGCAGGCAGTTTTTTTGTGTGTGCATTAATTGTTCTCTCTGTGTGTATTGTGTAGTCCCATAAAATGGTAAGAGGTCCTATCTCCGTAACCGGGTCTAGTTGGTGTTCATACCATTTTCTTTCAGTTTCCTTCCTGTGGAAGTTACAGATTTTCCAGTGCAGATATTGGCCAAATTATTATTATTATTATTATTATCATTATTATTATTATTATTATTATTATTATTATTATTATTATTATTTCTGTCCGTCAGGCCGTGTTCTTTTAAGATCAATTGACAGCAATCTTTTCAGCCTGTTCAGCTCAATATTCTGACAGATATAAACAATGCTTTGACCTGGATGATCATGATTTTTCTTGAGGTAGGCTTCTTTTTTTTTTCCGCATTTTTGGGTAAATTGCTCTAATTATGGAAATTATTGTCATCTTTATTTTAGAGATTATTTTCTGTTTCGTTGTTAAGATTCAAATATTCCATTCTCTCCTCGATAAAACAACAACAGCTCCAATATGGTAGCTCTTCTCTTCTTTGATTGCAATGGTAAGATCTTGTCACTTAGCTTCTATTGGATAAAAAAATAGTAGGGAAAAATACTAAACAATTAACAGAGAAAATTAAAAACTAGACTAGTTAATTTTTGAGAAACCAACATGTCCGTAAAAATTGGAAACAAAATTAATGAAGTCAAGCAGCAAAGACATTGCGTTAAAATGTGAAGAAAAACGAAAAAAAAGCTCAATAATATCATATAATCAAAATCACTACAGAAGAAATGTCCTGGTCTCAAAAAACTCTTTGAATCACATTTCAACCTTGACCACACTAAACTAAAGATTACCCCAGAAAAAGAACATATACCAAATGCACAACCAATTATTACAAACACCGGTTCTAAGCATAAACAATAATGAACATAGTGGTGAGGAAATTAAGAAAGCTATTAAAAAAAGGTAAGGAATAATAAATCATCAATCGACATAGAGACTAAATTTTCAAAGATAGCTTACTTTCTTCTCGAACAATAACAAGTATCTGTGTTTTATGAAAGAAGCCTAGAATCAAAAGTGCATAAAAGTAGTGTTGTTAACGCATTAATGCACAATGGAAACAAAAAGGTTGCCCTTATGACCCTCACATATACAGAGCTATCTCGGACCTATCAAGGTAAAAGTATTGATGGTCTGCGTGGTTAAATTCCAGTCATTGGTTTGCGTGGTTAAATTCAAGTCATCCCAGTCATTGGCCTGCGTGGTTAAATTTCAGTCATCCCAGTCATTGGTCTGCGTGGTTAAATTACACTCATTGGTCGGCGTGGTTAAATTACAGTCATCCCAATCATTGGTGTGCGTGGTTAAATTTCAGTCATTGGTTTGCGTGGTTAAATTCCAGTCATTCCAGTCATTGGCCTGCGTGGTTAAATTACAGACATTGGTCTGTTTGGTTAAATTCCAGTCATTGGCTTGCGTGGTTAAATTCCAGTCATCCCAGTAATTGGTCTGCGTGGTTAAATGCCAGTCATTGGTTTGCGTGGTTAAATTCCAGTCATCCCAGTCACTGGACTGCATGATTAAATTCCAGTCATTGGTCTGCGTGGTTAAATTCCAGTCATCCCAATCATTGGTCAGCGTGGTTAAATTCCAGTCATTGGTGTGCGTATATAAATTCCAGTCATTGGTCTGCTTGGTTAAATTCCAGTCATCCCAGTCATTGGTCTGCGTGGTTAAATTCCAGTCATTGGTCTGCGTGGTCAAATTCCAGTCATTGGTCTGCGTGGTTAAATTCCAGTCATCCCAATCATTGGTCTGCGTGGTTAAATTCCAGTCATTGGTCTGCGTGGTCAAATTCCAGTCATTGATTTGCGTGGTTAAATTCCAGTCACCCAATCATTGGTCTGAGTGGTTAAATTCCAGTCATCCCAGTCATTGGTCTGCCTGGTTAAATTCCAGTCATCCCAATCATTGGTCTGCGTGGTTAAATTACAGACATCCCACTCATTGGTCTGCGTGGTTAAATTCCAGTCATTGGTCTGCGTGGTTAAATTACACTCATTGGCCTGCGTAGTTAAATTACAGTCATTTGGTTAAATTGCGTATTGGTAAAGTCATCCCAGTCATTGGTCTGCGTGGTTAAATTACACTCATTTGTCTGCGTGGTTAAATTACAGTCATCCCAATCATTGTTCTGCGTGGTTAAATTCCAGTCATTGGTTTATTGGTCTGCTTGGTTAAATTCCAGTCATCCCAGTCATTGGTCTGCGTGGTTAAATTACATTGGTCTGCGTGGTCAAATTATTGGTTTGCGTGGTTAAATTACAGTCATCCCAATCATTGTTCTGCGTGGTTAAAAATTGGTCTGCGTGGTCAATCCCAGTCATTGGTTTGCGTGGTTAAATTTCACCCAATCATTGGTCTGAGTGGTTAAATTCCAGTCATCCCAGTCATTGGGTTAAATTCCAGTCATCCCAATCCCAGTTAAATTCATTGGTCTGCGTGGTTAAATTACACTCATTGGCCTGCATCGCAGTCATTGGTCTGCGTTTTTAAATCCAGTCAGTCATTGGTCTGCGTGGTTAAATTAAATTACAGTCATCCCAATCATTGTTTTGCGTGGTTAAATTCCAGTCATCCC
Source organism: Acanthosepion pharaonis (assembly GCA_903632075.3). Taxonomy (NCBI): domain Eukaryota; kingdom Metazoa; phylum Mollusca; class Cephalopoda; order Sepiida; family Sepiidae; genus Acanthosepion; species Acanthosepion pharaonis. The sequence continues at coordinate 417,530 of CAHIKZ030001453.1, forward strand.
AGTCATTGGTCTGCGTGGTTAAATTACAGTCATTGTTCATGCATGGTCTAAGTTCCAGTTATATTGGTCTGCGTTGTTAAATACATTGGTCTGCGTGGTTAAATTACAGTCATTGTTTTTGTGGTTGGTTCCAGTCATCCCAGTCATTGGTCTGGTTTGGATAAATTGTTCTGCATGGTTAAATCCCAGTCATTGGTCATTGGTCGCGGTTAAATTCCAGTCATTGGTCGGCGTGGTTAAATTCCAGTCATTGGTCTGTTTGGATAAATTCCAGTCATCCCAGTCATTGGTCGCGGTTGAATTCCAGTCATTGGTCGGCGTGGTTAAATTCCAGTCATCGGTCGGCGTGGTTAAATTCCAGTCATCCCAATCATTGGTCAGCGTGGTTAAATTCCAGTAATTGGTCTGCGTGGTTAAATTCCAGTCATTGGTCGGCGTGGTTAAATTCCAGTCATCCCAGTCATTGGTCTCCGTGGTCAAATTCCAGTCATCCCAGTCATTGGTCTGCGTGGTTAAATTACAGTCATTGGTCTGCGTGGTTAAATTCCAGTCATCCCAATCATTGGTCAGCGTGGTTAAATTCCAGTCATTGGTGTGCGTGGTTAAATTCCAGTCATTGGTCTGCTTGGTTAAATTCCAGTCATCCCAGTCATTGGTCTGCGTGGTTAAATTCCAGTCATTGGTCGGCGTGGTTAAATTCCAGTCATCCCAGTCAATGGTCTGCGTGGTTAAATTACACTCATTGGTCTGCGTGGTTACATTACAGTCATCCCAATCATTGGTCTACGTGGTTAAATTCCAGTCATTGGTCGACGTGGTTAAATTCCAGTCGTTGGTTTGCGTTGTTAAATTCCAGTCATCCCAGTCATTGGCCTGCGTGGTTAAATTACAGTCATTGGTCTGCGTGGTTAAATTCCAGTCATTGGTGGTTAAATTCCAGTCATCCCAGTCATTGGTCTGCGTGGTTAAATTACAGTCATTGGTCTGCGTGGTTAAATTCCAGTCATCCCAATCATTGGTCAGCGTGGTTAAATTCCAGTCATCCCAGTCATTGGTCTGCGTGGTTAAATTCCAGTCATTGGTCGGCGTGGTTAAATTCCAGTCATCCCAGTCATTGGTCTGCGTGGTCAAATTCCAGTCATCCCAGTCATTGGTCTGCGTGGTCAAATTACAGTCATTGGTCTGCCTGGTTAAATTACAGTCATTGTTTTGCGTGGTTAAATTCCAGTCATCCCAGTCATTGGTCTGCGTTGTTAAATTACAGTCATTGGTCTGCGTGTTTAAATTCCAGTCATCCCAGTCATTGGTCTGCGTGGTCAAATTCCAGTCATCCCAGTCATTGGTCTGCGTGGTCAAATTACAGTCATTGGTCTGCGTGGTTAAATTACAGTCATTGTTTTGCGTGGTTAAATTCCAGTCATCCCAGTCATTGGTCTGCGTGGTTAAATTACACTCATTGGTCTGCGTGGTTAAATTCCAGTCATCACAATCATTGGTCTGCGTGGTTAAATTCCAGTCGTTGGTTTGCGTTGTTAAATTCCAGCCATCCCAGTCATTGGCCTGCGTGGTTAAATTACAGTCATTGGCCTGCGTGGTTAAATTCCAGTCATTGGTGGTTAAATTCCAGTCATCCCAGTCATTGGCCTGCGTGGTTAAATTACAGTCATTGGTCAGCGTGGTTAAATTCCAGTCATCCCAATCATTGGTCTGCGTGGTTAAATTGCAGTCATTGGTCTGCTTGGTTAAATTCCAGTCATCCCAGTCATTGGTCTGCGTGATTAAATTCCAGTCATTGGTCTGCGTGGTTAAATTCCTGTCATCCCAGTCATTGGTCTGCGTGGTTAAATTACACTCCTTGGTCTGCGTGGTTAAATTACAGTCATCACAATCATTGGTCTGCGTGATTAAATTCCAATCATGGGTCTGCGGGGTTAAATTCCAGTCATTGGTCTGCGTGGTAAAATTCTAGTCATTGGTTTGCGTGGTTAAATTCCAGTCATTGGTTTGCGTGGTTAAATTCCAGTCATCCCAGTCATTGGTCTGCGTGGTTAAATTACAGTCATTGGTCTGCGTGGTTAAATTACAGTCATCCCAATCGTTGGTCAGCGTGGTTAAATTCCAGTCATTGGTGTGCGTGGTTAAATTCCATGCATCCCAGTCATTAGCCTGCTTGGTTAAATTCCAGTCACCCGAGTCATTGGTCTGCATTGTTAAATTCCAGTCTTTGGTCTACGTGGTTAAATTCCAGTCATCCCAGTCATTGGCCTGCCTGGTTAAATTCCAGTCATCCCAGTCTTTGGCCTGCCTGGTTAAATTCCAGTCATCCCAGTCATTGGCCTGCCTGGTCCAGTCAAATTCCAGTCTGGTTAATCCCAATCATCCCAGTCATTAGTCTGCCTGATTAAATTCCAGTCATCTCAGTCTTTGGCCTGCCTGGTTAAATTCCAGTCATCCCAGTCATTGTTCTGCGTGGTTAAATTCCAGTCATCCCAGTCATTGGCCTGCCTGATTAAATTCCAGTCATCCCACTCATTGTTCTGCGTGGTTAAATTCCAGTCATCCCAGTCATTGGCCTGCCTGGTTAAATTCCAGTCATCCCAGTCATTAGTCTGCCTGATTAAATTCCAGGCATCACAGTCATATGTCTGCCCTGTTAAATTCCAGTCATCCCAGTCATTGTTCTGCGTGGTTAAATTCCAGTCATCCCTGTCATTGGTCTGCCTGGTTAAATTCCAGTCATCCCAGTCATTGTTCTGCGTGGTTAAATTTCAGTCATCCCAGTCATTGGCCTGCCTGGTTAAATTCCAATCATTCGTCTGCGTGGTTAAATTCCAGTCATTGGTCTGCTTGAATAAAATTCCAGTCATTCCAGTCTTTGGTCTGCGTGCATAAATTCCAGTCATTGGTCTGCGTGGTAAAATTCCAGTCTTTGGTTTGCGTGGTTAAATTCCAGTCATTGGTTTGCGTGGTTAAATTCCAGTCATCCCAGTCATTCGTCTGCGTGGTTAAATTACAGTCATTGGTCTGCGTGGTTAAATTCAAGTCGTCCCAATCATTACTCAGCGTGGTTAAATTCCAGTCATTGGTGTGCGTGGTTAAATTCCAGTCATCCCAGTCATTAGCCTGCTTGGTTAAATTCCAGTCACCCGAGTCATTGGTCTGCGTTGTTAAATTCCAGTCATTGGTCTACGTCGTTAAATTCCAGTCATCCCAGTCATTGGCCTGCCTGGTTAAATTCCAGTCATCCCAGTCTTTGGCCTGCCTGGTTAAATTCCAGTCATCCCAGTCTTTGGCCTGCCTGGTTAAATTCCAGTCATCCCCGTCATTAGTCTGCCTGGTTAAATTCCAGTCATCCCAGTCATTAGTCTGCCTGGTTAAATTCCAGTCATCCCAGTCTTTGGCCTGCCTGGTTAAATTCCAGTCATCCCAGTCATTGGCCTGCCTGATACAATTCCAGTCACCCCAGTCATTGTTCTGCGTGGTTAAATTCCAGTCATCCCAGTCATTGTTCTGCGTGGTTAAATTCCAGTCATCCCAGTCATTTGTCTGCCTGGTTAAATTCCAGTCATCCAAGTCATTGGCCGGCCTGTTTAATTCCAGTCATCCCAGTCATTAATCTGCCTGGTTAAATTCCAGTCGTCCCAGTCATTGGTCTGACTGGTTAAATCCCAGTCATCCCAGTCATTTGTCGGCCTGGTTAAATTCCAGTCATCCCAGTCATTGGTCTGTCTGGTTAAATTTCAGTCATCCCAGTCATTGGTCTGCCTGGTTAAATTTCAGTCATTATTTTGCCGAACGGACATTTGCCCGAACGGACATTAATCCGAGGAACATTTGGCCGAACGGACATTTCACCGAAAAAATAGAGGTAACATTGGTAGCAAGCCACACTACTTTAATTAGCACTAATAAAGGTAGAACAGTAATAATAATTATCACGGAATTTCAAGTGATTAAATTACCTGATCTAAATTTAAAGTTAAAAGTTATCTTATTTCAATATTTTTTTATTGAAATTAATATTTTTCAAAATATTTTAATGTATTTTCGTAAAAAGTAGGACCTAATTATTTAAATTGGTATATAAGACGTTGTGGGAAGTGTCATCAAATGAGAACTATGCAAACGACTAGGTTTTACTATAGATACAAAACTAAAAACACTTTTAGCGAATGAAAGACATAAAATATTCCACTCCAGACCAGGAGACTAAAATTAAATATGGTTAAAAAGAAGGAAAGACACCTCAAATATGGTTAAACGGAAGGAAAGACACCTCAAACGCTGAGTAAGAATCGTTGTTAGACCCTTCATGTTTCAAGTGATCATTAAACTATGAAGTGTTGATTTGTATTGACACCATTCTCTCTCTCTCTCTCTCTTTTACACACACACACACACTTTTATATTTATATATATATATATATATATATATATATATATATATATATATATATATATATAGATATATATATATATATATATAAAAGAGTGTTCAATACAGAGTAGAGCAAATATAATTATTCAAAAATTATAACATAAATATGTTATAAAATCACTTTTGTACTCGTGTATATATGAATTGTTTATTCGAAAATTATAACATAAATATGTCATAAAATCACTTCAAAGATGTTGAATGTAGAATAAAGTGTCTTAAAAGGTTCAAATCAATCAAAGAACCCCTGCGCTAGGGGAAAAGCTGTTACATAAGCTGCAATGACCAATCAAAATACAAGTATACGAGAATTCAAAAACTTGACAACGATCTTTGGTTATAATAATTATTTAATGCTTTAATATCAGGGTTAGACTAAAATAGAATTCATTCTAACTAAAAAATAAATTATACGATAAAATTTGAAATTAAAAATTACCCATTTTAAAATTTAAATTTAATATATATTAAGTTTAAAATTATAAAAGTACTGAGGAAAAAAGAAAAAATACAAATATTATTCTATTTATTTT
>CAHIKZ030001453.1:427500-437500 GCA_903632075.3 Acanthosepion pharaonis
GTTTATTATATATTTTAAGCTTTTAGTTTATTTTAAACTTTAGCTTTTAGTCTTACTATAATTTGATGCCTTTGCTTGTTTAGACCAGGTTGTTGTTTCTCAGTCACCATTTACTTTGTGTATTAATCAATTATGATCGACTTAAGAGCATGTTTTTCGGAGTTGCTTTTATCGTTTCCACGTTTAAATTTCTGATTAAAAAGATATATATGCGCCTGCATGTATAAAGCAAATGTATTAAACAAATATTCAATATGTTAATATACAGATATCTAATTAGGATTGTCGTTTAACATACCCGGGTATCACGACCACCCTTAATTCGTTTTTTCGAGATGGTCGGCTTTCACGATACATTAAACAGGGTTTCTGAAATCCATCAGTCCGTTAGTCTTACCGGCTTGCTCTTTCTTTGTTTCTTTATTTCTTTGTTTCTTTCTTTCTTTCTCCGAGATTCATTATTTTCTTTCTTTCTTTCTTTTTCTTTCTTTCTTTCTTTCTTTCTTTCTTTCTTTCAACGCCGATTTCAGGCGCATCAACTGGTTTTTGCAGTTGAAGCGGCAGATACAAAACAAAACCAAGCAGAAAGTCACTGGTCTAGATTTAAAGCTCTAGTAATGAGCCTCACTAGCCAGTCATCTTGGACGATAATCTTTAACTGTCGGGTGCCAGTGGACTGTGTGAGAAATGAAGACATTCCACCTGTGCTCTGCTATTTAACGTAGCGACTATGAACACATCAGAAGACATTTTATCAAACGATGGAGTGAATAGTCAAATCCAGTCGCAAAGTTTCAAACGAATATGGCGTTAAGTCAAGAAGAATGAAGAAATGAAGTTATTGCATATGGGCATTGGTTTTAAAATTGTGAATGCTTTCATCTTGTCGGATGCATGATGGGAAGGATAACTTCCCCGTATGCGTCGCCGGCTGTTGCCACTTTTTTTCTCCTGCTTGGTTTCGTTTTGTATCTGCCGCTTCAACTGCAAAAACCAGTTGATGCGCCTGAAATCGGTGTTGAGATGGATGGCGAAAGAAGGACGACTTGTGTAGGGCGAGTTTCTGAAAGAGAAAGATATAATGGAATCGATGAGGTTAGAAATAAGAGAGAGACCAAGAGATAGATAGGGAAAGAGAAAAAGAGAGAGAGAGAGAGAGAGAAATTAAAATATATTAAGAAAAACGGTCAGAGGGAGAGAAGAGAAAGAAAAGGGTCAGTTCAATTAAAGAAAGAAAGAAAGAAAGAAAGAAAGAAAGAAAGAAATAAAAAGAAATGAAAAAAATGGAGAAAGAAAGAAAGAAAGAAAGAAAGAAAGAAAGAAAGAAAGAAAATGATGAATTTCGGAGAAAGAAAGAAAGAAAGAAAGAAAGAAAGAAAGAAAAAAAGAAAGAAAGAAAGAAAGAAAATGATGAACCTCGGGGAAAGAAAGAAAGAAAGAAAGAAAGAAAGAAAGAAAGAAAGAAAGAAAGAAAGAAAGAAAGAATCTCGGAGAAAGAAAGAAAGAAAGAAAGAAAGAAAGAAAGAAAGAAAGAAAGAATCTCGGAGAAAGAAAGAAAGAAAGAAAGAAAGAAAGAAAGAAAGAAAGAATGAAAGAAAGAGGGAAATAAAAAGAGAGAGAGAGAGAAATAAAGAACTGCGAGAAATAAAGAAACTAATTAATCTTGGAGAAAGAAATAAAGTAAGAAAGAAAGAAAGAATCTCGGAGAAAGAAAGAAAGAAAGAAAAAAAGAAAGAAAGAAAGAAAGAAAGAGGGAAATAAAATGAGAGAGAGAAATAAAGAACTGCGAGAAATAAAGAAAATAATGAATCTTGGAGAAAGAAAGAAAGAAAGAAAGAAAGAAAGAAAGAAAGAAAGAATGAGCAAGCCGGTAAAACTAACACAACATTCCACGAGGCAATCGCGGATTTTACACGTATAATTACCATTTACTTCTCTGGAATAAAAATAAATCATTTTTTTTTCATTTAACAAGCTTTATCCATAAAATCAGTTGCAGGAAAATTCCAATATACAATAATGTTACTTAAATTTCAAAAAAATATACAGTGACTTAAAAAAAGTTGTTGTTTTTTTTCAGAACAATTCGCAATTATCATTTTGCATTAATTTTCTTCCAAAATGATGCTAGTGAATTCTTATTTCAATATCCATTTTTAAAATGTCATGATCTTGGGTCAAATTTTTGATGATAACATGAGGTGAATCTCTACCCAACACCACAGCACAACGATTAGTCGCCAAAAAGTCTTATCACATGAAAACATGAACTTATTGGCAACAAAATTCCCGCTCAACTTTGTATGTCATTGTTCGTAGACGTTGCGCAGGAAATTGGTTTCTAACGCAATATTTGGATTCTCAACTTATTTAATACTTATCAATTTTCGCCTTGCTTCTTCTTTGGTTGCCTTACGATCACAAAAACACATGAGTCTTATACGCTATCTCAGTCTGGCATCTTTATCAATGGTATATGGAATCAAGCATTTCTTCTTAGACTGATATTCCTTCTAGCTCGTTAAGGCTCTCAGAAGAGGATCAAGGAACGCTAATGGGAATGAATCATTTACACCAGTCTGGTTTACTTTTTCTGTCTAAATTTTTATGCAACAGGATAATCGAAGATTTTACAAATACTGGTTTTGTCCCCGGTACAACTCATAGTTCTTTTTGAACGCCAGACAATATATTAAGCAAACGTTTCTTTTGTAATGGATATTGGGAATATGGTCACTCAAGCAATTTGACATTAATCACATGTAGAATCATAAAGGTGGCATATGTGAGGAGATCGGGATTAGTGTCAAAAGGGAAATAAGGCCGTCAACAAAGGACATTGAATTCTGAGAGTCTTTCTGCTTTGAAGTTTAAATGAGACAGCTTCCTAGGCTGACGACGGATTGGTAGATGCCGAATCTCTAAGTAACAGTCTTTCTCAAAAGTGTCGCTTTGTTTCGCATCTTGTCACTAAATGGTACGCCGAACGTGCAACTGAAGTAAAGAAAATTAGGAAAATTCACAAATACATAACAGATCGACAATATATGTAACTGTAATTTCTGGGTATTATAAACCTAATGTCTTTGGCAACCATTTTTACCAGTGCTCATATTGCAATTTTTGCTGTTATCATTGCATTTCTTTACCAGAGCTCATATTGCAATTTTCGTTGTTGTTATCGTTTTTCTCTGACACTCCTTATTACTGGTTCCCATATTGTATTCATTTCTATGCTTGGTCGGCTCAGGAGATTTTTGTGGCTTAGCATATGTGCCGATTAAGTTTACGAATTTTCCAATGATGTCCCTTGTCTATGATTTCAAACTGATCCCACAGAGGGCGGTGATTTCCCTTTTCTCTCCATATGGGGTCAGCCACGAAACGTGATAAACATGGTAGTTGGGGGCAATTTGTTTGTCGAAGTGTTCATGTTGCCAGCTCGTCATGCTCGTACTGATATATTCTATCATGATATCTGCCGAGTAGCAGTTAACACTTCTGCTACTTCGTACCTCCATATTTAGGACGTCATATCCTGTCTGTTGTAAGCGAATCAAAACCAAAGTACAGGTCATATTATCTACAACGCAACAGAAATGGAATTATACACAATTGAAGACTTTTGACTTTATATTGGTCAACTGCCGAAATTAGCTACTTGACAGTGTGATTTTTATTTATATCAGTTACACTAAAAGAATGTAATATGTATTAGTTTTTCTCATACGCCATAGTTAGTAAGTTCTCTCTTCTCTGGCAATGATAATTATTGTAGCATACCTACGGACGATAATGGGTATGTCCCCTTTCACATAAATACAGTAGTAAATACTGTATGTTGGTCTGCAGCTGGGGATTCGTCTTCAGCTGTGCTGGTCAAACTTTCTGCCTCCGGGCAGAAAGGAAACCCCTGACTGGGCTATGCTGAAGGGTACAGAGTCTCGTCTCGGGAAACAGCTACCCGACCCTGTTTTATACGGTGTCTACGGGGAATTTTTGGCCAAGCCTACGGGTTCGGATATCCCACATTAAATTCGGCCTTGTGCTACATCTGACTGCGTGTGGCAGTTGGTAGATATCCTGCGTTTGGAGATTCATCTCCAGCTATACTAGTCAAACTCTCTGCCTCCGGGCAGAGAGAATCCCCAGGCGATGTTATGTCGAAGGACAGTCTCGTCTCGGGAAACAGCTACCCGACCCCGAGGTCGAGAACGAGGTAATATGTGCTGATATATTTAAGAACACCACTCGAGTTTTTAACAGAGATCGAACCAAACCACAGATTCTCAGATAGACACAATAACTCCCAAATTTCTATTCGAGGTCAAATTATCATTTAACTATCGAATGAAGATCAATCAGATTTGGCCGAAATCGGTTTCTTGCAAGTTCTTGATTTCTTAATAATGCGTACGTTACAAGACTGACCGCTACAGTTGTTTGAATAAAACTTCACTCTTCAATTGATGATTCGGATCTAATATCTTCGTCTTTTTTTCTATTCGATGCGTAAATTTCATTCGGTGGGCTTTCTAGCTTTTCATATTTTCGGCAATTCTGTTGCCGATACAGATTTTCTGACCTTTCGCCGCTTATTCTACTAATCTGTTCCTTGAAGCAAAACCAGAGCGATCTGAGATATAATCTTTTGTTAGTTCATTGTGGGCTCGTTTTCAACACTGCTGCTTACAGCCTGCGACCCTTTTCCCAGCTGTTACACCCATTAGTTGTCGCTGAACGTTGCGTTGCCGCGCCCATGTGCATGGGACGATTGTGCGTTTTGCGTGAGGATCAGGGTAGTCAATAGGGCGTAGCTGGTTTTGGATGAGAGACACGCGTCAATCGGTAAGTGGCAATTGGTTGGGTAAGTTTGGATTGGTGAGAAAAGAAGCATTTCAGAGACAGAGAGAAAAAAAGAGAGAGAGAGAGAGAGAGAGAGAGAAAGAGATCAATATTGGGTATAGAATAGATATGCATAGGCTGATGGTAGGAAGAAAGCCAGAGAAAGGGAGGGAAAAGAAACGAAAGAAAGAAAGAAAGAAAGAAAGAAAGAAAGAAACTAAAAGAGCAGGAGAACGACTTTGAAAAGATTGAAAGAAGAGAGAAGGGGGGGGGATAAAAATGGAGACAGAATAGAAGAGGAACGTGGTAACAATCTGTGTATGAAGGGTTGCAATTGGTTAGAAAAGTTCTCTGCAAAACATTGCCAACTGCGGGAATATGAGTAATAAACAGAGGCAAATAAATAAAAATGTAAGTAAACGAATAAAAAAAGAAGAGAATAAAGAATTCAGAGTGGGAAAGAGAGAAAGAAAGAAAGAAAGAAACGGGCAGAATTGTCATGCGTGCTCAAGTGTAACATTAAATGGGTGCAGATGTGAAAGAGAGCTGTCCTGCACCGAGAGTATAATCTTTGAATGTACACACACGCTCTCTCTCTCTCTCTCTCTCTCTCTCGCTCTTTCTCTTACACACAAACATACACACAGACACACACACATACATACATTCATACATACATCCATACAGTGAGAGTGGGTGGCCCTAATAGTCACAAAAATGGCATAAGACTTTAGTAACTTTACAAATCCATTGCGAATTCGTTTAATTAAAACTATCATTTATCTTTTCTTAATCTCTTGCTGCTAATGGAAAAACGACTCATTCCGAAGGCCAGGCACAAGGAGAGTCGAGCAATAAGTTTAAACTTCTTATTGTATAGGCCATTAAAATTTCTTGATGTCTGCAGTCAGTACTGAGAGATTCAGGAATATTTCGCCGAAACCTATACAAAAAAAAGCTAGTGTTATAAACTAAATCGTGTGTTTTGAGCGATAAGAAATATTTCGTTGGAATTGTCATAAGTTTTGTTTTATTTCATTGTTCATTTATTTTTATTTATTTATTTTTGTTCGTTTTTAGCTATCGATTTTCAAGTAACATAGTAAAAGTTTGTTTTAACGTCTGCATTTAGAGATGGGTTCTGATTGTTTATTTAGTAATTTGTGTTAATCTGGTAAGGTAATTACGGCTATTTTCTCCTCCACGGAGAGTTTACAGTTTTTCGATTTATTATCATAGGCTGATGCTGTTCTTATTTTTCATGATATTTTTGACGTGATTTGTTTTTTTGTTTTTAATTTCCCATATATGTTTAGAAAGCGTTGTACTGTTCAGTATTTATTATTTATAAAGGATTCAAAACTTGTGCGTAGTGTCTTTGTTTCCAAGGTCCATACGCATATTTTTCATCGCTATCTGCTGATTTCCCAGTTTTAAATATATATATATATATATATATATATATATATATATATATATATATATATATAATACACATAAATATAATACATAAATTTTTATATAATATATATATATATATATATATAACTGTTGAAACTTGACTAATGTATGGAATAATAATGCAACACAAAATGTACTTAGAACAAAATGTATTGAAACAAGAAAGTGTACACAATATTTACATATAGTCTTTTGTATATTCCTGGTAAGACCGTTCCTGGAGAATGTGTTGACTGAGTCGCAGTCGGGCAGAGTCTCTGGTTGAATCTCTTGATTTCACCCTCTCTTCCCGGTACCAACCATATTTATATGGTCGGTACTCCCTTATGCAAATTAGGTCGATCCTACCACAACAATAATACACACAGACACAGACAAAACACAGACATACAAAATATTCAATATATATATATATATATATATATATATATATAATAAGGTTGATAGTTGAATCAGACCTGAAGATTGAAACAAAATTAAGCGTTGTTAGATTAAGTGATTAAAATCATAAAATGATGATACTGTAAAGTTGAAACCAACAAAGCATATTCAACTGATTTCCTAATTTTTTAAAGTATATATATATATATATATATATATATATATATATATATTTTATTATAATATATATATATATATATATATATATATATATATATATATATATATAATTTATTGTCTACTTATTTTCAATTATGTAATTAATTACGTACAGGTTTCTTAGTATCCTTATTAAAGGAAGAAAGAAAATTACCATGTTGATGCATATTTATTTTATTCCGAGTATCTTTCGACATTAGCACAATGTCGTCATCAGTATCTTGTTTTTTCCCAGTGCAAAAAATTGTTATGCCATTATTTTTCTAAGACAAAATTGTTGTGTCCATCTGAAAATTACATTTCTTACGTGTCAAGTAAAAAGCGCTAAGGATATGTACTGTAAAGATTTTTAAATTATCATGTAGGCAGACATGCAAGCGTCAAGGGAGGTAACTATGATAAGTTATTGTAATGTCGAAATATTTTTAAAAAAGAAAAATATATTTGAAACTATTAGAACCTAAATATTTTAAAGTATCTATTGTTTAAATGTTCGTTTCAATATTTTAGATAACTTGAAGAATTTTTAGTTTATGTCTGTTATTTCCATGAAATAGTATACATGTATTTTCAGCAAGAAAATACGATATATATATATATAAGTAAACAAAACTGGTATAAATTACTTAATGAAATATGCCTTAATGAAAACATGCTGCCAAAATATACGCAATTTATATATATATATATATATATATATATATATATATATATATACCAGGAAGACATATAGAGATTCCGACCTGTAGCCAGCCACGATCATCATAATAAGGATATGTAGAAGCTTGACCGTAATTACGAGAGGATTCTATTAAAAATAATTATTTAATGAAACATGTCTTCATAAAAGAAGAAATACCAAAAATATATATCAATATATATATATATATATATATATATATATATATATATATATATATATATATATATATATATATATATCAATATATATATATATAAATAAACATTTATACAGTTACTTACTAAAAAAAAGCAAAGCATTAAAGCCAATTTTCGAAAAAATCGGTAATTAATTTATTATTATTTTTACCGTAGCATTATATTGTTATTAGACAGAATTAATTTAGAACCATTTTAATAATAAATTTTTGGGCTTTTGGTTAATGGTTTTATTCTTAATTGTTATTGTAAATATTGTATAGTGATTTTTATTTATTGATATATAAATATATATATATATATATATATATATATATATATATATATATATATATATATATATATATATATATATATATATATATATATATATATATATATATATATATATATATATATTAAGCATATACGAATGACACAGCCTGGATACATTCTTACTACAAACATATGGATGTGGATGTCGGCTTGGATTGAGGAAGAAAGAGCCAGGTTCGAATCCAGGTTGAATCCATTACATTCACTTACGTGCTATATTATTGACAAAAAAAAATGAATTCTCTTGTTCTCCCTCCAGCTATGGGTAAAATAGCCGGACAGACTGGGTTCTATAGCAATGGATGGCAACTGGGCTAGGAGAAGGACAACTCTGAATTCAAAACCCGCGGAGGGTCGTTTGGGGACCTTGTGACACTTAGTGCACCAAGTCTCTGTATTCGGCCCTTCAAAAAGTGTGGATGGTCCTGCACGAAACCTTCACCACTATAATCGAATCTCATGTGCCGGTGTCGGGCTGTCGGTTTTTTGGAAACTGATTTTGCTTGACCCTCATTTAATCGAACCCGACGGAGGATCGATTTTTTTATATATATATTTTGAAACGTCGGCTTAAGTCAGATAAAAAATGAGTTAAGTCATTTTCGAAGATACGTCGTTTTTTTAAAATATTATATGGAAAATAGGTCGTTTATGTCAATTTAAAATTCGTTTTTACTTAATTATTTTTAATTATTTTATTCAGAATACTGCACATATATATATCATAAACACTGTAATAGGCAATGAGGTGGGTGTGCTTATTGGCGATTTATAATGTGATTATTCTGACTTAAGTCGTTTTTCGACCTAAGTCGTGACCTCAGGAAACAATTAACAAAGTACGATGACATATACCCGTACTGACTTTATCGTATATGTAGTTTTAAAGTGTGGTATATTACAGGTGGGACGGTGGAGTAATGGATAGCGGCTCGGATTGCGGAGGGCCAAGTTCGAATACCATTCGAAACCATTGCAGTCACTTGCGTGCTTGGGAAAAGTGTGAATCCTCTTCTTCTCCCCCAGCTATGGGCAAATAACGGGACAGACCGGCTTCTATAGCTTTGGATGGCAACTGGTCTACCGCAGAAAGAAATAGCAGTGTTTTTTTTTTGTTGTTGTTTTTGTTTTTCTGAGAGGAATCTGTTGCTGTATTCAATGTTGGATTGTGTAGAAAAACTTCTTTTCGTAAGTCATAGTATCAACGCGCAAGCCGTTCATCTATTTTGTCCACGGAAAAATGTTTTCCCGCACACACATATATACATTTGCACACGCGTTCACACATCTTCTATCTGTCTGTTTATATATATATATATATATATATATATATATATATATATATATATATATTGATGCATGTTTCATTAAATAATATCGACAAGTTTTGTCTATTTATTTTAAGTTCCTTTCATATTGTCTGATATGCTTAATAACATTATCATTGAAAGACGAAAGGAAATCACCATATTGATACATGCTTAAATCCTATCTAAGCTTTCGGCTTACATAAGCCATTATCAAAGATGACAATTACATTTCAATATATCAAGCAATACACAGACGATACAATAATATATATATATATATATTTATATTGGATAGATGTGATATGTATGTATGTATGTATGTATGTATGTGTATTGTGTGTTTACGTATGTATTTAACGACACACATTGAACAGGCTGTAATTAGAAGATCAACAAATGTAATACCTAATATCACATCGATTATCCGATATTTTTACATTCTTTCATTCGGAAAGAATTCAAATGGCAATTTCCAGTTTCATCCAACCAATCAAATGCCGCACCATACTCAGGGCATTAGCCACTAACGAGTGACTTGGTTTCAGCCATCTTCCTGAAAATGGCCAGGT
>CAHIKZ030001453.1:442500-457500 GCA_903632075.3 Acanthosepion pharaonis
ATAACCGTTAGAATATTGCAATAGACTACCCACAATGCATCACTGTTCGGTATATATAAATATTCGAGAAAAAAGTTTATGGCCTCAAGACTGCGTTTAGCATGAAACAGCCTGTCGCCCCTGGATGTTGACCTCATTGCCCACTTTTATATTTACATCAGCTCTATCCCCGACATTGAGCACTTTAACCCATATAGCATATCTTGAAACTAGAATAGCTTAATCTGATTCTCACTTCATTTCTTTCTTGCTTTCTTTCATTGTCTTACGATATTGAGTCCCCCCACTGGGGCAACATGTGACACAAGGTCGGTTGTTTAAAAGGTAGAAAAGAAAAGCCCGTGGGCTCGGCCCAAAATATGCCCGTTTGAACCCGTATAAACGGGCTCAGGGCCGGTTTTAGAAGATTGAAGGAGACTCCGCCCTTCGAAAAGTAGCCTCCTCCGGGTTCCTCTTTAATTTTTCCGTAGACAGAGAATGAACCGATCAGTCGCTCAGAATTTGAACTACTGACGCAAACTTTCATTGTAAACTGAAACCAACTAAAAATTTTCCTCTCTTCCCCCCTATCAAAACTGAATAGTCCATTATTTATAGTGTATTGGCAGGGCGTAACGGTCGTGCAAGCTAACGAAGAGAAGGGCAAGTACGATTATAATAGGATATTTTTTCAAGAAAGCGCAACCTCAAGATATAGCTATTTGTATTTATGTATTTTTTTTTATTTAAGTGCGCAGCAATCCCTCTCTAATACATGTTTCATTGAAAATAACTGTCAAGGTACTTCTGTTTAGAAAAACATAATAAAATAGTTAACAGGAATACACTACCAGTCACTTTCAAGTAAACACATACACACGCACATGCACATATATGGCGTTTAACAGGAAACAGCCTGTCGCCTCTCGATGTTGACTTCAATGTCTACTTTTATATTTACACCCTCTCTATCCCTGATATTGAGCACTTTAACCCATAAATATAGCATACCATAAAACTAAATTTTATCATATATATATTATGAAATGGACAAAGTCCGACAATTATTTTAAGACATTTTTATGTTTATGTATTCTTTTTATAGATACAAATATTTAAGTAAATGCTCTGTTTTATAATAAACAGTATTAAAAACAACATTTACCGGCCTGAATGTCCGAGAAACTTTCATAGAAAATATTCGTCCTCCGAGAGGAATCGAACCTGCATCCTATACAGAACCGTCATATAGCCTGACGTGTCTTAACCGATTGAGCCATACAGGGTCGTGCGATTAGCAAGGTCAATTTTACTGTTTTTAAACTTCAGTCTTCCATGAATCTCTCACGTACATTCATATCTGATCGAAGCGTATTCATATGTAAACAAATGACGTCACACATTATGAACTTGACAAAGTCCGACAATTTTTTTAAGACATCTTTATTGTGACGTCATTTGTTCTGTTTTAATACTGCTTATTATAAAACAAGCATTTACTTAAATATTTGTATCTATGAAAAGAATGTATAAACATTTAAAATTTTTATGGTTTAAAATATATATATATATATATATATATATATATATATATATATATCAGGTCATCCCATAAGTTCTGTCCGAATTTTGAATAAAGAAAACAAGTGACCAAATGTTACATTTAATTACAGATTCAATCAACAATGTATTTTCCCTGATTATCTATGACTTCCTTCCATCTATTAACAAGCTTACTAATTCCATTACTGTAAAATTCTTTTGGCTTTGATTCGAAGAACTCACAAATGTCAGTTTTAACCTCTTCCTGTGTTACAAAAGCTGTTTCTTCCAAATGATTCTGTAAGCTACGAAACAAATGGTAGTCTGAAGGAGCAAGATCGGGAGAATAAGGTGGATGAGGAATTTTCTCCCAAGTTCTTCGATCTTTTGTGACGTGATTCTTGCTGTGTGGGGTCGCGCATTGTCCTGATGAAACATCACCCATTTCGATTCACTAGAGCAGGTCTTTTTTTCCTCAAAGCTTGGTTCAAACGCTCTAATTGCTGACAGTATATTTGAGCATTAATTGTTGCATTAGGTGGTAAGAATTCAAAGTGGATTATTCCTTGGCGATCCCACCAGATTGAAAGAAGAACCTTTTGCCCATGAAGTTTCCTTCTCGGCTGTGGCTGGGGTCCTTCCCCTTTACCAAGCCACTGTCTACGACGCTTAACATTTCGATAAAAGATCCATTTTTCGTCGCCAGTCACAAGTCTATCCAAAAAAGGTGAAACAAGTTGGCGAGAATGGAGAGAAGAGCAGATGTCAACTCGGGATTTGAGGTTGTTTTCAGACAATTCATGAGGCACCCATTTTCCAAGTTTAGGAACTTTTCCAAGTTGTTGAAGATGACGATGAACAGTTGTATGGTTTGAACTGAGAACCATTGCCAATTCCTCAACTGATAAAGCAGGATTTTCTTCAAGGGCTGCTTCAAGAAGCTTTTCATCAAACTCAACTGGACGTCCGGTTCGATCTTCATCTTCAAGGGTGAAATCTCCACCTCTGAATTTTGCAAACCATCTTCTGCAAGTTCTTTCATTTCACATTCCTCTCCATAAACTGAGTGAATGTTTCTAACCGCTTCTGCTGCTGAGTTTCCTTTCTTGAACTCATAAAGCATTATGTGCCTCAAATGATTCTTAGGTACTTCCATGTTAGCAAGATTTTAATCAAACAAAATTTAATTTTATTGTTCTCTGAAATAAAATTTGATCAGTTTAAATGCATCTAAACATAAAAATAATGTTCAGCTCCATTAGACATTATAAAATTTCTTTAAATTTCGTTCATTTTAACAAAAGTTAAAATTCGGACAGAACTTATGGGATGACCGTATGTTCATTAGATTCGCAATTTTATATATATTTATAATATCATATATATATATATATTAAAATGATGTACCCCAGCCGATTATGACCGGGTATCGACTTGTGTATCTTCTATTAACAGTTTTTTTTTTTTACCAGACCCCGTTTTTTTTTACAAAATCAATTTTCAATAGAGCCTACAGGCTCGGATACCCCACAGTAAACTCGGCTTTGTGCCACATCCGACCGCGTGGGGTGGTTAGTGAATATCATCCTCACAAAGTCAGTGGCCTTGAGAAATTTCTAAAGTACTTATTGTCACGTGAAGTGTTAGTGTTTTTTTTTTTTGTTTGTTTTTTTAAATTGCTTTGAAGAAAAATTTTTGTTCTGGATAATCCGACCGGCAAAACGAGTTCAGAATTTTTGACAGCTAATTTTAGAGAAATTGGAAAAACTCAAGTTTCAAAGACACCGTTGTATTTTAAATGCGATCCGTATTAACCATCATTTCTAACGTTACATATTTGAAGGTTTAATGTAAATCTCTAAAGGTTCATTTGTAATAGTTAGTTCGATTTGTCGATGATAAAGTAGAAAAATTACGACCCTGATGAGTGAGTTCGATCCTCAATTCGCCCATCTAATACTTTCGGCCTTTGCTAGAAATATTTAGTGTATTTGAAAAATATAAAATGGTTTGGATATTTCACTTATTGTCCAATGTCGGAAGAAGTGAATAATAAAAAATTTCATTTCAGTTAAACTTCGAAATACAAATAATGAATTACTTGCTGGTTTAGGGATTTACCTTTTATATTAAAGAATGAAACCCCCTGACAGGTAATATTAATCCACCGTTGAAATGCCAAACGATTTTAATACAAAACCGTTTTAGACCAGATGGAAAATATGTCCTCATCGCGGTTTTAATTTAATTAATAAATAATATTTAAGTTTGAAAAAACTTAAGAAATATTTTATTGATCATGGACCTACAAATATCCCAGTGGCACATGGAAATGCATGAATTTTGATATACATAAGATTTAACTTATTCTCTGCAATCAGTCAAGCTAGGAAAAACAAAATGGCTAATATTATTCTCGAGAAAAAAAAACAATTTAAAAAAGGGAAATTATGAGAATAACGCTAAAGTAATGGCGAACAAAAAAAATTAATCGGACGTCAAGAACTGACAAAAAAAATGAGAAAGGACAAATATTTCTATAGCATTCTTTATTTTTGATTTTTATGTTTTTCGTCAAAAAAAAAATGGGATTCCTGCTCCATCTAAAATCTTTTCATTCATAATTTTGGCTTTTATTTGGGCTCCATCTCCCAACGAGACATCGGGAATTAAGAGCTTAAATATGCAAATACTGAATTAGTTTGAGATCCATTTTTAATCAAAGGGGAATAGGGTCTAGTATTAATACATATGCATAAAGATATTGGTTAAGAAATGCCAAAACAAGCCTGTTTTGCAGATAAAAAGTATATTGAACAGTAAATACAAGATCGAACTCACACGACTTAAAGTTGTGATGCGTTGACCAACGTTAGTCTATATCACCATTATATTTAAGCTCCCCCACGAGGGATATATGTGGCGCAAAAATGAGTTTAAATCTATCTGTAGCCCGTATATTAGCCCTAAAAATGGAGAGGGGTTATAAAGAGATTCCATAGGTTTCTACCTCCCGGAAAAGACTGCGCCCTTCGGAAAATCTGACCAGATGTCCGGATTCATCTCTGCCCAAAGTCCAAGAACTTTTCAGCGACTCATATATTCAGTTTAGAGCACTGTTAATATTTAATGGCCCCCAAACTTGTCTCGCTAGAACAATGTGACACAAGGCCGAGTTCGATTCTGGGTTCTGCCCCGAGTCGGCCTTGTGCCACATAAAAAAGTTATCCTTGGAAACCCACTATATTCGGGTTTCAGGGTAATAATACCCCCGTAATTATAGAAACTATTGCTCTTCGGCAATGCCTTGTGAAAGGTTTCGCTGCCAAATAAGATAGAGTTCGAAAATTGAGAAGTTTAAAATCAACGTCATATGGTTTAACTACCTTAGGCCCCAACAGTGGGTCGTAACAGAGTAATGGACTGCGGATGGGAAATCTATGAGCTGAGTTCAAGGCTCAGTCAAATCCATTCCATTAGAAGCCGCCTAGACGGGTTCAATTTATTTGGGAAAAGGACGAAACTTTCTTTTCCCCATCCCTCAGATATGGTAAATCTCCGCCGAGACAGAGGTTTCTATAGCTGAAATAAATGGCAAGATACTGCGGGAAAGAATCTACCTTCAGTCATCAAAAGATCCTTTATCGCCTATGGAAGAGTCCACAATAACTAACTCATTTGAGGGAGGACATTAATACTTTTATATAAATTATGTGAAATTTTGGATTGGTAAAATTTTCAAACTCAATATATCTGTTGAAGAAAACGTATTTAAATTCTATACAAGACAAGTAAATGGTGTCCAGTGGTAATCAATAAAATACTCATTTAAGAACCCACCAAATACATTTAAATCCCCCAACAGAATAATAATTGATTTTCGTTAATCCTACCATGAATAATTTCTAAACTGTATATTTAACAATTTGTTTTTAGATGTGGTGTAATTTGTTTATTAATACAAAGATTTTGTCTTTCATTTTTAAATATTTCTGGTATCTCAAATTGCCGTGGATTGGCAAAACTGATGCCAAATGCTTCAATACTTAAATATTGTTAGATTTTCGTTTAATTCGCGAATTAAACTTCTATCAACTATGATGAAAATCCATCCATCTGTCTTTAAAACTATTTTTTATCCAAATTTATTTTTTAAATTCAGTTTATATGTTTGAAGCTTTTTTTAGAACCAATCAATTTCTAGAGAGGAGAATGTTTCGCCTGTCCATCAGAAAAGGTCAACTCCGTAATTTGAATAAACCTGTCCTTATACCCGGCTCTGCAAATAAAAGAAACGTAAAAAAATCGATAGTTTGCATCATCACAAAAAAGCATTTTCTCAATTGATTTAGGTGACATTTTAGCAAAATCTAAATAATTGGAATGTTTTAATGAAACTTTCAGGATTTATTTAAAAAATGAATGAAATTATATCTCTCTAAAAAAATATATATATATATATATATATATATAAATATATTTTAATTAAAATTATTAAATCTCTTATTTAATTTTTTTGCTTACAAAAAGAAAATCATTTTTTTCTGAAGCTTATTTTATATTAAAATGGAGCAGAAAATTTTGGAGAATTGAAAATCAGGAATTTACATAACGCAAAGCTAAAATAATTTTTAAATATTTTAAATAATAAAATAAAGTAATACAACACACACACACACACATTTAATTAGAAAATATTTATAATTGCTATATATATAAAATATATATATAATCAGGAGAATGTATTAAAAAAGATTTCGATTATAATTCATTTTTTACGAAATTTTTCATATTTTTTTTTCAATTAGTATCTTTTTAAAAATTTTTATATTTGAGATTAATAAATTAAATTATAAGTAAAACTGAAATTTGTAAAATTTTATTCTTTTATTATAAATTTATTATTATTCCAAACATGTTTATCGAGTTAGTTTCAGCTTTCCCATAAAATAACCAACGTCCTTAGAAAAATCCTTAACTAAAACAAATAATATACACACAACACACATTAACTTTTAAATCACACTAATATATATATATATATTTATAAAAATATATTTATTTTGTGAAAGATATTTTAATAAATGTTATTACGTTGTGTTGAGAGAATTTAAATATGGTTAAAAGATCCGATTTTAGTGATTAAAAACCTATTCGAAACAATTTAAATTCATTTTGAAATACTTGAAATTGTACGAACTTATTGGACAACAAATCAAACCAGAAAGAAAAAAAATTCTGGTTAAATAAAAGCTTAAAAAAATTTTTTTCATTGGTAAAAAATCATTTTAAACTAAGCATCAGACGGCTACATGAAACGAGAACATAAATAAGACATATATATATATATATATGAATACAATACCTATATCCTGTACTGTCTGTGGTCTTTTGTGCAAAAAATTGTGGAAAACTTTCATGCCCGTTATAGGCATGCAGATAAAAGTTATGGTCGTCGCAAATCCTTCATTTTTCAGTTATGAATTAAAGAGTCATCCTATATATATATATATAAATATATATATAAATATATATACATATATTCGAAACCGGGTCTCTGACATCAAAACGGTGTAAAATTAGTTCTGCAGAACCCCATGAGACGTTGATGAAGCATCTCTGCGTTATTAATGTTGCATAAATCAATTGTTTTAGGTGCCCCCCACAGATAAAAATCCAAAGAATTGATGTTAGAGGAACATGCAGACGATGAAACCGGTCTTAACCTACATGTTCATCTTTCATGGTGGATATCAGCCAGTGCATAGCGAACAATGTGACTAAAATCCACTGGAGACCCATCATGTATAAGCCACATGCGTCTTTGTATTAGCAGGGGTACATCCTCTAGCAGGTCTGTCCGAAATAAAGTCCCTGTAAGACATGCTGGGAGAACATATGGACCTACCAGATAATCACCTACAATTCCAGCTAAAACATTAATCGTAAACTAATACTGGTGTCTAGCTTATATTGTACCATGAGAATTATGATCCGTCCACAGATGTTTGTTGTGTAAATTTGTTACGCCA
The DNA here is from genome assembly GCA_903632075.3 of Acanthosepion pharaonis. Classification (NCBI taxonomy): domain Eukaryota; kingdom Metazoa; phylum Mollusca; class Cephalopoda; order Sepiida; family Sepiidae; genus Acanthosepion; species Acanthosepion pharaonis. The sequence continues at coordinate 450,054 of CAHIKZ030001453.1, forward strand.
TCTCTTTCAAATGTTGCCTCATCCGTAAATAAGACTGAAGGGACAAACAACGGATCGGCAGTTTATTCAATAAACCATTAGCAAAAGTTCTCCCGTGGTGAGTGATCAGAGGCCGAAAGACACGTTGCAAATGATACGGATAAAGGAGCTGCTCTTGAAGTAACCTTCATCTAATACTGTGAGATGTCCGATATGCTAAGGCCACTTGACGTGTGCTGATACCTGGTTCGTCAACAACAGCCTGTCGGATGTGATCAGGTGTACGAGCTGATCTCAGTCTTCCTCGATCCATAGTTTTTGATGAAACGGATCCTGTCTCAGCAACACAACGATAAATAGCAGCTAAGGTTGGATGACTCGGCTGCTTTCGTCTTGGAAACGCAATCTGATACAGCCATGCAGCCTCGTGTCCATTACCATTCGTGCGGCCGAATGTAGAAATATCTGCCTGCTCGTGATATAAATGTCCTGCCATTGTTAAACCGAACTCTTCTCATTCGACTCACTACTACACACGTTAAACGTTGAAGAGAGGCTAGCCACAGATGGACACGAACGGCAAATGTAAGACACCCTACCCGATAACACAACGACATCTATTGAAAACTTTCTTTAAACTTAATAACTGAAAAGCGAAGAATTTGCGGACATACGTTTATATGAACTTTTGTCCTTGTTTTGGTGTGAGGAACTTCGCCCCCCCCCCAATGCTTGTAAAAGTATTTTTGGTACACCCTGTATATATACGAACATTTTATTTAATTCATTTCTCTCTCTCTTTCTCTGTCAAACACACACACACACACACACTATCTATCTCTCTCTCCATATATATATATATATATATATATATATATATATATATATATATATATATACACTCATATGTAATATGTATCCGTAGAAAGAAAAAAAGGAAGCCAATGTATATGCCCGAGCTTTTCAGATATATATATATATATATATATATATATATATATATATATATATATATAAGCGTTTCACCCCAAGCAAGGCGGAAAGCCACTAAGACGCAAGGGGTTACAGAAGATTTGGAGCAAGATCAGATAGAAGTAATAGAGGAAAGGATGAGGAGAAGGATAGTGGATAGATCAGGGCAACTGGAGATGTCGATTGACACTTCATTTGAATAGTTGGAGATTATAGCTCTCAGGGAAACTGGAATAGGGAAGGGAGTTCCACAGGCGAGAGGTGCGAGACGTGAAACTATTGGAGTAGAAGAGATGGCTACATTTAGGAGTTTCAACAGTGAAAGGGTGAGATCGGGGTGCCAGCCTCGTAGGGCGCTTGAATTCATGAAGTCTGGGAAGCAGCGAATGCAGCTCCTCGGAGCAATTACCATGAAAGTATTTGTAAAAAAAGACAGAGAGAGGAGACGGCGCGTCTGTGAGAAAGTGACTGTAGACGAGATGCCAGAGCAGGGCCAATTATATTGCATATCCGCCTCTGGAGTTTGTCAAGAACCCTGAGGCAAACATTTTATCAGACCATATATGGCTCAATATATATATATATATATATATATATATATATATATATATATATATATATATATATATTTTTGCCATATATGGCTTCTGTTTGCTTTCTGACCATAAGACCAGGGTTCGAATCTTACCACGGTTGATTTGTCAGGATGTAGAATTTCTGATGTTATCGGTCTAGAGGTTAGTGTGGCACTTTTGCTGAAAGTGCCGGAAAACCAAACCAACTCTTGAGGGCCGTCGATAGCTGTGCTTGCACGAAGTCACAAGTCATTGTGACCGAGCGTTTGAGTGTAATGGCCGGCTTTGTTCAGATTGTTGATCACACTAGATACCACGCTCTCTGTAACTAAGGTCTGCGTAATTGCAGTATAAAGCTCTGTGGTTGTCTCTGTGGGTGTTCAACAAACTCAAATGTACCTGAGCAAGCGTCTGCAATAGGGATTGTCTAGCCACCCTAGTAGACGCGTATCCTCGAATACGAGTGGCCAGCTATTGTTATTATCTATGTATATAGGTGTGTGTGTCTTTCTGTATGGAGAGAAATATCGGAAGAAATTCATTGATTACGCCGTACAGATTGATAGATGACAATCGATCGAAAAAGAAATAAGATGACAGAATTGAATTTCAAAAAATTTAGCAACTGAAAACTTTACACGGGTGAAAAAAAGACAAATGAGAAGAAATTGTTGCTGACTTTTACCTTGACTTAACCAATTCTGCTAGTAAGTTAATCCTGACAAACAGACCTGAACAATCATAGATCGATAGATGTATAGATATAGGAGAAGCTTCTCATTCAAGCTGGAATAGTTGGTACGTCTAATTTTCTTCAGGTCGACAAACCATAACAAATGATGCCAGATGAGATGAAGTTATCGAAAAAAACAAACAAAAAAAACATTTGTCTTTGGTTCTGTCAATAAATGGCAATTGTTTACCAATATTTGTCATAGCAACCCGTTTCGCTATGAATCGATGAATAGAAAAGTCATTAGTCAGGCATAATTAATTATTGTCTGAGCCTCCAGTCGATTGTCTTTCTCTTTTCCGATTCGGCCGGAAAAAAGGCTTGGTTGCAGCTGTTTCCGGCGGTGGGCGGTGGGCGGGTGTGTTACAAAAAAAAAACACACACACACAATCAGAGAGAGCGAGAGAACCAAAAAAAAATATCAATTTATGGCAGGTAAAGTTTTCGATATTTTTCGTATGCTATCATGAGGACATTATATATATATATATATATATATATATATATATATATATATATATATATATATATATTGAAAAATGAAAAATAAAAAATAAAAAATTAAAATCTTTTAGACACACTGGGTTTGTAGATTAATATTTTCGATTTTTTTTTATTATTATTATTATCCCATTTAGATTCCTCGACTAGTTTCGACCCAAATGGCCATCATCGGGAGGAGAAATATTTCTGCTTGCTGTTAGCACTAAACTACAGAAATCATATATATATATATATATATATATATATATATAGATAGATAAATAGATATATAAATATATATATATATATATATATATATATATATATATATATATATATATATATTATATATATATATATATATATATATATAAGAAAAGAGGTTGTAGTGGTTCCAACGAGAGAAAAGTATGTATATTAAAAAGAAGAGCAGGGGAGGTGTCGCAAACGTATATATACACGCATGCTGACAGAAACACACTAAAATGGAAACAGATCTAAGAACACACAGGGGTCAGTAAAACATTAAAAGATAAAATGCCGATAAGTAATTCATCATTTCTCTTGGACCAACCTAAATTGTTTTATGACCCTTCGCGCAGAACTCTTCATTGCCAATTCAAGAAAGACATTCGGATTACCAACACACAGAGATTGTCTCATATCGAGAATATTTAACATTGAAAGACATAAGTAAAAAATTAATTATTTTAATAATATGTGGAAATCTCCGCTTTTACCTGAAGACGGTCACGAGACCAGAAACACGTGTAGTAAAATTATGGAAAATAAAGCATAATATTTTTTTTAAATAAAAAAACACATTACAATCAAAAACGTTTGCGGCACCTCTCTTCTCTTTTTTTTAATATATATATATATATATATATATATATATATATATATATATATATATAGGTAGTAATCCGTTGCTATAATCCAGGCGAGTCCTAATAACACAACATAGAACTTGAAATATGTTAAAACAGACTCACAAAAGAGCGCTCAATGTTTATTTTCATTAAACAGAGCAAATTTTCTTTACAATTTACAGATACACATTGGATTACGCGTTGAAGAAGTGACCTAAGAATATATATCTAGGAAAAAAATTAATCATTATACATTCGTACAGAATAATAATTTTAATTTGTTCTCACCTTTGTCTGGTAATTCTGTGTAAGTATACTAGGTTAATGCCTGGGCTTTTCTAACTAAACTAAACTCCTCTTATTACCTTTCGAAAATGCTTCATCCTAACATAGGATTTTTTTTAGATACATGCCAGCTAGCGTGTGTAGGTATGTGCTTAAATGTAGATATCGAAGTGTATGTTAGTGTAGAGAGATTACGTGGACAAACGCATGAGAACGCATATATATATATATATATATCTCAATTCACCCCAAATCTTTAAAAACACTCCTTCAAACTTTGAGCTCTAATATATGGATGAGTTCAAGACCAATAATTCCGAATTAACTCGTTTTTTTTTTTTACCAAAGTTACTTCTTGATTTTTCAAAGTTTTCGTTAATTTCCGTGAATTCCCGTCGAATTAAATTTTGACCGTGTGACCATTAGGATGTAGGACAGCTCATCGGTCTCCCTCTCCCTTCCCCTACGCAGGCTCTCCTACCTCCATAATATGATTCCAGTAACGATGCCTTCTTCTTCTCTTCATACCTCCCAATAAGTCCCCTATAATACTCTCTCTCTCTCTCTCTTTCTCCAAATAAACAGTACATTACAAACTGATACCACAGACAGTTTGAAAAATCCTGCGAATTTTAAAATTAAAATTCATAGGTGAAATTGGTCATTTACTAAAAATATCTTAATTCCAATTGTAATATATATATATATATATATATATATATATATATATATATATATATATATATATATATATATATATAGTGGGTAGCAAAATTATTTAACACATTGTTTTTCTTACATATTTGAAAAAAAATAACAGATCAATTTCAACGAAACTTATAGGAAATATTTAAACGAACATTGCCGATCAAAAGATAGAAGAAAAATTTAAAACCACTGTTTTGAGAAATATTTATTAACAATAAATAAAATAACCCATATGCAAAAGTATTTAACACTTTACTAATATTTAGTACAGTAGCCTCTGCTCTGCTTCACAGCCTCCAGTCGTTTCCCGTAGTCTTCAACTAGTTTCTTGCAGGTACTTGTTGGTATTTTGACCCATTCTTCTTCACAAATTTTCTTCATTTTGTTTAAATTCGATGGATTTCTTTTATGAACTCGTAACTTGAATAGTTTCCACAAATTTTCGATTGGATTTAAATCCGGTGACTGGCTTGGCCATTCCAGGACATTTTATTAAACCAATTCTTAGTTGTTTTAGCAGTATGTTTCGGCTAATGAGCGATACATTTCCCGTACTGTGAAGAAAAATCCATTTTCAACTCGTCGAGAAATTCAGAATGATTTGAAAAATGCCGAAATTGAAGTTAGTAAAGATACAATTAAAAGATCACTGAATCGTGCAGGTCTCACTTCAAGATCACCGAGAAAGACTCCATTAATGAAACGACGACATGTACAAGCCCGTTTGAATTGTAAAGAAATATGAAATTGAATCTAATGATTTCTGGGAGAAAGTAATTTGGTCAAACGAAACGAAAATTGGGCTTGCATAACCGTTGTGTAAAGCTGCCAAGCCATTTGTGGGATTTAAATAAGAGATGTAATAGAAGCCACGTCATAAAAATGGAGTGTTCTAAGAAGGATTAAATCTTGTCGCTATAATGGTAGTACATGTATGTTTTTGTCATGAGGAAAAGCTGGCTATAGTGACATAACTGAACAGGGTCAACTTGTTGAATCAACAGTCTAAGGTAATGTCAAAATGCAGACACGCACCCCCCCCCAAATACTCTAGCCCAATACGAATCCGGATGATCACTTTTACGATTTTTCTCACTTCCGGTTCTTCCGACTCCTTCCTCATCCCCCCACTTCTGATATTTTTACTTTTTGGCGCTTAGTTAAGTTATATAAACAGGCTTGAAAAGTGCTACGAATTAATTATTTACTAGTAACCTCCTGATGAGACCGTCAGGATGAAAACACGGTAGTACTCTGTATACATAAAAACATACATACATACATATATATATATATATATATATATATATATATATATATATATATATATATATATATATATATATATATATATATATGAATCTAACCTGTATATTACACGGAACCGTCATATTGTCTGACGTGCTATACCATTTACCTACAGAGACAGCGTCTAGTTAGCAAGGTCGATTTTACTGCTTTTAAACAACAAATTCCCCATGATATGTGACAACAATATTCAAAGCAAGATTGAATTGGTAGACTTCTAAATATGTATGATAAATTCTTTCGGTAATGTTTGTCTAGCACGTGACATTGACCCAACATTTCAAGCAGCAGACCTAACTGTTTCCACTTCAGTGGAAACGGTTAGCCAGAGAAAGCTAAACGAGTCGCTCGTGTGAAGGTTAGCATCAGCCATGCTGATGGAAGGCACAAAAGGTCCTTTCAGATGTTCAAAGACAGCAGTTTCGTTTTGCAAGTGTTAAAATTAACAAGCCATTCCTTGTCCAACTTAGCAACAGATTGTGGGTCATTTTTTCAAAGACCTACAGCCAATTTGACCTTATCGAATCAATCAGAAATTACTATTAAGACAGGCTTCTGTCATCAGCATAGATAAATGGTGACATATATATGTTATTAATACAAATACTTATATATTAGACCTTTGACATATATATTAATGAATTAGAAGCCATCGTTCAAGATAAATAATGCACTCAAAATTAATAAAGATTGCAATGGAAAGAAGAAATGTCAAAGAGATGAAACAGCAAAAATCATGCAAGCAAGCAAAAATAAAGTTAAAGCAAATCAAAACTGATAAGGCAAAAGAATTCATAAACTATGAGTTGTACACAAAAGCAAGGTCGACCAAGAGAGCACATATGTCTGTCTAGTAGTTAAGGGAGACCTGGATTGAGGTTATTTACATTAGCCTCCCCACAAGGCAGGATGTGGCACAAGGCCGTTTTTTTACGTGAGGCGATTCCGACGAGCCCCGTACGCTTGGGGAAAAAAATCCCCGTAGACCCCGCATACACGTTTTCAGGCTTGTCGGGCTTGTCGGGCTTGTCGACCTCCTCAAACGCGGCTCTGCCTCTCGGCATAGTTTCGTCTGGGTTCCTCTCAAATTATCGGCCTATTAATCTCCTACAACTTTAATGTAAACTATTCGAGGCTGAAGTCGTTAAGCATCTTACTTCTCACGACCTCCTCTCGGAAAAATAATGTCTTCCGCTTCTCCAGGTCTACCCGTGTTGTGTTAACGGCCCTTATTGAATTTATATATCAAGCTCTTGATTATAACGGCGAAGCTGGACCTGTGGCTTTCGTTATCTCGAAGACGTTAGACAGGTTTTGGCACACTGGCCTTCGATACAAAATCCAGGGCTACGGCATCACAGGATGACTGATTTAATCCAATCGTTTCTATCAAATAGTGAAATGAAGGTCCTTTTGAACGGGCTCACTTCCAGATGCTTTCACACGAGCGCAGGTGTACCCTAAGGGTCTAAACTGGATCCTGCGCTATTTCTGATCTTCATCAATGATCTCCCTGATGTCATCAGTTCCCA
>CAHIKZ030001453.1:462500-497500 GCA_903632075.3 Acanthosepion pharaonis
AGCATGCAAAATTCTAGAACAAAATTGTAAATCTACATCTGAATGAAATTTAATAATTTTAATATGATCTTATTATCTGTCTATATTTCTGAGATGAGGTATTATGTACATTATTTACATTATTCGGACTATTGTCCTCATCTTTGTCATCTTATTATTGTCGTTTTATTAGTTTAATCTCATTATTGACATAATATTGTTAGAGATCTAATACAATTTAGTGAATATTTACAATTCCTCTTTTCGAAACTGCAATAATATTAGAAAGTAAATAAATGGAATTATTTATCTTTTTATATTTACGAGACTTGTAGGTAAATCATTATCACAAGGAAAAATCCTTCAGTGTCTGTATATTTCTGAGATGAAGTATTATGTACACTATTTACATTATTCGGACTATTGTCCTCATCCTTGTAGCCATATTTATCACCCTTCAGTATCTGTCTATATTTCTGAGATGAGGTATCATGTACACTATTTACATTATTCGGACTGTTATCCTCATCTTTGTAGCCATATTTATCACGCTTCAGTATCTGTCTATATTTCTGAGATGAGGTATCATGTACACTATTTACATTATTCGGACTGTTATCCTCATCTTTGTAGCCATATTTATCACCCTTCAGTATCTGTCTATATTTCTGAGATGAGGTATCATGTGCACTATTTACATTATTCGGACTATTGTCCTCATCTTTGTCACCATATTTATCACCCTTCAGTATCTGTTTATATTTCGGAGATGAGGTATTATGTACACTATTTAGATTATTTGGACTATTTCCCCATCTTAGTCGCCATATTTATTACAACGTTTCGGCCTTTGTACGCTTAAAAATCATCAAAAGCGGAATAAATGTCGTTTTGAAGTCCTTTATTTCGCTCACCCTAGAGACTGTCCATAGTGAAGGATATGTAAACAAATGGATGTCAGTTATCAGTTCACCTGTTAATTCCCATCTAACGCCTTTATCCACTATTATCTTCTAACACCTTTATTGGATGTGCCAATGTATATAAGGACACATGGCACAGGGGATAAAGGCGTTGGTTAGATCCAGTTACAGGACCCATCCTAATGAGTTCAAACCCGGTTAAGGCAGTGCAGAATTTTAAAGGGAAGGGAAACAGAAGATAATTGATAACTGACATCCATTACATAGCATTTGGAACTAGAACAGTTACCCCGGTGAGCGGAATAAAGGGTTCAGTTCGAAAATTCCAACCATTGAAGAAGGTCCGATTCGTACAACGGTCGAAACGTTGTATATAAATATGGCGACAAAGATGAGGACAATAGTCCGAATAATTTAGATTGATAGAAATATTCGTGAGACATGTACAGTTGATATTTTTGATTTTTTTGCTCATTAAAGGCCACAAGAGTTCATTAATTCATCAAATTGTTCAGGTATGATCTTTGTCCCATTCTTCCTGTAGTTTCTGCCACAAATGAATGACTCTCATCAGTTTTTTTTGCATTAACATATTGTCTTATTGATTTCGCATTATAATAAAATGACATTTTCTATCATAAACATAAAGATAGGTTCAGGGACATGAAGAGGGAGACAGGAGAACCTTCATGAAGACCTTCTTCACATAAATAACCCGGCAATGTATGCCGAGATATATTTATGCTAAATTAAAGGAGGTGGTATATTAAATAAAGATTTAATATTGTAAATATTGCACAATCAAGAGATTTTTTTTTCAATCGGTATCACCCCCCCCCCTGCAAGGCAGTAAAGCCACTAAGAAACAAGGGGTTACAGTGTGTTGAAGAATTAGGAACAGAAACATTAATAATGGAGCGTGAAGAGGAAAGAGTAATCAGGAGCAGGAAGTGACAACTCAACACCGACGACTCAGCGCCTAATAGCGACTCACCGACTGTAGCGACTCACCGATTGAGCGCCGGGACAACTCGGGCTAAGATAACTCAGGACTGAGACAACTTAGCACCAGAAAAACATAACTTTTTTTTAATAACCGAATAAACGTAATTTATTAAGGATTAAAAATTTAATTAGTGATTTTTTTTTTCAAATGTGGCATTTGAAAAGGCGAAGTAAAATATGAACCATTTTTTTTTGTTTTTAATTATTTTAATAATTTTTTTTCATAAATTTATTAAATAGTAAATTACGCTACGATTTACTTTATTAAAACTAATTAAAAACAAAAATTGGTTGCATTTCATATGGCAGTTTTTGATTTACTTTATTAAACAATTAAAAACAAGTGTGTTTTATTGAATAATTTTTTATATGTCAATTTAATTTATTAAAAAAATAAATTTCTTTATGATTTATTTTGTGATGTTAGACGCTCTCACTCGTTGTAACTTTCGTTAGGTCAACGAATGCTCGTTGTCACTTCCAAAATGCTCGTTGCAGACGAGATTTTGTAAAGCAGATACTGGTAGTAGTATCACCTCCAAATAATACTCGCACTAATAATACTATATAGTAATAGTAATTCGTATAATGATCAGTATAGAGAATTAGTATAGTGGATATTATAGAGAATAGTGATCACTTAGATATCACGCTAATTCCTATTTTTGCGTTTCCTTTACGTTCACGTGCTCTGCTTATTTAATAATGAAATCGTCCATGTTTGCTCACTGTGTTCAAACTAGTGTCGGCAACGTCACTTTACGTCACTTTATTCTCATACAGCAATTTATTTTACTAAAAATAATTAAAAATAGAAAACTGGTTCATATTTTACATTTTAATAATATATTTTCAAAATGCCTTATTTGAAGAAAATATATCTATAAAAGGCAGGATGTGTGTATGTGTGTGTAACGAATGCACGGCTGTAATTTTCAACGGATTTGAACCAAAATTTACATGCACATGCTCCAAGTTAGCGGGAAGGCCAAGACCGACTTTGCATTTCCCAACTCCCATCGATAGTGGAAATAATAGATTTTTTCATGCTTCTACGGCAGTTTTCATGTAGTTTGCGCCCATTTTCTACTGGCCAGTGTGAGAGCCTATAGCTTGCTGCCACGAATAGACAGGAAGATTCTATTGGCCAGCGTGAGAGCCAACAACTGACTGACACGAATGTTAACTAGCATGCAAAAAAATCGATAGCTGCATTCGTCACAAGTGGGAAAAATTTAAATCTGCATGGCACTTTACTCCAATTGGCTCATTCGCTTGCTTAAACTAAACGTTGATTCTGATTCCGCAGAACTAGGTTGGGTGTGAAAAAGTATTTGTTGTTAACATTCTTTTTTCATTCGGTTTTTCCAGTTACGAGTCGTTTTTTAAAGCTGATCGTTTTGTGTTCATTTTGTTTAGTTCTTTTTTCGTAACAGATTTAATGTTTAGCATAGAGCTTAGAAAAAATTCGCAGTGTGAGATAGGCAAGAAGTAAGGAATGTAGCAACATCAGCACGGCAAATGGCACTCCTTTAAAGGCAAGGAAAGGCAAAAATATTTTAAGTCAAGTGATAGCGATTGCTGTATGAGTCGTACGATTTTTGAATCAAGCCCGGACAACGCCGGGCCATGCTGCTAGTTCACTAATAAAGGTTTTAATTCTTAATAAATTACTTTTATTCGCTTATAAAAAAAAGTTATGATTGAATATTTCTTATTTTTGCTTTGTAGAAACGTGTTTCATTTTCGCTGACATGAACTGCTTCGAGGATGTTCTTCATTGACTGCGTGGCAAACTTTTTAAAGATTTTCATCATTTCGCCCTGTTAAAGGTCGTCCAGACAATAGTCGGTGTTGGTTATGAAATTTTATTTCGCCATATTTGTAAGGCCGATTGTCATATAGAAATCTTTAATTTTAAAGGTGCATTAACCTACAAATCACTCGATGAATGTTATGATCCTTGTTTTTAATAACTATGTTTGTATATAAGTCTTTCTTAAATACGCAAGTAATTTTGCGTATTTAAGAAAGATCTTATACAGCTTATAATTAAAAAAAAAAAATAAGAATCATAACATTCATCGAGTGATTTGTAGGTCAATGCACCTATAAAATTTTGTTAGCCAAGGGATTTCGCCATTTTATATCATTAACATTACTAATTTATTTTTGTATGAATGATTCATTGTAATTGTTGAAACTTGAATAAAGCATGGAATAATAATAATACAACACAAAATGTACTTAAACAAAATGTATTGACACAAGAACGTGTACACAATATTTACAGAGAGTTTGGTATATTCTTGGGAAGACCGTTCCTGTAGAATGGATTGACTTTAGTCGCAGTCGGGCAGAGTCTCTGGATTGGATCTCTTCTTCCTCACCCCGTCTTCCCGGTACCAACCCATATTTATATGGTCGGTACTCCAATATGTAAATTAGGTGGATCGTACCACAACAGTAATATAAAGTGAACTGCACCACATATTTGATATATATATATATATATATATATATATATATATATATATATATATATATATGTGTGTGTGTGTGTGTGTGTGTGTGTGTGTGTCTATGTATTCAGTATAATTAGGTAGCAATTGTTCATTTAAACATGTTTTATTGAAAAGTATAGATATTTTATGTCTATTAAGTTTGACCATCCTTTTTTTTTTAATATATTGCGAATGATCTTTTGTAAAAGTAGTTGCTGTAGATGTACAAAATTTGCCAAATCAATATAATTTCTGCCACGTCTTACGATAAAAAAAATCCTGATGATGACTCATGTGTGTGGAATCTCGGTCACGGTAATGATATCGATTTTGGAAATTATAATTTATTTGAACGGGTAAGTTTTTAACAACCGTCTCATCAGACCGAAATTACAAATGGTTTAAATTTAAATTTATCCAGAATATTAAAAAAACAAACAAGCAAGATAACAGGAATTCTAGACTCTTGACCTAGAAAATTTATTTTTTGTGGATTTATAATATTTAAGACGTATATGGGGGAGGAGTGGGTTGTTAACTTTCAACCTGATTTTCATATGTGGTGTAGAACCGACATTTGATCTGACGTGTTATAGCATACAGCTACAGTGGAAGCGTCTGGTTAGCAAGGCCAAATTACTGATTTTAAACAACAAATTTCCCACACTCTTTATCGAATGATCATATCTTCTCGAACTGTATCTTAACGTAAACAAATGATACAAACTATATTATGAAATGGACTAAGCCCAACGATTATTTTTATATATTTTCTGTTCATAGAGATACACTGTATTTAAGTAAGTGCTCTGTTTATAATAAACAGTATTAATTACATTTACCGGTCTGAATGTCCGAGAACGTCAGATAAAATGACGATTCCGTGTAGTATACAGGTTCGATTCCTGTTGGAGGACGCATATTTTCTACGAAATTTCTCTGTTATTTAGGCCCAGTAAATGTAATTAATACTGTTTATTATAAACATGGCATTTACTTAAAAACTGTAGCTATAAAATAACGTACAAACAGAATATATATATATATATAGTCCATCATATTTATATATATATATATATATATATATAGAGAGAGAGAGAGAGAGAGAGAGAGAGAGAGAGAGAGAGAAAAAGAGAGTTCATCATATATATATATATATATATATATATATATATATATATATATATATATATACCCAAGTATATGATTGGTGTATACGGAATAAATACCAATAATCAACAAATATTATTCTTAAAAGTGTGCTTAATACAGAGTAGACCAGATATAATTATTTATTTAAAATTATAACAAATATTTTTGTAGTGATTTTATAACGTATTTATGTTATAATTTTAAATAAATAATTATATATATATATATATATATATATATATATATATTTGTATGTTGACTCTAATGAAAATAATACTTGCTTATTGATAATCAGTGCACCGTAATCATTTACTGTGTTCCTGATCCAAGTTTTTACTTCTTACCCGGCGCAGACGAGGTACTTCAGTTAGTATGTATATATTTGTTAATAGATATTTATATCCATTTGCACACCTGAATGTAAGTAAAATACGACCTTAAAAACTGTTTCACGTGCTTTTCACAAGCGGTATACACTGGTTTATCAAGCTTATTATTTATTTTTCGCCATGGCTGTTTTCAAATGGAAAACTGACGTCACCGGTCATAAATAACGTGTGTCCAGTGTCGATCGGCCCCGGCCCCAGACCATTGACTTGCGACATTGTTCTTGTTGTCAGACCCGCGATTCTGCACTACCGGGATGGTCTGTTATAACTTTGCAGGTGTCCGACACCCACAGATGTCTTCGGCCACCATCATCATCATCGCCACTATAACCGCAATAAGAAAACGAACAACAAAAATTACTTGTTCAAAATGCAAAGTAACAGTTTCAGCTCATGTTAATACCATTACTAAAAATAATGATGTCGGGTATTAACTATACCATTGTCGATGGTAAAAATCAAAAGTATGTTGGTGGTGGGCGCCGCCGCCGTTAGACACACTTCCCAATTGTCCGTCACAGTCGGATATTGTTTTGGCGACCAAACACCTGCTAAGACCTGCCACTCGAGAGTTATTTATTTTATTTATTTGTCTTATTTTCATTTTCCGCCATTTTTCTTTTATTTATTCAGTGTAGATTGTTTCTTTTTTTTTTTTCAATATTCAATTCTTCATTTCCTTCTATTGTTTTTCTTTCCCTGATTGAGAAACGTCACTGAAAGAGAAAAATACATTTTGAAATATATCGTTTTTATACGCTGCTTTACATAGAGTCCATTGATAATAATAAATTGTTTTTGACAATCTCCCAACCTTTGAGATTAACATTTCTAATTCTTAGTTTTCTCCTGGTACGAGGCCATATTTATTAAGCACCGACGATGTTCCTAGCCTCTTTCTGCTTTATATTAATGATCTGCCTGAGAACATTCTCAGATTTTTAATAAATATATATGCTAAGCATATGATTCTACGGTTTATGGGTGCACTTCCAAAAATTTACATGACCACAGTCTGGCAGCTGATCATTCCGCTGACCTACAATACGAGGCAAAAAATAAAAAAATAGACACACCCATAGAATTCATGATGAACAAAACATAAAGCTTATTACATTTGTATTTACATTTATGCCTAAGAATTGTTCTGACTTCGAGAAAGGCCAAGTCGCGTCTTTTCATGATCTTGGGCTGTCGAATAGATCGATAGCTGATAAGATTAATCGAAGTGAGTCATGCGTCCGCAAGTTAATCAAAAAGAGAAATCAAACTGGAACATATAATAGCCGACCACTAAAGAATATCGACAGGAAAGATAGAAACTTGGTTCGTCAATACAAAAACAGATCGATTCGCAACAACACAAGATGTTTCCAAAGTGGCTAGTTTGGCGGTTTCCTCAAGAAGTCAGACGCAGGCTTAAATCAAAAGGCATTGTTTCCAAATACATAAAATAGAAACCTTTCGTATCTGGAAAAATTCGACGGGCACGATGGCTGGGTGCAAATCTCATTTACACTGGACTAAATCTGATTGGGAAGATGTTATGTGGAGTGACGAGAGCCTCTTTACTCTTAGATATGAAGGACGAATAAGTGTTTAGTGTAAGTCCGATGAAACGAATACTCCAGTGACTAACAAGGGCACTGTTAAACACGATTACAAAATCAATGTTTAGAGTGCATTCTCATCATCAGGAGCTGGTAATTTGTACAAAATCAAGGGAGTCTTGGACCAGCATCAATACCACAACATTCTATAAATTCTATTATTTACTAGCCTTGGTAAAAATACAAAAATCAACTTTCTATGGGAGCGTCCATTTTTTTTTCTAAAATCTCAATGATTAAAGAACTGGCTTGTAACGTTCAATACCCACAAAAGAAAATTAATAATGTTTCATCAACGAGCAGATCCTAGATTTACTCTAGTTCTAAGGAATGGTTGTATTCTTAATGAGCCTCATTGTGTCGAACGTCTTTCGGGACTAAAACGCACTGCGGACCCTCACGTGGAACTTGAATATTCGTCTCATCGCTAAAGATTATGAAAGAATAGTCACTGCATTGAACGTCTCCAGAAAGTACCCTATTCCTACTGGCATGCTCTATCTTTACAGGAGTAAAATCAAAACTGAAAATGGAGTATTGCTGCCTTATCTGGGATGGGGGTTTCTGTAAGCGTTCGGAAAGCAAAGGAAATATTTGTCGCAGATTACTTCCACAACGCAGAGAACAAATCTCTGTAAGTTCAGGCTCGAATATCGGGGGCAGAAAGAAATGCCGAAAACTCGATTTGTAGGTACTATCTCACAAATCCTAATGCACGCAACCATTCAGAAATATAACTCACTCTCCGATGAACGCGGTAGCCAAAACTTACCATAATGTTTCTCACGATATTTCGTAATAGCAATCAATAGAATATGTAATAGCAAACGTAATAGCAATCAATAGAATATATATTAGCAAGCAATAGAATACGTAAAAGCAAGCAATAGAATATGTAATAGAAACCAATAGAATGCATAATAGCAATTAATAGAATACGTAACAGCAAACAACAGTATACGTAATAGTAAGCAACAGAATACACATATTAGCAAGCAATAGAATATGTAATAGCAAGCAATACAATATTTAACAGCAAACAACAGAATGCATAATAGCAAGCAATAGAATTCGTAATAACAAACAATAGAATAATAATAGTAAGCAATAGCATAAGTAATAGAAAACAACAAAATAGTTAATAGTAAGCAATAGAATACATAATAGTAATCAATATAATATGTAATAGCAATCAATTAGAATACGTAATAGCAAACAACTGAATACGTAATAGTAAGCAATAGTATACATAATAGCAAGCAATAGAATACTTAATAGCAAACAAATACGTAATAGCAAGCAATAGAATGGGTAATAGCAAGCAATAGGATACATGATAGCAAACGACAGAATACGTAATAGCAAAAAATAGAATACGTAAGAGCCAGCAATAGAATATGTAATAGCAAACAACGGAATACGTTATAGTAAGCAATGGAATACGTAATAGAAAACAATAAAATACGTAATAGTAAGCAATAGAATACATAATAGCAAACAATAGAATCGTAATATCAAGCAATGGCATACGTAATAACAATCAATAGAATATGTAATAGAAAACAACAAAATACGTAATAGTAAGCAATAGAATACATAATAGCAATTAAAAGAATATGTAATAGCAAATAACAAAATACATAATAATAAGCAATAGAATACGTAATAGCACACGATAGAATACATAACAGCAAACAATAGAATACGTAATAGCAAGCAATAGAATATGTTGCTATAATCGTTTGAGTTGAAAAATGTGCAACTGTTTTCCCTAATCCGGAAAAAATAGAGGAGTCGAAACAAATGATGGAAAGATTTGAAGCGCCAGAAACGAATCGTCACAAGGAAGAGAAAATGGATGAACCGCCTTTGTTATCGCCATAAAGTCATCGTCATTTGATACAAGTTCATGAAATGAAACAATTTAATCCAGGAAGACAACTCTATCCAACTGAAGTCCAAATGTGATTTTTGTTTTCATTTTCCTTAAAACTTTCTCATTGTTCATATAATCCCTTCACGGCATTGTCAACATTTTTCTATAGAACCACATTGCTGTGACTTCAAGTCTCCTTTCTATTCCTCACAATTCACTGCCATAAATGAAGACTGATAGCACATAAAAACTGAGCATTCTCATTTAGCGTTTCTAAAGAAATGTTCATGTTTCTTAATATTTGGTGCAATTTTTTTATAGGGCATCTTTAGCTCTTCCAGTGAACCTTTAGATTTTTGGGTCACATTGAAAGCGAAAATCTGGTTCAATTTCTAATTAATTATATATAAAAGGTTTCGATAGAAGCGACTATACCAGATGACTAGAGGGAAATTCACTATGAAGAGAAAAAAACAATTGCGTGGAATATGTAGGCAAAGTCAACTGGAGGAATAAGTGTAAGATATCAATTCTCTTTGTTGCCGACAAAGGCGACGGACTTCACAACAATATCACTGATGATGTCCTTCCGGAATCACGTTGTAGTTTTCAATATGACAAGGGGACAGCAGACATGACCTTTTTTTATACTTTGGTTCTGAAGAAGATACGAAACAGTAATTCCGAAAAAAACGTGAATGTCTTCATAAATTTGTGTCTGTTCTTAGAGATTTCCATGAAGTAATGAAAGCACGCGCCAACATAGTTAGTGAAATCTCTGATCCAATTTTGGTTAAAAATGATGTCAATCAAAGGCATGAACCATCGCCAACTCTGTTCGTGTTATACTTTTCTATGGCCTTTTTATGCTTTTAAGGCTTGCTCGCAACAAATATCGAACAACGGGTAAGATGTTGAATATAGTCGGTTGTGAACTGGGGCAGGAATTGGCTGGTTAACTTTAATGCCTCAAAAACAAAACTGATCTCTATTAATCCCTGCCCTTCATTAGAATGTCTGACGCTCAACTCCACGAGAGCACCTCTTTTCGACTGCTCGGTCTCACATTGACTGCTGACCTGAGAGGGGACAAATACATTGAGTCAGTAGCTTTGTCCACCGTAAGAAAAGTTGGCTCTCTGTGCCGCGCCAGGAATTTTTTCTCGCCCGAGTCAATCCTTCAAATCTACAAATCAACCATTCGTCCTTGCATGGAGTATTGCTGACATATATTGTCTGGAGACTCTTCTGGTTGTCTCAAGGTAATTGATAAAATCCAGAGACGGATATGCAATGCAATTGGCCCTGATCTGGCATCTCGTCTGCAGCCGCTCTGTCAAAGACGTGCCGGCGCCTCCTTCTGTCTTTTTACAAATACTTTCACGGTAACTGCTCCAATGAGCTGCTTTCGCTGGTTCCCAGACTTCATGAATTTAAGCGTTCAACTAGGCTGGCATCTCGCTCTCACCCTTTCACTGTCGAAACTGTTAAATGTAGCCGTCTCTTCTACTCCAATAGCTTCATGTCTCGCACTTCTCGCCTGTGGAACTTCCTCCCTATTTCTTGTTTCCCTGATAGCTATAATCTCCAACTATTCAAATGTAATGTCAGTCGACGTCTCCAGATATCCTGACGTATTCCCCTTTCCTCCATCACGCCTCTTTACTCTCGCTCCCATTCTGTAACCCCTTGCGTAGTAGTGACATCCTGCCTTGCTTGCTTGCTTAAAAGAAAAAATGCATATGGATACAGTACCACTATTGCCAACCATGGGGCTTAGATACGTAGAGGACAACTTCATATTCTGGTCACATTGGGAATATGTACCAAGCACTACTGGACCACGTGAATTTGATAAAAGCTTCCATACAATTCACAAATAGCAGATCCTCTGGTCTTCCAGGATGCACTCAAAAACCGCACAGAGTATTCCTATTACTTGTTTCCCTGATAGCTATAATCTCCAACTATTCAAATGTAATGTCAATCGACATCTCCAAATGTCCTGACCTATTCCCTGTCCTTATCTTCATCCTTTTCTATTAAATCCTCTTTGAAATCTTCGCTCCAACTCTTGTAAACCCTTAAATAGTGGCTTCCCGCCTTGCTTGGGGTGAAACTTGAAAAAAAAGGCGGTTTGCTAACATGAGAAAGCTATTTCCCCCGTGAATACGCGATTTCCATTATGTTGGCAATTGTGATTTTGTTGCAAACTCTCAGTATGGCATGCAAGAAAAATGGACTACATTTTTTTTTAACGAGTTAATCTGAAAAATTTTTCGTATTGTACCAACCTGTCTCAGATCAAGCCTACTCAGCGTACTTGCAGGTTGTGGACATGTTCGTGTACTCAGGGAATACTGTAAATAAGAAAAATGAGTGAACATCTATGGTATTCGGGTTTGTTTTGTTCTTTATTTTTGTATGGATGTTAGATCTTCAATATCAGTTACCAAAGACTCATGAACAGGTTGCTGTGATTTCACCAGTAGTGTCTCCACAATATACTGGGAATCTATTGGCCAAATATATTTTGAATGCCGTCACAGTGTCAGTGAGTGTAGAGTCTTCAGTATATCACGCCCCAATTACAATGGAGTGGTTTTATGGTCAGGATGAAGGACGATAGGATCCTCGGGAGTTTTTTCTGTACGGTGATTTTTGGCCGAAATTAAAAAGACCACGACACGAACCTAAATGGAAGAAAAAGATTGCGTCGAAAGAGATTTTTTTTAAAGAAAGCCAACGTCATGCAAAATGACTGGGAAGACCACGATTCTAGCAGATTCTTCATCCGACAGAAAGGCATTTTGTACAATGGTAAGAGAGATTTTGAACAGAATCCCGTTGAGCATGAGAAATGTGACAGGGTGTAATCGATTTCATTTTTTCGTCAGATTAGGTCATTTGCAGTGGTGTGCAGTAATATGAATTTATTTTCCGGGTCTATGATGAAATTTGTCTGCGATGGGCATTACTCCAAGGAAGCCTACGAAAATCTTAACGCTGCACAAACACACAAGCAAGCCTTGTCAGTGAACAAATCAAAGTATTATAGACTGGCCCGGAAACTCTCCTGATTTAAATCTATTGTTATTGGGTTTTTTTTTATACAAGTGGACTCTTGTGCTAGTGTGTTCTTGTACTGCTGACGGTGAATAAG
The DNA here is from genome assembly GCA_903632075.3 of Acanthosepion pharaonis. Classification (NCBI taxonomy): domain Eukaryota; kingdom Metazoa; phylum Mollusca; class Cephalopoda; order Sepiida; family Sepiidae; genus Acanthosepion; species Acanthosepion pharaonis. The sequence goes on from CAHIKZ030001453.1 coordinate 475,102, forward strand.
GGAGATTTATTTGAAGAGTCAGTGAATTGAGGAACCGCTTTGTAGGAGTCACAGTTGCGAGCACGTAGACTCAGAAGAAAAGTCATTTTCGATACTGAATTTCCCAGACTGTATATATATTATTATTGCTACTAACCGCATTTCTGGATCTACTAACCGTATTACCAATTGTATTATTACGTCAATACATTTATTTGCTATATTTCATTCCTGCGTTTGTCATTCATTTTGAGACCGGATTTCATCCCGGAATCCACAACAAATCCAATCGAGAATCCGTGGTAAATCTGCAAGGAACGACTTCGTGGAATGGACATACGAAGTACTAACATGTGCACTGGGTCATGTTTCATTGGAAAAATACAAAAAAAACCCCTAAATAATGACGGAATTATTCGTTTTGTTTCAATTAATTTGCACAAAGGTGTACATCGTAGAATTAGTTCCCTTGTCACTATTTTTAAATATATTTTTTCTTATATTAAGTTAATATGCATGGCATTGATATTCCCGAACACGGTCAGTTTACCAGTATGGAGTCTCTATTATTTCAGCACCGGTTACAATGGTGTGATCATGTGGCCAGAATGAAGGACGATTGCGTCAAGTGCACCCTGAAGAAGGCCAACATCATGCAAAATCACTGGGAAGTCCGTGAATCTAGCAAATTGTTCAACCGAGAGGAAAGCATTTTGTAAAATGTTAAGAGAAAATAATCCTTTAGCATATAGAAAAAAAATACTCAAGAGAGATGTTCGTAGGGTTCATGATGTTAATCTCCCTGAGAATGTTGGCACGGAGTTTAACCTAACGTATAATGACTATGCCCGTGTCTGTCTAAATAGAGGAGGCCTAAAAATCGCCCGACACAGAGAAGTATATGTGGTATTTGATAGAACAAAAACGTCATAAGACGTTAAGTCCAGCAACCTATTACTGCAACACCAATTGCAACAGGCGCCCAAACTTGCCACATCTACCCTAAAAGTGTAAGTCCCTCACAGGACTAAAAATCCTCATCCGCATTGGCCATATTCAAGAACCTATTACGTAATAGCATTACTCAAAATCGAGTCGCACTCATCATGCATATATTGGAATATCTATATTAGGAATAAATGGGAATACATACATCATGAATAATTAGAAATACCTCCATCATGAATAATTGGGAATCAATACATCATCAATAATTGGGAATACCGACATCATAAATAACTGGGAATACCTACATTATGAAAAATGGGAATACCTACATTATAAATAAATGGGAATATTTACATCATGAATAAATGGGAATATTTACATCATGAATAAATGGTAATATTTACATCATAAATAATAGGGAATACTTACATCATGAATTATTGGGAATACTTACATCATGAACAAATGGGAATACCTGCATCATGAATAAATGGGAATACCTACATCATGAATAAATGGGAATACCTGCATCATGAATAAATGGGAATACCTACATTGTAAATAAATTGGAATATTTACATCGTGAATAAATGGAAATAACTTCATCATGAATAACTGGGAATACATACATCTTGAATGAATGGGAATACCTATATTCACTATGATTTTCCCATTCTTTTTCTAAAATTTGTTTACAAACATTCGTATACCAAAAAATTGCGAACTCGATCGTCCGTTTACCGCCTCGCACCGCTTTGCTGAGCAGCTTAAGTGCGGTTTTTGTCACATTTTCATAATTTACCAGCTGATCGAATTAGGTATTGAAAAATAAATCAATTACATAATTAATCTGATCAAATTGTTTTACTCGCAAGAAATCGATTACTTCAAATATAACCCCAACTTTTATTGCATCTGAAAGAAAAGATAAGGACTTTTATTTACTTTTTTTTTTGTCTACGATTTCGTTTGAACAGTAAATGAACTTTGACTTCGAAACACTCTTTCTAATTTTGTCGGAAGAGAATTTATCGTATAAGTCAAAGAAGGTTAATATCCAAGAAATAGAGGCACAAATTTGTTCGTTTTGTGAGTGTTATACCAGAACATTACCTATTCTATTGTAATAGACTCTCCCACTGACTGCGCGCGGTTTCAGTCGAACTCTCTGCGTTGCAAGAGAGGAAAATTGGACGAGGCTTTGCCGAAGGGCACCATTTTCGTCCGGGGAGGTAGACTAGGGCCTGAACCCGTCTAATCGGCTTCAATCTATTTTTTTGGCCGAGTTATACGGGCTCGGGGATACCCACAATAAAACCGGCCTTGTGCCATATTCGTTTTCCGTGGGTGAAATGATAAATACTCAGTGGTGCTGAGCGGTCTCTGACTGCGCGCGCCTTCTGTCGAAACTCTCTGCGTTAAGAGAGGAACCGGACGAGGCTTTGCCGAAGGGCAAGGTTTCGTCGGGGGAGGTAGACAGGGCCTGAACCCGTCTAATCTGCTTCAAAGGCTATTTTTTTGGCCGAGCCTACAATTCGGGGATACCCACAATAAAACCGGCCTTGTGCCATATTCGTTTCCGTGGGTGAAATGATATATACTCAGTGGTGCTGAGCGCTTCTGACTGCACGCGCCTTCTGTCGAACTTTTGCGTTTGCAGAGAGGAACTTGTGACGCGGCTTTGCCGAAGGGCAAGAATTTCGTCCGGGGAGGTAGACAGGGCCTGAACCCGTCTAATCGGCTTCAAAGGCTATTTTTTGGCCGAGGCTACGGGCTCGGTGATACCCACAATAAAACCGGCCTTGTGCCATATTCGTTTCCCGTGGGTGAAATGATAAATACTCAGTGGTGCTGAGCGGTCTCTGACTGCGCGCGCCTTCTGTCGAACACTCTGCGTTAGCAGAGAGGAACCCTGACGAGGCTTTGCCGAAGGGCAAGGTTTCGTCCGGGGAGGTAGGCAGGGCCTGAACCCGTCTAACAGGCTTCAAAGGCTATGGATTTTGGCCGAGGCTACGGGCTCGGTGATTCTATTATTAATAAAACCGGCCTTGTGCCATAGTAGTAGTGGGTGGAACGATAAATACTCAGTGGAGTTGAGTGAGTCAGTCGATGTCGGACATTGAAGTATCAACCATCACAACTAGATTGCTGCGTCATTAACTCTTATTTCAAGTTCCTAACGTTTTGTACGTCGGACCCTTTTAGGACCGACTTAGCGAAATACAAGCCTCCACTGTGAAAACTACTCTACAACAATGAGGTAAAAAAAAAAAAAAACACGATACTAAATATTTTAAGTATTTCTTTTCCGAGATTACTAAGAAGAGAAATAAAATTCTTCATGGAAGAATATATTTATATTTTGAAAAAATCGAATGTTTTTTGATTCCAACGTATTAAAGGAGAACTCACGTCGATATCCCGGCTGTAAGACTTTACCGAACTGAAAATTCTATTTCCCTAAAGAACTCTTTTGAGACGAAGGTTTTAGAAATTTCAATCGACGATAACATTAACTGCTCAGCCATCGAATGCCTAACATTTCCTGTATGGAAACGGTTAATTTCACCGTTATCATTACCAACAATCAATCCTGGGTATAACGATAAACTACATGCAACAGCCAGGCTTTTGATAAGGAGGTTTTGAGGAGCATGGAACCACCTCTTAATTGCTGGTGATCCCAGGTCGACTCTGACCCGGGGTGGTAGCACCTGTTAGGGTCCCAGCTATGGGCAAATAGTTAACCCCCAAACTGGAGACAAAGCACTATGAAAGTGTAAAAATAGGTTTTAATATTGTGATACCATTAGTTTGTATATTTATGTGACCTAGGGAGTCGTTAAAGGAACATTCTGTAGAGCAGGATAAAATAAGTTTACAAAATGTCAGAGGTGAGTGTCTGGATGAAATGATATGGGCGTAAGCAATAACGTTTTCTAACAAAAACACAGATACGACGTGAGTTTGAGTCCATCTCATTTTAACCAGACTAATGTCTTGTTTCCAGGGAATGGTTGAAATCGTTAGAACTGTCAAAGGTTTAGTGTGTTGCATATCAGACCACACTTCCTGTATAAATATAACAAATGCGAAACTATATATATATATATATATTGATAATATTTTTATTTAAAAAAATATTTTAGACCGCCACATAAAAATTTCTATGTTTCGGAACTTAAAATTGTTCCATCATCAGGCGATGTTAGGTAAATTTATAATATTTATGCTCTGCTGAATTGTATTGAGCACTTTTTTTTAAATAAAAATAATTAATAAGAACACCGGATTATAAATCTTACTGTTCTTTCACTTTATTTTATAGATAGATAGATAGATAGATAGATAGTCTTTAAATGTTAGTGCTTGTCATTAATAGTTTTTCCTTTATCTATCAACTACTCAAACCCGGAACTTTTCTACAGCATACATAGTTACCTCCCCTTAAAGCCATGACATAGCGTTCGGGCCTCCATATATAAAAAATGATAATCTTCGGATGACCACAAAAATTTTTGTCATTCACAGCCATGAAAACTAAATACTTACTCTATATTTAACAATACCTTGATGATGACATTATGCTATGTCGAAAGTTCTCGGAATAAATACAATATGAACCGAACGTGTTTAAATTATTTAGCAAAACCTGTCTGAATATATATATATATATATATATATATATATTTATATATATATATATATATATATATATATATATATATATATATATATATATATATATTTAATTTTGAAAACAGAAAACAATACGGTAGCTTATTTATGAGCATTGTTTACATTTATTTTTTTAAATGAATATGGAAAAAACAAATTTCGGAATCTCTCCGAAAAGTATTCACATTATGAATTGTACAAAATATTGGTAGCTATAAAAAGAACGTATAATCATAAAAAAAATGTCTTAAAATAATTGTCAGACTTTGTCCATTTCGTAATGTGTGACGTCATTTAATTACATTTGGATACGCATCGAGCAGATATGAATGTATGAAAGAAAATCATGAAGAATGGTAATTTAAAAATAGTAAAATCGGACATTGAAGCCGGTAAATTTCATTAATACTTTTTATTATAAACAGAACATTTATTTAAATATATGTATCTATAAAAAGAACGTATAATCATAAAAAGTGTCTTAATATATATATAACTATATATATATTTGGTTAAATAATAAATTTTCAGGATTCGATGTTTTTCTGTTATCGGTAAGTTTGGCAAAACACCTAATTTGGAAAATTTAAAATATTTTTACATACATGTTTCTTTGAATGTGGCTAAAAAGGTAAATTTTATAAGTTTTTTGATTCAGTTTTTCTCGTGTTCTTACAGTTTTTTCTTCTGTTGTTAGAAAGTTTCTGTAATCACTCGATCCCCACGAAAAACTAAGAACATTAGAAAAACTGCATAAAAACTTGTATTATTTTCGTTGTCCGTCACTTTCAAGGAAAGAGACAAACACACACACACTGTACACACACACACACACACACACACATATATATATATATATATATATATATATATATATATATATATATATATATATATATATATATTGCTCAAAAGTTGGTACATTGATAGAAGAGTATTCAATACTGGATACTGAAGAGCTGTGATAAAAGCGAAACAGTCTGTCTGTGGATGATATATATATATATATATATATATATATATATATGTGTGTGAAAAGTGTATATAAATATAAATAAATATATATATGTATAATTATTTATATATTATATGCGCGGTACTTATTAGAAAGCGCTCAATATCAGAGATAGAGCTAACATATTTGGTTGGATAGATGTCAGTTTGTGACCCTGGGTTTCAGCTTTAGCGACTGACGATCGCTAAAGCGTGAAACCCAGGGTCAACAAACTCATCTATCCTCGTTAAATATATATATATATATATATATATATATATATATATATATATATACACACACACACACACATATATATATATATATATATATATATATATATATATATATATATTCTCTTTAATCTCTGTTTAACAATTGCGAATCAACACCACTCAACTTTCAACTTTACTCCACCTGGTATTCCTAAGCGGTCACACATGTAGGTACTGACCAAGCTCGACGTTGCATAACTTTGGTGATCGTACGAGAAGTGTTGTTTAAACATAATGTGGCCGTAAGTTAGACTTTAGAGAAAGAGTCGTCATCGTAGACATGAGGTTTTATTTCCTCTTTTTCCAAAAATTTTAATGAATTACTTGAAGTTTTCACGTTTTACTTCCATTTATTTAAATTTTCAAAATTATTTATATACGTATCTGTGCGATCTCATGTGTGGGAACGCGTCTCCGAATGATCCAATGTGAGAATGTGTGTCTCCGAATGATCCAGTGTGAGAATGTGTGTCTCTGTGTAATCCAATGTAGGAAGGTGTATCTCCGAGTGATCCAATGTGTTAATGTGTGTCTCCGTGTGATCCAATGTGGGAATGTGTATCTCCGAGTGATACTATGTGTGAACGTGTGTCTTCAATGTGGTAATGTGTGTCTCTGTGATCAATTGTGGGAACGTGTCTCCGAGTAATCCAATATCGGAACGTATGTTACAGTGTGGTCCAATGTGTGAATATGTGTCTCTGTGTGATCTAATTTGGGAACGTGTCTCCCTGTGATCCAATATGGGGACGTATGTCTCCGTGTGATCCAATGTGGGAATGTGTGTCTCCGTGTTTATCCAATGTGGGAACGTGTCTCCGAGTGATCCAATGTGGGAATGTATCTCCGTGTAATCCAGTGTGGGAACGTGTGTTTCTATGTGATCAAATGTGGCAGAATGTGTCTCCGTATGATCCAGTGAGGGGATGTGTGTCTCCGTCTGAATCAATGTGGGAACGAGTACCTCTGTGTGATCTAATGTCGGAATATGTGTCTCCGTGTAATTCAATGTGAAAATTTGTGTCGCCATGTGATCCAATGGGAGGACGTGTGTCTCCGATGCATCGAATGTGGGAATATGTGTTTCCGTGTGATCCAATGTCGGGACGGTTCTCCGAGTGATCCATTATGGGAACGTATGTTTCAGTGTGGTCCAATGTGGGAATGTGTGTCTCCGTGTGTTCCAATATGGGAACGTGTCTTCGTGTGATCCATTATGGGGACGTATGTCTCCGTGTGATCCAATGTGGGAACGTGTGTCTCCGTGTGATCCAATGTGGAAATTTATGTCGACCTGTCATTCAATGTGAGGACGTGTGTCTCCGTGTGAGCCAATGTCGCAGCATGTGTCTCCGTGTGATCCAATGTGGGAATGTGTGTCGCCGTGTGATCCTATGTGAGAGCGTGTGTCTCCGTATCTATGTGTTCGCCTGCCTTCTTTACTCAGTTCCACAGCTGATCGATAATCAATAACCTTGTATTATCAATAATAAAAAAATATATATATGCATGACCCTCCTAATCATCGTTCTCTATTTTCGCTCGCCTCTCTTCGTCCAAATAAACGTGCAGAGAGAGAGAGAAAGAGAGAGGAAGGGACAGACAGACAGACAAAGATTCCAATAGCAATAGCAACATTAACAACGTACACCACGTAATGGCCGTCAGGGGGGGCGTTCAGAGGAGCAGCTGCAAACTCCCCCCCCTCGCTTTCTCTTTTGCTTGTTCGCTTTTAACTTCGTCATTTAGAGCCTTCTTGTTTTTGTTATTGTTGTTATTTTCTGCGTATGTTTTTTTTTTTGTTTTTTTGTTTTTCTGCTAATTGTGAAGAAATTTCCCGGCCTCTGCCAAGTTAGCAATAAGGATGCATTTTTTTTATTTTTTTTTTTATTTTTTATTTTTATTTCCGGCATGCAATAATTAAGGCGTTTTTAATTCATTTTATGCTTTTCTTCGTTTCTTCTTAAATTTGGTACTTTCAGGTTGCCTGACTCCCAAGTAGGGTAGAGCAAGAACTGAACGGAAGAGTGGCAAGCATGAAGGAAAAAAAGAACGAAAAGTAGAAAAGGCAGAAAGAAAGAAATAATTAAGAAAAAAGTAATTACTAGAAAAGAAGACCTTTTGTTTATAAATTACAAAAAAAAAATGATTGTCCCAACCCGGTAATTTCCGCAGACATCAGGGAATTTTAGACTCTATTATTGCATGATTGAGAGGTAGAATCTCTCGCCTGATTTTCGACCATGAACGGAACTCCCATTTCACGGTCATATCTGGCAATTGTAATTAAAAATCGATATGAGAAAGTGGTCAATTTAATTCTTATAAAACAAAATCTCCTACAGAAGGTAGCGACGGAGAGTGAGAAGAAAGGACTAAGCATAAACTACAGAATGTGATTTGAAGATCGGGAACACTAGAATAAAGCAGATGCGGAAGTTTAAATACCTGGGAAGCATCTTGGCAGAAGACGGTAAGTGCGACGCTGAGATCCGTAGGCGTATTGGGAGGGCCAAGGACGCATTCCAAAAGCTGGGCAGTGTATTGCGAGACAGGAGGATTTCTTTGGTAACAAAGAAAAAAATACTGAACTGTTACGTGACATATGTCCTTCTCTACGGCAGCGAATGTTGGACGATTTCCTCAAAGATGAAGAAGAGGCGACGGAGATGTGGTTCTAAAGAAGGATGCTATGGATATCATAGACCGAGCATGGGAGCAACGATGAGGTCTTAGGGAGGTTGCAAACAAGGAGGAGGCTTATACTTAACATCATGTTGAAACTTGACTAATGCATGGAATAATAATGCAACACAAAATGTACTTAGAACAAAATGTATTGAAACAAGAAAGTGTACACAATATTTACATATAGTCTTTTGTATATTCCTGGTAAGACCGTTCCTGGAGAATGTGTTGACTGAGTCGCAGTCGGGCAGGGTCTCTGGTTGAATCTCTTGATTCCTCCCTCTCTTCCCGGTATCAACCATATTTATATGGTCGGTACTCCACTGTGCAAATTAGGTGGATCTACCACAACACATCAGAAAGAGACAGCTGAAGTTTCTGTAACACATGATGAGGAAGGAGGACCTGGAGAATATGATACTCACTGGTCGAATAGAGGAAAAGAGACAAGGGAAAGCAGCGTGTGGCATACCTGACGAACTTGAGCAGGTGGATGAAAGAGCGTGATCTTGAGGTGGAAGCAGAGGGAAGGAACTTGCTGCGCGCTGCAAGCGATAGAAGGAGGTGGAGGGCCATGATCGCCTACGTCCTGAGGGGACATGGCGCATAAAAAGAAAAGAAAGTCCTTGATCACTATGTGGTATCAACAGCAACATTTCGTTTTTCTCTTTTTTGATGAAACCCTCAAAACCCTTCCCGATGCAGATGCTAGAATATTTCGTCGTTCTTGATATTATAAATAACTTAGATCAATCGCTTCACTCTTGTACAGCCGCTGTTTAAATCTGTACATTTTATAACAATTCCTTGAAAGACATTGTCTTTCTGTCTGAATTTCCAGGATGAGGAATTTTCATTATTTACACTATTTACATTCGGGCTATTGTCCTTATCTTTGTTGTTATTATCACAATGTTTTGGTCGTTGTACCTTACGACTTTCATCAGGAGTATATCGATCTTGATAATCTACAGAAAATTCGAAACTGGACCCTTTTTTTAATCTACAGAGGTTGACTGTTCTCGTTCCACTGCCCCATGTCTCGGGATATCTCGTCTCGTTGTTAGTTTCACTGCTGGCTATTGACTGCCCGTTTCCACTGCACGAGCCAGAGTTTGGAGTCACAACCACAAAGATGAGGATAATCGTCCGGATATAAATAGTGTAAATAATAACATTTTTTTTAATGTTGGTGTCTGGAAACGCAACTTTTAATGTTCACTTTTTTGCAAGAAAATAGTGTCTGACTTTCTTTTTTGCAACCCAGATCAACATAATTTTCAAGTTACATGTAAATAATTAAAATAAGTATAATTATTGACTTTGATAGCTTACTGTAAGTCAAGTCCTTTCTCAAATCTTTCCATGACGACAATGACCATGATATTTTAAGTCTGACCAGCAAAGCGCTATAATTAATCTATTAATCTTCTACCTGGAATCCTCCGACAACGCTTACTCTACTCATTGGTCGCCAAACAAGCAACCTTTTGCTCCATCTATTATTATTTCTTTATGCTATGTGAGACGCCCTTCTGCATTTTTGCCGTTTAATAACTTCTACTATATTGTTTCCTTTTATTATTTCATCCGTCAAGAGCTCTTTCCATGACCATGATATTTTAAGTCTGACCAGCAAAGCGCTATAATTAATCTATTAATCTTCTATATAATATAAATCCGACAACGCTAGATCTACTCATTGGTCGCCAAACAAGCAACCTTTTGCTCCATCTATTATTATTTCTTTATTTATGTGAGACGCCCTTCTGCATTTTTGCCGTTTAATAAAATCTAATATTGTTTTTTTATTATTTCATCCGTCAAGAGCTCTTTCCATGACCATGATATTTTAAGTCTGACCAGCAAAGCGCTATAATTAATCTATTAATCTTCTACCTAATCTTCTCCGACAACGCTTACTCTACTCATTGGTCGCCAAACAAGCAACCTTTTGCTCCATCTATTATTATTTCTTTATGCTATGTGTCACACCCTTCTCCATTTTTGCCGTTTAATATGTTCTATTATATCGTTTCTTTGTATTATTTCATCCGTCTGGGCCTCTTTCTTTTACTTAGCATTACTATTTCTACTGATTTCTGTACATTTTAAAATTTGTTCTAAGCGATTTTGCTAATTTCACTATAACGCACACGTACGTCAAATCTATTATTATACATTCATTATATACTTTACGGTTTCAGTATTAGGAAAACGTGTTTCTCATCGTATCTTTATTTTTGGGAAATATTTTCTGTCTTATCGTTTTATGTCGTTTTATTTCATTTTTCGTGATTTTTCTTTATCACCTGCCCTTCGTCGTGTGTTTTCTTGGACATCTTTCAATTCTTCATCGTATTTTTTTTTTATAGTCTTTTTCGGAACGTTACAACTTTCCCTAATTAGGCCATTTCCTATTGTAATTCATTCGATGATTCTGATGTTAGTAAAATGTCGTCTGCAAATCGTAGATGATTTAAATAGTCTCCGTTAATCTTTAATCACAACCATTCCCAGCTGATTTTTCAGAAGATAGTTTAAAGCTGCAAATATTTTTCGTCAAATCGTATCCTCCTTATCACAACTCTTTTCCTGAGTCTTTCCAATTTGTGCAGTCGAATTATTGAACTATTGTAAACGTACTGTAATCGCAATACATTAATGAGTTTCCGTTAGCATCCTGTTGTTGTAGTGACTACAGAGTCTTCTTCTGATTTAAATGCATTTTTATCGTCAATAAAATCTGAACTAAGTCTTCTTATCGAATCTCTATACTACATCCACCCGGTGTTGTTCACAGAGCCTTACCTGTGGTGTTAAGGTTTCAAGCTCATTAAGTGTGCATGAATCTTCAAGATTCGGTCAAACAAGCTGAATCAAAGTGATTTCTTATGCTCTGTTATTTATTCGATCGATTGTTTTATATATAGCCCTTTGACGAGTAATCATGATTAAAGATTACCTGTTCGTGTGTCTGGTTTTCCACTTGGATATTTTTCCTCAGCTTATATGTAAATTTGAGAATAATTGTTACATGTTCAATGATAATGTGATAGAGTAATAGTTGGTAAGGACTTTAGCGTTTTGGTTTTGATTAAATATAATTACTGTTCTCAGATTGAAGTTTTAAGTAACTTTTCTTTCTTTTCCTTGTGCAGTGTGTAAATATTCATGCTTATCCTGTGCGGAAACATACTTCTATATTTTTCAAAAGGTCTGTTACTATGCCATCTTCGACAAATGTTTTTTTTTTCTACGTTCACATCTTGAAGTACAAAACTTTTCAGTGTTGTTATATCTGGAATATTATTATCTACTAGAGCGACTGTAAGGAGTATATTTGTTTTCGAATGATACAAGTTTGTTAACATCTTGTTGCTTCATTATGTGACTTTTATTTCTTATTTTTCAATTCAAACAATTACTATAATTTTATATCTGTATTATTACTTATTACTATATTATTTTATCTATATTGGTTGCGAGTCGAACATGTTTGTAACTCTTACCTTTATTGATAACTTCTACATTCTCTAAGGTCATGTATCTTTTTTCTTATCATATTTTTTCTTGTTGATTAATAGTTTAATTCTGAATTTTCATTCTTATCTTAATATTTACGGCCTTATTTCATATTTTATCAGTTTTCCTCTTTTTCATTACAATTCCCATTTGTTTTACATACTATCTCTGCGACTTCGTTAATTATAGTTGTCAATGCTCTCTATTCAGAGTTTCCAGAATTTACGTCATTTCACAAAGCCTTCTTGATATCTAACTGAAATTCGGTAATGTTGTCACTGACCTTATTAAGATCTGCTTTCTTTCTGAGAATCGTTTTACTTGTCTCAATTTGAAAAAATGAAATTTGGCAATGCAAGCTTCCATTGTGTTATCGCTTCTTTTATTAACTTCATGGCGTTCGCATCTTTAAAGGTACTGGTTTTGTTAGCAATTATGAAGTCTGTTTCCGTTTTTTTTATGTTCCATTTGGGCTTTTCCATTTCATTTCTGACATCTTTGCTTTTGAAATGTATTCATAATTATTAGTTTTTGTCTTTCTGAGAAGTTATCGACCATTTCGCCTCTTACCTGTTTTAAATATTCCTTCACCTAATTGTACCGATTACCATGTCTATATGCTTGCATTAGTCGCGCAGTAATATAGTTTAATTTGTTTTCACTCTGCATACAGCTCTACTGATGTCTTCATAAAACTCTTCATTTTTCTAAACATTGAAGTTTTCGAAATTGGTGCGTATACTTGGATTATTATTTTGAGTTTATCTTTTGCATAATCGGATTACTATCCAGATAATCCTGTCTAATTTACTGTTGAGATTTTACTTGTGCCACTATTCATTCGCCTTTCCCTTATAATAAAGTAGGTATATACTTACTTTGAACTGAGAAAGCGTGTCTCCTTTTCTGTGAGAGCTGATAATAACTACCAAGTGTCATGTGACATTGTCCAATTTCATCATTATTCGGTTTATTTTCTAGTCTTTAACACTTTTGGAACGTTATACACACACATATATATATATATATATATATATATATATATATATATATATGAAGAAATATAGACTTAAGATGTGCTATATTTATGGGATAAAGTGCTCAATATCAGAGATAAAGCGTGTGTAAATATAAAAGTGAACATAAAGTCAACATTTAGAGGCGACAGTCTGTTTCATGCTAGATGCAATCATCAGGCCACGCTATAATAGCGGTGGCCTGACGATGCATCTCGCATGAAACAGGTGTCTCTAAATGTTGATTTCTATGTTCACTTATATATATATATATATATATATATATATATATATATATATATATATATATATATATATGTATTCATACTTTTTTAATGTTCAATTATTTGTCATACTTAGAGTCTCTTTGATATCAGTGTCACTCAGCTGAGAATTACTTGGACCTTGATGATCCAACAAGAATTCATGGTATATATTTAGTTTTGTCGTCATTTTTGGTCGTTGAACTGTAATACGTAATTTTACCAAGCCGTTGCCACCAATTTCTGACGTGTTTCATGGACTGATTGCCACTGATATAAATCAGAAACATCTCAGACACATCATCCCTTAGCATCCATTGCACCTCACCTTAGGGAGTTGAGATATAGGTGTGTGTTCAGCCTTGAAAGATAATGAATTAGAAACTCAAGCCACCAGAGGATGTGGCGTTTTAAAGGAGTGAGAGCCCAGAGGAGAAAACAATATACTCAGAATCCCCAACCCCGCCCCTGGCAAAAAAATCAAATCGTAGGAGATGAAGAAATATGAGAGATATCATTAAAAGAATCGAATGATTAGATTTACTTGTTTCGTCGATACAAGTAAACAAAATCTATATAAAGTCTGAAAATAAATATGAAATGGAGGATTGCCTTACATCTAGTTAATCTGACAATTAACATGTTTAACTTTGTTAAAAGTCCAACCTTCTATTTGTATATATTCAGTGTAGGTTTTCTTTTCTTTCTGTGTCGCTATGTTTAACATTAATATTATATATATATATATATATATATATATATATATATATATATTGTCATCCACAGACAGATTGTTTCGCTGTATCACAGCTCTTCAGTGTGGCTAGACGTCTGGTTGCCTCTAGCTTGGATCGAAACCAGACTGAATTGGCGTCAGTCGGAGATTCTATCAGTAAACCGTCGGTGCACGGCAGGGACGAAGGTGAAGTTTAGCGGATTTATTTTTAGATAAACACACAGTAACTGAGAGGACTCGATTCGCTTTACCGAAGAGTCTTGCTATAATAGCCGTAATAGTCACTGTTTACAGACCCACACTTCCTCCCCCAGAGAGAGCTCAAACGAAATTAATTTTTCAGGAGCTTATATAATATCATCCACAGACAAACTGTTTCGCTGTATCACAGCTCTTCAGTGTGGCTAGACGTCCGTTTGCCTCTAGCTAGGATCGAAACCCGACTGAATTGGCGTCAGTCGGAGATTCTACCACTAAGGTGAATTTAAGCGTATTTTATTTTTAGATAAACACACAGTGACTGAGAGGACTCACTTCGCTTTATATACGACACACTTATCCTAGACTGAAGTGATGATCTATGCGTAAATAATCCTGTTAGTTTTACAGATATTTGGCTAGGATTATAAATAATTTGTTAGCCTTTGAGTAAAGAATTTGATTCGGAGTTTCGGATGGTGTTACGGTTACTGAGAGCAGAAAAGAAAATCGGTGAAACGCGTTCGAATTCTATTTGAAATTGGCTTTTGCATTTCGTTACCTACCATACACGCAAGCCACCAATCTGCCACTGATTGGCATGCCACTATCGTTTACCGCTGGTGGCCCGCTGTTGGATCGCCTGCGTGTTCGTCTCAGCAATGTTACCACTGGCGACCGTTAGAGGCAACCAGAGGACTTTGCCATCGGCGGCCCGCCAGCGGGCGACTAGCGACTTGCTTGTAGGGTGCTCGCTGTCTATTTGTAAGTCACTCTAACCTTGAGTTTATCATGATGTTAGACAAAAAAGAAGAACAGATTCTTAAATTCAATGGAGACCCAATCATCTTTAATTGCATTGCCTGTCGCGATAATAACAACGCAACGTTGCTCTATTGCTGAGCTCAACAAGCCGAGTGCCATGTACCTATTTTTTTAAAAAATGCGTTGTAATTTTCCATAGATTTACTATAGACACTTTGGGCACGTGGCCGCGTGGTCAGAATGTCCGCATTCTGACCATGAGACCGGTGTTCGAATCTCACCATGGTCGATTTGTCAGGGAGGAGACTTCTTGATATTACCGGACTAGAGAGGTCGATCACAGCGTGCGACACTTTTGGAAAGTGCTTGAAAACTATGTAAGCGAAATTGGGTAGACGAAATCCTTGGGTGCCGTCGATAGCTGTGCTAGCACGAAGTTACAAGTCATCGTGGCCGAAGGCATCAGCGTGCTGGCTTTGTTCAAATTGTTGATCACACTAGATAACACGCTCTTTCCCAGAAACTGTAACAAAGGTCTGCTCAGCATAGTTGCAGTATAAGCCACAGGTGGGCTCTGGGGGGGGGGGTTAAATAAACGCAAATGTGCCTGAGCAAGAGTCTGCAATAGGGATTGGCTAGACGCCCTAGTAGACAGGTATCCTCGAATACGAGTGGTCAGCTATACACTATAGACACTAAAGAGTATTTAAGAAGGATCGCTGGTACCATGGCGCTAAATATTGGATACTTACTAAAATATAAGTGTTCAACTGGGCGTATAATTGTTTAAAGAACAAGTTAATAAGTCAAAACCACTCATTCATTCATGTCGGCAGACAAAACCACGACTAACCGATAACACTGGTCAAAAAAAAAAATTGAAATGGTATCAAGGCATCAAACATCTTTATGAGGTAATATGAGAGCGCTGAATCTGAAAAAGACCTTACTTTTTCTTGGTTAGCTACCGTTTTTGCTGTATAGAAATGCCTCAATTCATTTGTTTTCTGTATATATGATAATGACCGATGGCAATAGTTCTCAAAATAAAATCGTAGAAACCTCTCAGTTCTTATTTCAACCAGCAAATATTGGTCTGCTTATTGAGAAATATTATTTTTGCAATAACAATCAGACCCTAAGTCTTTAAAAATAACACGATTGAATATACAAAGACCAACAAATATTTTCATCAATTCATTTAATAAACTATTAGTTTGGTGCAAAAATAATGTCGTTTTTTGACGTTCAACTTCAAAAGATCATAACTCCTTTCATAATAAACTTTATTAATCGAAATAAGAACCATTAGAATCGACACATTTTTGCCAAGTGAGAAACAAGTTTATTTATCCCATTAGCATAGAAATCCGGAGTTCTGGAAGCGATGAAGTCATTGAAGGCTGATTCGGCATCATCTCGGCTTTTGAAGCATTTTTCGCGCAGGAAGTTGTCGAGATGCTTGAAAAAAGTGATAATCGGTGGGCGAGAGGTCCGGTGAATATGGCGGATGAGGCAGAGTCTGTAGCCCAATTCGTTCAGCTTCTGCAGGGTCAGTTGAGCAACATGCGGGCGAGCGTTGTCATGGAGGAGAATTGGTCCCTTCATTTGACCAATCCCGGGCACATACGTTGGAGCTTCTGGTGCATTTCGTCAATTTGTCGGCAGTACTTCTCCGCCGTAATCGTTTCGCCCGGATTCAAGAAGCTGTGATAGATGAGACCGACCGCAGACTACCAAACACTCACCATAACCTTATTTTGGTGCAATTTCGGCTTCGGGAAGTGTTGTGGAGCTTCTCCGGCATCCAACCACTGTGCCGAACGTCGCCGGTTGTCGTAGAGGATCCACTTCTCATCACACGTCACAATCCGCTCGAGAAATGGGTCGTTTTGTTGCGCAGAAGGAGCGTAGAAGACACCTCAAAACGACGATTTTTTGATTATCGTTCAATTCATGTGGCACACATTTATCCAACTTTTTTGACTTCCCTATTTGCTTTAAATGGCGAACGACTGTTGAGTGGTCGATCTCGAGTTCAACAGTAACTTCTCGTGTGGTTTTGCGAGGATCGGCTTCAATTAAGGCTTTCAAATGTTCGTTATCAACCGCAGTCAGCCGGCCGCGACCGTCTTCATCTTCGAGGCTCTCGTCACCATTGCGAAATTTCTTGAACCACCGTTGTGCCACACGTTCGTTAGTGGTTCCTGGGCCAAACGCATCATTGATATCACGAGCTGTCTCGGCAGCTTTTCGGCCTAGTTTGAACTGGAACAAGAAAATCGTGCGGATTTGAATTTTGTCCATGATTGGCGAAAAGCCTGCAAAAAAAAGAAATGAAGAGATTGAGAACGGTAACGAATAACACGATTCGATAGAGCGAAAAACGCGCTTCAAAATGATATATAACATGGCTATATGAATTAATTCAGAAATCATATATTCGTAACATATGTGAGAAAACGACATTATTTTTGCACCAACCTAATAACAGCAGAAATAAAACCTTCGTGAACATAAGAACTATGGAAAAAACTTTCTCTTTCTTGATTGTCTGTCATGTTCAATGTTATCTAAGTCCCTTTTGATATTCCAGCAGTATCATGTACAATGGAATAGATGCATTCAATTGGGATGTTTTTAATTGGAGTTTCTTTCCAACTGTGAAAACAAAATGCTCTTAGTGTGCTTGGTTTCCTTCCGTAGTGAAGGGATAAAAGGGATAGGATACATTTATGAATATCAAACAGAAGATTTTAGGGTTTCATTCTTTTCATGTCACCTTAATTATCAGGTTTACTAAAGTGTATTACTGATAAAGTTTCTCAGTTAATTCAAATTTTGGCGATAAATTGGAAAGATTCGATATTTCCATTTTAAAATTTTTGGCTCAAAAACTCTTTCTAGTTTATTTCAGGTGACTGACATAAATTGCCTGAAAATTAATGGGTTTCTACGACCTTTGTTAACTAAATTTTGCGATCAGCCAAATTAAATTCCTTTTTGAACAAAAAATGGACAATTTCATTACAACACAATTGGTATCTAACCATCAAAAAATAATGTCATTTTTGAGCTAAAAAACGTCTGTTTTTTTTTGTCACCAAAAAATCATGTTGACCAGTAATATTTTATATTCAATATATTTCTTTTGCCGCTTGCAAAATATCCATTCAAATTTTATATTTTATTCCGTTGGTGTTGGACATTATTCTGGTATTCAAATTCCCATGAAGCTGTTTCTAAAAAGGCTAATATTTTTCTTGATAATACAAATCCTTTTGATGTTATAAACACTGATTCTTTGAGTGTTACTAGAACTTAAGACTAAATGTTTCGTTTATCACAAAAAAAAGATAATGAATGCATTATGAGATAATCAAAATGGAGATTATTTTTTTTAAATGGGACCACAAATGCTTAACGGAAGGACGTTCGTGTAACAAAAAAGTCACAAAGGAGTTAAACAAAATCTAATTTTGCTTCTTGTTAATTATTTTTATTCATTTATTTTCAAAATCTTTTTTTACGTTAAAGTTAAAGTTTAATATCAAAACTAAATTAATTTTTGAATTTTCATCTTTACAAAGTTGTGTTCTTTCCAAATGAATTTTATCTTTATATTAAATCACGTCCAAGAATTGACAACGCAAAAGAAGAAGAAGAATATTTCCTCGAAGAAAGAAGTGCAAAAGAATGGAACGTCATAAAGGGGAAATATGTTATAGAAAAAGAGAAAAAATTCGACGATCTATTGACCATCTTCATATAAACCCAAAGAAATTGTCGCAACTGGTAAAATTATCTTAATTATGCCTTTAGACTAAATGATCTCCAATGACGTAATCCTGATGCCAAATTGAAATTTAATCAGTTTTTTATCTAACAAAAAAATTCGGTTTTTTTAATTTTTTTTTTGCGGGGGTCTATTTGACATATCATCGAACGTTATTTCACATTGGCCACTAAGCGATATTTGCAAATAAAAAATTTCACACATTCAAACATATCAAAAATGATTCACAGTAAAATCGTGGGTAAAATATTGGAGAGAAATACTTTTTAAAACGCATATTCGTTTAAGTTCCATATTGAAAAGACAACATATTTGGAATGGCGAAAATGATTCTTTGTAAATTGCTTTTGTTTTAGTATTTCCATGTGGCCACAAAATATTTAAGATTCACGAACTTTGAAGATTTCTCCTCCAATATCGTTTTCACTTCATCTTCTCTTTCTCGTTTTCATCTTCTTTTTCTTCCTTTATTTCTTCTTCTTCTTCTTTCTTACTACTACCCCCTCATGATTTCCTTTCTTTTTTTTCCTTTAATAACCCCCTTCTCTACTTCCTTTTCTTCTTTTCTTTTCTGCCCTTTATAACCTCTCTCTCCACTGATTTCTCCTACAGGGTACTCCCTCTTCAAATGTACCCACCACCAAACTGATAGACACCCTCTTTCTCATCATTAAACGTCTATAAACATTAACAATTAAATTAAACTGATGTTAATATAGAGTAATGGATAAATTTTCAGATTGAGGATTTGAGAGAACAGACATTTCAATCCATAGTTGAATGAATTACAATCATGATTTAATCAATAGGTTTTCAAAAAAAATATGAATTCTCTTGTTCGGTGTCAAAAACGGCTCTGCAAAATAACTATTTAAGGACAGACTGGGTTCTATAGCTTTGGATGGCAAACTTAATTTTTATTATTATTAATATTATTGCAAAATACAAGCATTCAAATATTATTAATAACAAATTATATTAAAAATTGCTAATAGCCGAGAGAATTTCAAAAACTGTCGAAATTAAGGTTCATAAATTATTGAAAACAGGATCATGTTTTTTTTATGCTTCAACCAAAAAATTCTAAACCGATAAAATTATTTCGATAAGGGTGAGTTCAAATTAAAGTCGAATCCATTACATTCACTGTAACATGCTAATACCAGAATCAAATTTTTATGAATCCTCTTCTTCTTCAAACTTTAGCTCTGGGTAAAATAGCAGGACAGACAGGATTGTTATGTTCTTGGATGCCAATTGAAATTTTTATTTCCCCTCTAAATTAAATAGCAGGACAGACCGTCTACTACATTGTTACCGCAGAAAAGAATAAAATTGTCCAAACTCGGAAAAAAAACCTACCTCGTCAGTCATGATCTTTTGATCGCCTAAGCGTATTGTTACGTATGGAATAAATGTATGCGCAAAATATTGGGGCGGGAAATGTATGTATCCTCTTCCTCGACCGGGTTCTATAGCCTTCGATGGCAACTGGTCTTTCTCCCCCCCCCCAACATCTATGGGTAAATAGCAGCACAGACGGGCTTTATAAGTATTGGATGGCAACTCTGGCCTTTCTCCTCCCATCTATGAGTAAATAACAGGATTGAACCGGGTTCTATAAAACATGAACAATTAAACTTGAATAAAAACCTTTTTTTCTCCAAATGCACTATGTTCATTTTCTTATTGATATCTATCATCAAACGAAACAGCCATAATGGTTGGTTTAAATTCTTCATCTGGTGTAGAGTTTTTACAAAAATTTTGCAAAGTTTTCAGATTCGTTCCAAGTGCTCCAGTAATTATGGGTAGAGCTGTCAACTTCATGTTCAACATAAGATACAATCCTATGATCGCTTCTTTTCTTAACTTTACGACGTTCGTATCTGGTTTTTGCAACCAATTGTGAAGTCGATTTCTTTTTTTTTTATTTTCCATTTAGGATTTTTTTTTCCCAGTTCGTTTACATATTTATAATTTTCTTCTGCAAAATAAAGACAATCACTGGATTATCAAATTCTTTTTTATTGCCAAATTCTTTTGATGAAGTCTTTTGGTCTCGCTTGAAAAAAAATCGTTTAAATTCCAAAGTTATTTTATACGTATTGAGTATAGTACTATTCGCTGGAGATCAGGTGCAAGCAAGTCTCCTCCCTGTTTTTTTCTTATGTTTTTTGTTATCATCTGGTTGGCTTCAAGTCTTCTTTGATTGTCCAGTCCTAATTATCTTTACGGTCTTCTTCCCTTGAACACATCAAGCGAGATTAAGTAAAAGATTAAAAGACATAGATAAAAAAAAAGAAAAGGAAAAGTCAAGGGAAAGCTGAAGAGAGAATAGCAATCTTGAACAGTCAGGGCCAAAGTACATTCTTCATTTTTCGAGAGTAAAACGACTTGTTGTCCAATGCCTGTGCACTTCTTTGCGATTCTCCTCACCATTCAATTCCTCTTCGCCTGACCCGTTTTTCCTGTCCTCATCTACCATCCCCAGACAGTCCTTGCTAATAAACACCTGCACACTATTTCTTTTTAAAGTCGTGTGCGTGTGTGTGTTGCGGGTTGAGTGGAGAGAAATTTCTGTCCGCGTTTATTGAGTTGTGATCATCTTTGTAAGTGTCGACCTATCCGGTTGCATGTGTGCGATTGTTCAAGTGTCGCCTTTCGGATGCAGAATCGGGCGACAATGGTAGGGTGGCTCTTTCAAAGATAAAAAAAAACAAAAAAACAAGGCGAACATTAAAACTGTAAGAATTTGGAATTTAGGATTCTTCAACAAAAATAAACGAATCATGGTAACAAATTGTCATGGGTCCTTACCTATAACTACAGAATGAAATCTTCCTAACACTATGTCTACTACGCCTCTCAAGAGAGAGGGACGAATCAAGGCGAGCTTCTCGGCTTGACGGTCGAATTCTCTGCCTCTGAACAGAGAAGAACCCGGATGAGGCTCCGCCGAAGGGCAGAGTATCGTTCGAGAAGGTTGACCAACCCGATCCCGTTTATACGGATTCTACGGGCATTTTTTGGAAACCCACATTAAAATCGGCCTTGTACCACATGCAACCCTCGTGGGGGGGCGGCTAGATACCGAATCAAGCCTAGCTTCTCGGCTTGACGGTCGAACTCTCTGCCTCTGAGCAGAGAGGAACCCGGACGAGACTCAGCTGAAGGGCAGAGTCTCGTTCGGGGAGGTTGACCAACCCGATCCCGTTTATACGGGTTCTACGGGCATTTTTTGGCAGAGCCTACGGGCTCGGGAAACCCACCTTAAACTCGGTCCTGTCCCACATGCAATCCTCGTGGAGGGGTGGCTAGATATCGAATCGAGTCGAGTTGAGAGTAGTTCACTCCAAACCAGACTGACAGTCATACTAACACCTTCCACATCTTGTATTATTATTTCGTGTAATATACCTTCGTTATTTCTACTCTTCGTGTTCGTGTTGTTCTTCCTTGGTCCTAACCTGGACCAAAACACAAATAATAAAGCAAATAAAAATAAATATTCCGTTATCTATCGATACTCTGAAAT
>CAHIKZ030001453.1:502500-520000 GCA_903632075.3 Acanthosepion pharaonis
AAAAAAACCAACTTGACGCTATTGAACAGTTTTCTATATAAACATACCTGATAGGAATTGTAAATTTTATACAAAAAAGACTAATCTTCAAAATTTTATAAAATATTTTAAAGAAATACACTATTTAAATCGATTGAATAAAAAATCAAATTAATTATCTTCTAAAAAAAAAGACAATAACCTTATTCTCAAAACAACAAACACATAAGAAAGTCAAAATTACAACGAAAAATGAATGATCTTAAAAAGATCAAATGTTTTTTTAAGCAACTGTGTTTGTTTGATCAAACCGAACTAAAAAAATAATTACATCGGTTTTTTAACTACATGTTTAACCAGAAAATTTTCATTACACCTAACTGATTACAGTTCCATTAGAACTCATTTAAAACACACACAAAGTTACCAGACTCCATTAGAAACATAAATTAGAAAAATAAAAACATAATTTTTGTATTTTAATCAGAAATTTTTGTAAAAATAGATTAAAAATAATGATAAGTTTTATTAATAAAAAAAAAAAAAGCCAACGCTTAACAATATTAAAAACGATTTTACAAAGCCACAATTGCTAACCGTCGTCAAAAATCCTCGTTTAAAATAACACAAAAAAAACATACACATATTTTACACACTCAATTAAACTGAAAAATAAAATCATCCTTGATAATGGCTAAAAGTACTCGAAAGAATATCGGTACAATAGAACATTTGTTTTACATTTTTTACACACTTGTGTCCAAGAAAAGAAAAGCTCTTGTTCGAACACAAGAAAAATTAAATAAAAAGATTAGCCGTAGTACCCTGTCTGTTTTTTTTAATGAAACATATATATATATATATATATATATATATATATATATATATATATATAATTTATATATATATTGTATACTCAAGGTATTTATTGGAAAGCGCAAAAATATCAAAAATAGAGCTAAATATTCAAAATTCAAATGGAAAGGACAAACAAAGAACCTTGGGTTTCAACTTTTGCGATCATCATCGTTTGTCTGATGATCGCAAAAGCATTGAAATGAGGATTACAAAACATATCCATAAAATGAAATATATTTATAATATATATATATATATATATATATATATATATATATATAAATGTGTGTGTGTGTGTGTGTGTGTGTGTGTGTGTGTGAAAAGTGTATATAAAATAAATAAATATATATATGTATAATTATTTTATATATTATATGCATAACATGTTTTATTAGAAAGCGCTCAATATCAGAGATAAATCAAAAAGAAAAGAAAAAAAACTCAAGCTACTATGCTACCTAGGTTTCAATTAAAATTAAAGTCTAAATGCCTGAAAATACCTAACGGTCAAAACCTATTTATTTTTTTTTTTTTTGAGTTTAAGTTTTATTATTACAAAATTTTTTACAACTCAAATTTTTTGGAAGTTTGTATTGAGCGCTTTTTTTGATTGCACCTTTTAAACGCAGTTGTTCACAGCCTCCTTTTACACTATGCTATATTATATTTTATATTGTATTTCATATATATATATATATGTTTGTGTGTGTGTGTGTATCTGTGTGTGTGTGACTGTGTGTGTGATTAAAATATAGTTTTAAGGTATGCTTTAATTCCACAAATTCAGGCTCCAGCATTCCACGTACCCAGAGTGAATTCAGCCTCATCCCTTTCGTATATTTCCAGTAAGGAAGAAGTTTAATTCACACAGATCCTTTCCCAGAAGTGTCACTTTGTGTAAACAGACTATCGACAGGTTACTTAACCAACCACTACAATCTCAACACCTTCATGTCTAGCGTCAACTGTTCCCAATAAATATACATGTCTCCATAATATTTTTAATCCTCCTTTTCGCCTTTAAATCACTGTCTGTCATTCTACCTTGAGTGGCTCTCGGGCCTTGAATTGGGTGAACAATAGAAAAAAAAACTGATTTGGTGAAATGGGTAAAAAAAAAATTTCTCAACAAATTCTCCCCAGACATTGTATGACAAATAAATTTTATTGACAGCTGCTTTTAATGGATACTTTCAGTGGTCGCCTTTAATGTTTTCTTCGCTGTTAGCTTTTTAGACATTATCGAAGAAAGCATAAAATATAAGGATATGTATTTGTAAAAATACAAACGCTTTATATAACACATATTTTCTTTAGGTTTATGTAAAGAAATGACATGAATCTACAATTCAGGATTGATGATATATATATATATATATATATATATATATATATATATATATATATATATATATATATATAATATATGCTTTAAGCCTTTTTTTTTTTTTTTTTTTTTAAGTTATATGCTTTCAATCGAAATTACGTCAAGTTTTTTTTTTTTTTTTAAACTTATATTCTCATTTTTTTTTCAAAATGTTTTATTAAATCTATTGTCGACAAGCAGTTCAGATTCCCGTGTCGTAAAAAAGAAATCTGTTTAAAATTTTGTATAGCGAACATGTGAAACAAGTGCGAAATTCTCATCTTGATTTTTATTTTCGTTCGAAGCAGTCACGTAGATTTCGTGTGAAAACTGGGCATTGATTTAGGTGTGTTTTAAACGCCCTTCTCGGATTTAAGCCAGGTTGATTTGCGAAGAGTGTTGTTTTCATCAAGAATATTAAACAGGTTTTTTTTTTTTTTTGAAGAAGAAGAAGAAGAAGAAGAAGAAATTTAAGAAAAGCTAAAACTCCTCATAAAAAAGAAGTTCCGACATTTGGTCATGAAGGACAATGCAACAAAAGAACAAATGAAAAAGTAGAAAGAAAGAAAGAATAAGTGCGAGTGGGTGAAAGAAACTCAGACAGAGATAGGGAGAGGGGGAGAGATAATAACAAATATTTCATCTTGCCAACGAAGTTGTTTCTTAAAATCAACTTAAATGAAACAATGATAATTATCATTAATATTTGATCTGTATTTATTTCATATATACTTCATATTTTAATATATTTTATTTTTATACGTTATTTATATACACACAAATATTTAAGTAAATGCTTTGTTTATAATAACCAGAATTAACTAAATTTACCGTTCTGAACATCTGAGAAATTTCATAGAAAATATACGTCCTCCGACAGGAATCGAACCTGCATCCTACACAGAACAGTCATGTAGCCTGACGTGCTATACAAGTTTAGCTACGAAGGTACAATTATAAACAGGGCATTTACTTAAATATTTGCGATTATATAAATAACGTAAACAATAAAAATATATTAAAATAATTTTCGTAGTATGTGTCGTCATTTATTCACATTAAGATACGCTTTATTGTCCAAGGTCCGTTCATGAAGGACACAGGCGTGTCCGAAAATTCCGAACTTAAAACCTTTCTCCCCGTGCTTCATTTTTCTCATATGGTTAATAATTAATATTTAATAAATGTTTATCGTTCTGATTATAGTGGCACGCTTTCATTTGTCCATGCTTTATTAATTAACCTATTTTACATTATTATATACAGTGGAGTAATGGATAGCGACTTGGATTGATGAATCGGAGTGCCGAGTTCGAATTCCTGTCGAACCCATTACATTCACTTACGTGCTAATGCTCTTGGGAAAGGTATGAATCGTCTTCTTCTCCCCTGTCCCGCAGCTTTGGGTAAATAGCAGGACAGACCGGATTCTATAGCATTGAATCGCAACTGGTCTACCGCAGAAAGAAATGGCAACCTACTGCGAGAAAAAAATCTGCCTCGTCAGTCATGTATCGAAAGCGTGTATCACGTATGGCACATAACTAACTGCTATATGATTAATTGTAATTGTTATTACTTCTGTGTGTGATGTTTTCATAATTTTTAGGCCTCCTACGTAAACAAACGCGACCACATTTATTACACTTTCGATGAAATTATGTTCCAACACTTATATATATATATATATGTGTGTGTATAATATATATATATATATATATATATATATATATATATATATATGTCAGTATATATATATATATATATATATATCTAGAATATATATATATATATATATATATATATATATATATATATATATATATATATATATATATATATATATATATATATATTCGATGCAATGAGAACGAAAAATAATATATAAATTCTAACGTTCACAAAAGAGGGCTCAATACCGATACTAGAGCAATAATTATTTATTATAATTTTTTCATATAAAAAAAAAACAGTTTAAATTCACTACAATGATGTAAATTCGTTTCGGTGCATTTAGTTGCACCTCGACTGATGAGAACATATATATATATATGTATATATATATATATATATATATATATATATATAATTCATTGAGTCTGAAGAAACCTCAACAGAATGCAGAAAACACTGGACGGCCGTTTCGTCCTATATTTGGGACTCATCAGCAGTGCGCATCCACTACCGAGAATTGAACCCTGACAGTTATACCAACTGTTCCAAAGGATCTCGGTGACGAAGAGGTAGCAAATCAGACTCAATATAGCGACCGCTCGCTCACATATTCCGTGGTGGAACTCTACTGAGATTCTCTCTAACCATAGGACTGTGCCCCTAGGAGCCACGACTACTCTCATCAAGCCGCTCAAACTTGAGCATTGGATGCCGGTTCAAGCAATGATATACAAATGATAGAAATTATTAGGAGGATGTGATAATTATCAAATGCTCCTAATAATGGATGCGCACTCCTGGTGAGTCCCAAATATAGGACGAAACGGCCGTCCAGTGCTTTCTGCATTCTGTTGAGGTTTCTATCAGATTATTACCTTTATAGTAAGGGATTTTTTTTATTATAAAATTCCTTCCAGAATTCGCCTTCACCGTCTCGATCCATTCGTCAAGGTTGTAGGCCTGAAAGAATTCAAATTTCAATATTTGCTTAGCTTATGTCGGAAGACGAAACGCGTCGGCAAAATCTAAGATTTTTTTCCAGTTGTCATTTTATACCAATCTGTCTTGTTTACAGAATTGATCCGGGAATTTATCTATCTATCTATCTATCTATCTATCTATCTATCTATATATATATATATATATATATATATATATATATATATATAGATTTATATAATGAAAACTTTGATCAGTTTCATGGCTGTCATCTTCATGAGTATACAGCAGGAGGATTGTTGTGTATTTACGACCTTTTTGAATAATTTGGATAGACAAGCTTCTTTAACAAAAACGAGCTTTCGGTGCATAAATTGTAACCATATTCGATTATCTGCTTCAAATCATATTCGATAAACAAAATATTTGATTTCGAATTAAAACTGAGAAATATAAAAACTAGATTGAAATGAGGATGAACAGACATTAGCAGAGTGAGGCAGATAAAGATGAACGGATTGTGATTGATACTAACACAATGATATAGAGAGATATCATTTTAGATATATGTATACCTTTCTTTCTTCCTGTAGCATTCAGAAATGCGTGTGTGTTTGTGAACGGCCATTTGAGATTATGTGTGTGCATGTAGACACGTACATGGGAATGTAGGTGATATTTCTTAAGTGTATGTAAATATGAATTTCTCATGTTAGTCATTCGTGTTAGTGGTAATTTTTATTTAATTAATAAGTTCTTTTGTGGCAAAGAGAATGACAATGCACTTGGCTCAAGCACTTTGGGAAAAATTTGTGAAGCGAAAGGCAAGTGAGAAGAAGAAGAAGAAGAAGAAGAAGAAGAAGAAAGAAGAGGGGAAGGTGAAGAAGAAGAAGAAGGTAAAGAAGAAGAAGAAGGTAAAGAAGAAGAAGAAGGTGAAGAAGAAGAAAGTGAAGAAGAAGAAGAATAAGAGGAGTAGGTTAAGAAGGTAAAGAAGGAGAAGGTGAAGAAGAAGAAGAAGAAGAAGAAGAAGGTAAAGAAGAAGGAGAAGGTTAAGAAGAAGAAAGAGAAGAAGAAGAAGAAGAAGAACAAGAACAAGAACGAGAAGGGGAAGGAGAAGGTAAAGAACAAGAAAGTAGAGAATAAGAAGAAGACGAAGAAAGAGAAAGAGAAAAAGAAAGAGGAGAAGGAGAAGTTGAAGAAGAAAAAGGTAAAGAAGAAGAAGGAGAAAGTGAAGAAGAAAGTGAAGAATAATAAGAACAAGAAGGTGAAGAAGAAGAAGATAAAGAAGGAAGAAGAAGGAGGAGGAGGAAGTGAAGAAGAAGAAAGTAAAAGAAGGAGGAGGAGAAGGTGAAGAAAAAGAAAGTGAAGAAGAAGAACAACAACAAGAAGGTAAAGAAGAAGAAAAAAGGAAGAAGCAGGGGAAAAAGAATGAGGAGGAGAAGGAGAAGGAGAAAGTGAAGAAGAAGAAGAAGAAGAAGAAGAAGAAGAAGAAAACGAAGAAGAAGAAGAAGAAGGAGGAGGAGAAAGTGAAGAAGACGAAGGTGAAGAAGAAAAGGAAGAAAAAATAAAAGGATTGTTACAGAAAAGAAAGAAAAAGAAAAAAGAGAAGGAAAATAATAAATACAAAATAGCATAAATAAAACCAGTGAAAGAAAAAAGGAAAAAAAAATGAATGAATGTCACTAAATAAAAGTAAATAAATATAACAAAATAGAAAATAAATAAAAAAGAAAGAAAGAAAATATAAGGAAAAAAAACTGAAAAAAAAACATTAATGCATTCATTGACAAAAAGAGAAAAGGGAAAAACGTGAATGAAATAAGAACATGGCAAAGGGTCACAAATTATTGAAGGATCAACAAATTGTGTTGAAATATCCCATGTTTTTAAGACGTTTTCAATTCAGATTTTTCTATATATCTGCATCATATTTTATGTAAGTTTTTTTATACGGACTAGTATCCTCCTCTTGGTTGTTATAGTCACACCATCTCGGTCGTTCTAACTTCCGGCCTTCTTCAGGTGTTTGTCATATTCGCTAACCGCTTCGGTATTTTGAACCAAACTTCAGCAAACAAAGATGCAGCGCTGAACTACCAAGCTCTTCCCACGCTGTCGGTGACTCAAGGCAAAATTGAATGTTTGGTTGAGTGATTATGATTAGTCGCAATTCAACTTCTATGGATTATTTAATGTCCAAAATCTAAATATTTTGAACAATTTTATGGCTTGAACTAAAAATATTTTAAACGTACGCCTTCAGATACAGATAAAATGTACTTGTTGGAATTTTACTATGAATAGAAATTGTTGGTATTTTTTATATAAAAATGAATTGATAGTTTATTTAATCTAGCATTTTCCTATACTTCTGAGATGAGTTATTATGTACACTATTTACATTATTCGGACTATTGTCCTCATCTTTGTAGCCATATTTATCACCCTTCAGTATCTGTCTATATTTCTGAGATGAGGTATTATATGGAACTATTTACATTATTATGTTTATTGTCCTCATCTTTTAGCCATATTTATCACCCTTCAGTATCTGTCTATATTTCTGAGATGAGGTATTATGTACACTATTTACATTATTCGGACTATTGTCGTCATCTTTGTAGCCATATTTATCACCCTTCAGTATCTGTCTATATTTCTGAGATGAGGTATTATGTATTTATTTACATTATTCGGACTATTTTCCTCATCTTTGTTGCCATATTTATGATCCTTCAGTATCTGTCTATATTTCTGAGATGAGGTATTATGTACACTATTTACATTATTCGGACTATTGTCCTCATCTTTGTTGCCATATTTGTCATCCTTCAGTATCTGTCTATATTTCTGAGATGAGGTATTATGTACACTATTTACATTATTCGGACTATTGTCCTCATCTTTGTAGCCATATTTGTCACCCTTCAGTATCTGTCTATATTTCTGAGATGAGGTATTATGTACACTATTTACATTATTCGGACTATCATCATCTTTGTTGTCATATTTATCACAACGTTTCGGCTGTTGTACGCTCCGTCCATCTTCAGGTGGTTGGAATGTCGAACTGAATCCCTTTATTTCGCTCGCTGGGGTAGACTGTTCTAGTTCCACGTGCCATGTCTAATGGATGTCAGTTATCAGTTATCTCCTGTTAATTTCCCTCTCGACGTTCTCCACCGCCTTAACCAGGTATTGAACTCACACTCTTTGTGTCCTGTCACTGAATCTTACTAACGCATTTATCCACTGTGCCATGTGTCCTTGAGGAAACGTTGTGATAAATATGACAACAAAGATGAGAATGATAGTCCTAACAATGTAAGTAGTGTAGATTTACTCTAAAATTGTATTTTTATACTTTAATAGTGTTTGTTTTTTATTTGAGGGTTCACTATTTGGCCATTGTTGTGACCCTAACAGGTGCTACCACCCTGGGTCAGGCTGGGCCTGGGAAAAACAGAAATTAAGACAAGGTTTAAGGCTACTCAAAACCTCCAATCTTCCGATCTTGCTGCCGGATATAGTTTATCATTATACCCAGGACTAAGAATTGAATGACTTTCTAGGAGAGTGTAAAAGAGTCCCAATAGATAAGTCGATAGAGATGTTGACAAAAAGGATATTTCCACTTAGGCTATGACATATACCGGCAGTATGAGACTGATATTATTACCAGTAATGACAAGCATATACATGAAATAGTTCGTGGAACTCCACGAGAGCACCTCTTTGCGACTGTTTGGTCACACACTGTCCGTTGACCCGAGATGGAACAATTACATTGAATCGATAGCTTCATCCGCCGTAAGGAAAGTTGGTTCCCTGTGTCGCGCCAAAAAGTTTTTCTCGCCCGTGTCCATCCTTCAATTCTATAAATCAACCATTCGCCCTTGCATGGAATACTGCTGCCATATATGGTCTGCTGCCTCCGCTGTTCGCCTTAAGGTCCTCGACAAGATCCAGAGACGGATAAGCAATGCAGTTGGTCCTGATCTGGCATCTCATCCACAGTCGCTCTCTCACAGACGTGCCGTCGCCTCCCTCTGTCTTTTCTACAAATACGTTCATGGTAACCGTTCCGACGAGCTGATTCCTAAACTGCATCAATTTAAGCGTTTAACTAAGTTGGCATCTCGCTCTCACCCTTTCACTGTCGAAACTGTTAAATGTAGCCGTCTCTTCTACTCCAATAGCTTCGTGTCTCGCACCTCTCGCATGTGGAACTCCTTTCTCTTTTCCTGTTTCCCTGAGAGCTATAATCTCCACCTATTCAAATCACGTCAATCGACGTCTCCAGATATCCTGACCTATTCCCCCTTTCCTCCATCACGCCTCTTTACTCTCGCTCTCATTCTGTAACCTCGAACGTCCGAAAGATTTCATAGAAAATATGCATCTTCCGACAGGAATCGAACCTGCATTCTACATGTAGCCTGACGTGTGCCATACCAGTTTAGCTACGAAGGAGCATCGGGTTAGCAAGGTCGAGTTTTACTGCTTCTAAACTATAAACAAACATTATAAACAGAGCATTTACTTAAAGATTTGTGTATACATAAATAACGTATAACAATAAAATATATGAAAATAATTTTCGGAGAATCTGGGAGACTCATATTGAGGAAGAAAACATTAATCAACCCACTATCGAAATATTGGGTCAAAGACTCCAAAATGCCATCTAGTGGCCTAGTAGATTAAAGCATTGGTTAAAACCTATCTAGCTCCATTGCACTTTCGTGTACAATTCTTGGGTCTGGTAATACTGAAAATTTGTGAAACGTTGTGAGTGTAACACAACCAAGATAGGTATATGTAGTAATTTTAGAAAGACGTACCATAATAAGATTTCCTCATCTAAAGAATCACAACAAAATGGGTTATATATATATCTGCGACAATGAATTGTATTTTAAAACTTTAAGAGTATATATTCGAATATTACTGTGTATGAAAGTCAATCAGTCAGTTATGTGCGATAAGATAGGACGTGTGCGCATGGGAAAATATCTTTGAATTCTTCTTAAAAGGCGCGGGAAAAAAAGAAATACGGAATAGTAGTCAATTATGTGCGATACACGCTTAGGCGATCATGTATCTTTCGATTCATGATTGACGAGACAGATTTTTCATACCGTTCCCAACGGCCAGTCAGTTATGTGCCATGCGTGATACAATTCTACTTAGGGGATCATGTATCTTTTGATTCAGGACTGACGAGGCAGATTTTTCCCGCAGTAGGTTGCCATTTCTTTCTATAGTAGACCATTTGCCATCCGAGGCTATAGAACCCGGTTTGTCCTGCTATCTGCCCATAGCTGAGCAGGGAGAGAAGAGGATTCATACCGTTCCCAACGGCCAGTCAGTTATGTGCCATGCGTGATACAATTCTTCTTAGGCGATCGTGTATCTTTCGATTCATGACCTGCGAGGCATTTTTTCCCGCAGTAGGTTGCCATTTCTTTCTACAGTAGACCATTTGCTATCCGAGGCTATAGAACCCGGTTTGTCCCGCTATTTACCCATAGCTGAGCAGGGAGAGGAGAAAAGGATTCATACCGTTCCCAACGGTCAGTCAGTTATGTACCATGCGTGACACACGCTTAGGCGATCATGTATCTTTCGATTCATGACTGACGAGGCATTTTTCCCGCTGTAGGTTGCCATTTCTTTCTGCGGTAGACCAGTTGCCATCCTACTATTTATCCAAGGCTATAGAACTCGGTTTGTCCTGCTATTGACACATAGCTAAGCGGGGGTGGATAAGAAGAGGAAACATACCCTTCCCAAGGGTATTAGACCAGTTGCCATCCAAGGCTATAGAACTCGGTTTGTCCTGCTATTTGCACATAGCTAAGCGGGGGTGGATAAGAAGAGGAAACATACCCTTCCCAAGGGTATTAGACCAGTTGCCATCCAAGGCTATGGGTAAATAGCATGACATACCGGGTGGAGATGATGATGATTCATACGTTTCCCAACGGCAATGGATTCGACTGGAATTCGAACTCGGCTCTCCGATTCCTCAATCCGAGCCGCTATCCATGACTCCACCATTCCTCCATAGGTAAGGAATTATCTATTTAGTTTATGTAGGATATCGCATTTCTGAAGGAACTATTAAAGTCATTAGTTGACTTGTTCGAAGTCATGATTTAAATTATTGCATCGTTGAATTGTGGATGCTTAGAGTATAAAACACACGTTCTGTAGCTTTACGGGAAGAATTGGAAGAAGAATGGACAAAATGATGCCAGATGTGTGCAAGAATTGCTTCATGCCCTGTGAGTGTCATTGTGCTTAAGATATTTCATATCAATTGTTTCAGGTCAAATGATTCACAAATCATCAATTTTTGTCAACTTTATCGTAAAAATACGGAGGCACGGTGGAGTAATGGATAGCAACACGGATTGAGGAATCGAGTTCATAACGTGTTAATACCCTTGGGAAAGCTATAAGTTCATCTCTTCTCTCCAGCTATGGGTAAATACTGATATGTCCCGGAAAGGGATATATTTGTTCGAAGTAGCAAAGTGGTTGTTGACTACTGTAACCAGGTAGGACAATCTAGCAGGTAACCGTAATGGACTGGTCCTCGTCATAGTGGTAGGCAATAGGCGTAGGCAAAGACTATAGGCGTAGCCAATAGGCGTCGTCCTTGTACCTCCACCTCAGTCTGTATTTATGGCTGACACCAGCCGATCATATTACTGTGAGGGGAAACCCAGGTGTATGCATATTCATTACATCATATTCATACGAATCTATCCTAAAAATGTTGTCGGCATTAAATAACCCATTGATGTTGATATGTCGTAAAACAAAATAAGCCAAACCAATCTAAACCAAAGAATACATATTCTATTCTGATATGTCCCGGAAAGGGATATATTTGTTCAAAGTAGCAAAGTGGTTGTTGACTACTGTAACCGGGTAAGACAATCTAGCAGGTAACCGTAATGGACTGGTCCTCGTCGTAGTGGTAGGCAATAGGCGTAGGCAATAGGAGAAGACTATAGCCGTCGTCCTGTACCTCCACATTAGTCTGTATTTATGGCTGATACCAGCCAATCAAATTACTATGAGGGAGGGAACCCAGGTGTATGCATATTCATTACATCAAATAATAAAACAGACTGGTGTCTATAACCTTGATTTGCAACCAGTCTAGAAAAAGGAAAACTCTGAATTAAAAACCAGACTTGTACGTCCAGCCTCTTTAACTTTTTAGAGGAAGGACTGAGTAACCTCAACATCTCTTACCCTATTCTGCCTTGACCGTAACTATGAACCACAACTGGCAGATGGAGGGAAGCGGTGACCACAGTTGCGGGGCAAAAATAAATGGTTACGATCATAAAAATGTTATTAAAAGTATTTTTTTCAATTGCTTTTCATGACCAGAGTCGATTACAGTTTTTTTTTGTGTGTGTGTGCATGGAGCATATATCAAGTGCTGCAATTTTCTTAAATTGAAAGATCTTGTCGCAATTACTATTAATAAGAACCACATTTAAATAAATCGATTTTAATTTGATATGCATTATATGATGTTTTTCTTAGCGTAGCTTAGATGTGGCACAAAGTCAAAAGTATGGGTCACCCAGTGAGAATCGAACTCACTACTGTTGTAGTAAACGCTCCTAAAGTCGAATGAGTTCTTCCTCCTCTCATAAATACTAATTGCGAGACTTCCTAGCTAGAGTCATTGAGGCAGTCGTTCTTTCGTTATCTAAGTCATTTTTAGGCAGTCGTTAAAGTTGTTAGGCATTATAAAGTCGTTTAGGCACATTCATTGAGGCAGAAGTAAGTAATGTTCGTTAGAAGTTGTTAGGTAGTCAACATTTCTGTCGTTAACATCATTATGTGACTAGTATGTTTTTTCAGTATTTATGTTACCCAGCATCTATTAAGTTTTTAGCAGTCCAAGGAGTCGTTGAGGCATTACTAAGGATTTCATAAGAGTCGTTGGGGCAGTCGTTAGGATCATTTTATGGCTCCTTGTTAGCTAGTTGTTTCTTTCTAGCTCGTTAAGGCATCTAAGTGAGTCGTTAGAATCGTTTGGCCATTAAGTCGTTATAAGTTCGTTTTTCGTTATGTTCGTTGGGCAGCCGAGACGCAGTGTAACATGACCGTTCGGATGGACACTTCTAACTGTTTATTACTAACACCCTTTCTTTGTATATATGTTCTGTTATTTCAATACACTTGTTCAACCTACCTTCATCTTCCGTGTCTTTCTTTCTGGCCCCTAAACAAGCCACAACAATTACACAGGTGTAATTGATCTAGCGGGAAAAGCTTGTTAACCATTACACCTCGTCGAAGTGCCAAGAGATGCACTGTATGTACATGTGCAAAAAATATAAATTTCTGTAAGTGTACACAAAAATACTCATGCACAGTGGCGTGCAAACACACTTATATTTATTTAACTTGTCGCAAACGTTCACACATGCAAACATAGGCGCCCGTACACGGACACGGACACACAGGAGCACATACATATATGACTATAAGGCAAATATAAATGCCACATCAACAAATATATCGTAATAATCTTATTTACTCATGTATGCAAATGCGTAGATATTTCTGTGGGAAAACGAGAAAGTATTTACAAAATTGAGTGTGCGTAATTGCAAAGCAAGTGTGAATATGTCAGTGTGTGTGTGTGTATGTGCATATATGTGTGCATGTATGTCTCTCTCTCTCTCCTCTCTCTCTCTCTCCCTCTCTCTCTCTCTCTGTGTGTTTGTGTGTGTGTGTGTGTGTGTGTGTAAAAATCAACGTATCTCTCTTCTCTGCTTTGCCTGGTCCGACTTCTCAAACCTCGCTTTGTGTTGATAGGCCGCGCATTAACTGAAATACCTCACCCTAGACCACTTCCTTCTTATCCACTTACGGGTTCCGCAATTGCGTTTACGAGTGGGCGTGGCCCATAAGTGTCGATTTCTTGAGGGATGATTACCTACTCTTTATTAAGGGGTAAAGTTATCAACTAAGAAGGTCTAAATGGTCAACAAAGCTTTCTTCTTCATCATGAGTAGAAATGCCACTCACGAAAGGCCATCATAATAGTTGCTTAATTAATACCCACTTTAACCTCTTCGTTTTCCACAGCGTTGATGGGATGGGAAACCACTTTGATTTTCGTTCACTAAGGAGATGACCAACAAGTAATTTCTGTGACAAAGTCACGAAACGAATTTCAAACTGCTTTTGATTTGAAGTTTGAAGTATGGCCGAGGCGAATGAATTCATATAAGCACAACCTGGATGTGACACACATTGATGTTTCTTAGTTTGAAGTCTGGCTCTGCGGGAACTTATAAACTTCGAAATATTCCTGCTAATCAATTATCCGGCTGAAGAAGGAACTTGTTGGTAAAGTGAACAAATATTTAAAAAAGGTATTCATTGTCTCTGGTTCAAGGCCTGGTCGTAGTTGCTTTATTGCTAATACTTTTGAGTAAAACACGTACTTAACTCCATCAGAACCATGTATCATTAATCATCTTGCCAATGGTATGTCATAAATATAGATATAAAAATACAATGTGGGAGATACTGCGCAAGTCACTTTTCTTGCAAGTCAAATTCTAATAGATACCCAAAAGCAAAATTAACATTTTTCGATAGCAAATATTCACCAACACTATTGATGAACCAAGAGAAATAAAATAAATGACATTTTTCATGTACCGTATTTTCCGTCTTACAAGACGCTGCAGCTTGGAAGACACACCCTAATGTTGGTAAGAAATTTCTTAGAAAAAAAAAAGTCATTCTCATACAACAACACATTCACCATGTTTCCCTCACATAGTGGCGCCACATATTGTTTTCATTAATCACTCATCCAATTTTGTTTGTATGGCAATGACATACTAGTCAAGATCAGAAAGGCTCCCGCCGCTGATAGTAAACAGAGCATGTTTATGCTTGTGGCTCGGCTCCAGGAAGGTTTATAGTCTTGGAAATATATGTAACAGCTAAGTGCTGAATTTACATCATATAAAAGGATGAATTAGATTACTAAATTTATAGTGAAATGAGTTAACACACAAATCCACCTCCCTATCAGTCAAGCCAATGAGGTGACCGTCCAAGCTTACTTGAGCCTACGCGTTGCCTTACATTCGCCTTGGAAGACGCACACGTATTTTTCAGGGTATTTTTTAAAAAAAAAATTTTATCTTTTAACCCGGAAAATTTTGGAAGAACATTTATTTTTCAGGGTATTTTTTTAGGAAAAAAAAGTGCATTTTTTACACCGGAAAATAATACATGGAAGACGCACAAGTATTTTTCAGGCTATTTTTAGGAAAAATAAAAAGTGTATCTTTTACGCCGAAAAATACTTGGAAGATGCACAATTATTTTTCAGGGTATTTTTTATGAAAAAAAAAAGTGCATCTTTTACGCCGGAAAATACGCAATTTAATTTTTTATATTTAGACCATATGAATCAAAAACTGAAACCAATAACACAAGATCCTAAATATTTATAAAGAGAAACAAATTTAACAAATATGATAGTGAATACGCTTTCTGTTGTAATTAACTCAGGTTTGAAATTTGTTTTCGCTGTGTTCGTGCTGAATGAACCTAAGGTTTCTGGGTCTCATGTCTGCTGTTTTATTCCACTTTAAAAAAAAATATTACAAAGACAAGAGAAGTTTTTCTACTTTTCTTTAGGGTTTAATATTCAGTTTGAAAAGAAACATTTTTTTTTTTTGAAGAAAAGGCTTGACAGAATAATCTAGAAAAGTATATTTCAGTGCAAAGAAATTTCTCTTGGGTGAAAAATATTATTTGAAGAATATCAGATTCGTATCTGAATAAGTTTACGTTTTTCAACGTAACCGCATAAACTTCAAAGTCGAACTGATAATTTAATAACTTACGGGTTTTTGAATAAAGAATTAAAGTAATGAGAAACCAATCTAAAAGCATTCGACCAACCATCAAAATTGCACTTTTCACAAGAGGTCGAATGTAGCTTGTACCTAAACTGTAGGTATATACATTAACATCCAAACGTTTGGGGCTACCCTCTGGATTTAATAATTAGTAAGTTTCTCATATCTTTTTTTTAGTTTAAGTAACTCCTAATAAGTTAGAAGGCTGACACTGTTTAATCCATTAGTGCATAAGGTTTAAATTATTTAGAGATAGAGTTAACTGCCAACTCGAAGATTAGGAAAAAATGAGCTAAAATTATGGTAAATGTTTATGCATCAAAAGGTGGGTTTATTTATTATAATCATTGCTTGCTGATAAAATCATTATAATCATTGTTTGCTGATAAAGTCTTTCAGGAGGAAAAAGTAATCTAGTCCGAAGCATAGTCTACTTGTGAGGATCACCAGCGTACCACACCCTGTCAAAAATATTCGTGATCATCTTTCTTTCTTTCTTTCTTTCTTTCTTTCTTTCTTTCTGTGTGCCGTGTACTTTCAGGACGTAGGCGATCATGTCTCTCCACCTCCCTCTATCCCTTGCAGCTCCCAGCAAGCTCCTTCCCTCTGCTTTCTCCCCCAGACCACATTCTCTCATCCACTTGCTTAAAGCCGCTAGGTATGACATTTCTTGTCTTCCCTTGTCTCTCGTTCCTTCTATTCGACCCGTGAGTATCGGATTCTACAGGCCCTCCTGAACAACCCCTTCTTCTTCTTCTTTCTATGTGCCGTGTCCTTTCAGGACGTAGGGGATCATGGCTCTCCACCTCCTTCTATCCCTTGCAGCTCTCAACAAATTCCTTCCCTCTGCCACCTCCCCCAGACCACGTTCTGCCAACCACTTGCTTAAAGCCGCTAGGTATGACATTTCTTTTTTTTTCCCTTGTCTCTCTTTCCCCTCTATTCGACCCGTGAGTATCGGATTCTCCAGGCCCGCCTGAACAATCCCAGGACCACGATTCTGTCATCCATCCCTTAAGCTCCCAGCAACCCCTGTCCCCCAGAGCATCCAACCCGTTGTTTTCGTTAGGTATGTCTCTGTTTTTCCTTGTCTATTATTATTCGACCTGTGAGTATCAGATTCTCCAAGCCCTCCTTTCTCATTATGTGTCCCAGAAACTTCAGCTGCCTCTTCCTGATGTGAAGCATAAGTCTCCTTGTTTGCATCGTCTACAAAAACCTCATCGTTGCTCACACGCTCGGTTCATGATATACTCAGCATCCTTCTGTAGAACATCTCCGTCGCCTCGAGTCTTTTCATCATCTCTGAGGAAATCGTCCAACATTCGTTGCCGTAAAGAAGGACAGATGTCACATAAAAATTCAGTATTTTTTTTTTGTTTGTTACCAAAGAAATCCTCCTGTCTCGCAATACTGAAGATATTTTTTGGAATGCTGTAGAATGGCCATCCCAATATGTCTACGGATCTCAGTGTCGCAGCTACCGTCCTCTGTCAGGATTTTTAAATTTATTTTTTTAAAAAATCACAAACCCTGCAAACTAACGAAATCTTCATATATATTTTCTATATATGATATATATATATATCATATATATAAATATAAATCAAAAACTTCAATGGACTAGTTTCTATAGGCATAATGAGATATTTGAAAATCAGTAATATCAAATTTATCTCAATGTTGAATAAATTCAAAAGTTGCTCCAAAAAAAGTGTTTAAATAAACCACGTGAATTTCGACAAATTTT
>CAHIKZ030001453.1:522500-565000 GCA_903632075.3 Acanthosepion pharaonis
TTCCATTAATTTATTTAAATAGGATACAAATTTCAAAAATATAATTAATAATATTTATCTAAATTAATATGATTTTTTTTTTGATCATTTGTTTTGTTTTAAAAAAATATATTTAGAAAATAAATATATATACAAATGTAAAAATCACTGACAAAAAAAAAAAATAATTAAAAAAAAATATAATTAAAAAAATTTCAAAGGTTGAAAATGAATTTCCATATTCTCAACTTTAGCCAAAATGGGAAAGAAAAAAATATTCAATGAAGGAGCATAACATTTCAAATAATTTAAAGAATAGAATGAAAAAAGAGAATTGAAATTTGAGGTTGTTTTCTTGAAAAAG
The DNA here is from genome assembly GCA_903632075.3 of Acanthosepion pharaonis. Taxonomy (NCBI): domain Eukaryota; kingdom Metazoa; phylum Mollusca; class Cephalopoda; order Sepiida; family Sepiidae; genus Acanthosepion; species Acanthosepion pharaonis. Next base: position 522,844 of record CAHIKZ030001453.1, read on the forward strand.
AAACTTAGAAAATAAAAAATTTAAAGACGAAGAAAAAAATTAATTAAAATAACAAAAGAAGAAGAAGAAGAAGTTTAAAAGAAGAAGAAGAAACTATCCAAAATATTTTTTTTTTGAAAAACAAACTTTTATTATTTATATGATTTGAATAAAAAAAATCAAAATGAAATTAAATTTATCTCTATCAATATAACAAACAAGAATAAAAGTAAAAATACACAAAGAAAGGAATTTATTTTTTGTTAGAAAAATTGTCATAGAATTTTATTTTTAGAAAAAAAGATTGAAATTATAGAAACACAAGAGGAAAACGGGGAAGCAAAGGAAAAAATATATATATATATATATATATAATGATTTATTTGGATTGAAATGAGTTTAAGACCCTGGGGAGACGCGGCAAGAGAATGGGGGGGAGAAAAAAGGGAATGAGGAGAGAACACAATCCAAGAAAGAAATAACTTTTTAAAGATATGAGAACGTGGTTTATTTTAAACAGGAAATGTATATTTTAAAAAAAAATGAGGAGATATTATAATTATATATGGGATCTCATTTAAAGGAATGTTTAAGACACACACATAATATATATATAGATATAGGAATATATAGAAAATATAGTGGAATGAGGGTTGACTTTGAGAAAAGCAAGAGAATTCGACGTAAAAGGGTTTTATATCAGTTCAAAAAGAGAAAGGGGGCGAAAGGAAGGGAATGATTTTTTTGGACAAGAAACAGAATACTTATAAAAATTATTTATATATATATACCTGAAAATTTTGTGTGTGTGTGTGTGATGGAAAGATTTAATCTGAGGATTATTAAACTTGTCCTGTTAATAGTTAATGAGGAGAGAAACAAAGTAAAATAATAAAGAAAAAGTAAAGAGAATAAGAAGAGAACCCAAGAAAATTTTATATAAGATTTTATAAGAATAATATTATGAGGAAATTTTTAAGATACAATTTCTGAACAAGAGATAACGATTAACAGTCCCAATGCAGAAGAAATAATGAATGAGGTGGGGTTCCATCTACAGTATTTAGTCTTAAATCATACTGATATATTTAAGAATTTTATTCTGTTACTGAGTTTTCCTGATCTAATAGACAATTGTCTGTATGATTTTAATTCGACCATGATTTTTATAAATTTGTTTCAAAAAAAAGAATTGTTTTACTTTATATTTTAGAGGAATAATTTCAAAATATTTTTCCAAAATTTTTCAAATAGGTTTGGTTTATTTTTCAAAAAATTGCAAATTTTTTTTAATTTTATATTGTTATTTTTTTTTTTTTTAATTTTGAAGTTTAAAGAAATTTACGCTATGATATATTTTACATATATATATTTATATTAGGTATATATATATATATATCAGGTCATCCCATAAGTTCTGTCCGAATTTTAACTTTTTGTTAAAATGAACGAAATTTAAAGAGTATTTTATAATGTCTAATGGAGCTGAACATTATTTTTATGTTTAGATGCATTTAAACTGATCAAATTTTATTTCAGAGAACAATAAAATTAAATTTTGTTTGATTAAAACCCTGCTAACATGGAAGTACCCAAGAATCATTTGAGGCACATAATGCTTTATGAGTTCAAGAAAGGAAACTCAGCAGCCGAAGCGGCTAGAAACATTCACTCAGTTTATGGAGAGGAATGTGTGAATGAAAGAACTTGCAGAAGATGGTTTGCAAAATTCAGAGGTGGAGATTTCACCCTTGAAGATGAAGATCGAACCGGACGTCCAGTTGAGTTTGATGAAAAGCTTCTTGAAGCAGCCCTTGAAGAAAATCCTGCTTTATCAGTTGAGGAATTGGCAGTGGTTCTCAGTTCAAACCATACAACTGTTCATCGTCATCTTCAACAACTTGGAAAAGTTCCTAAACTTGGAAAATGGGTGCCTCATGAATTGTCTGAAAACAACCTCAAATCCTGAGTTGACATCTGCTCTTTCTCCATTCTCGCCAACTTGTTTCACCTTTTTTTGGATAGACTTGTGACTGGCGACGAAAAATGGATCTTTTATCGAAATGTTAAGCGTCGTAGACAGTGGCTTGGTAAAGGGAAGGACCCCAGCCACAGCCGAGAAGGGAACTTCATGGGCAAAAGGTTCTTCTTTCAATCTGGTGGGATCGCCAAGGAATAATCCACTTTGAATTCTTACCACCTAATGCAACAATTAATGCTCAAATATACTGTCAGCAATTAGAGCGTTTGAACCAAGCTTTGAGAAAAAAAAAGACCTGCTCTAGTGAATCGAAAAGAGGTGATGTTTCATCAGGACAATGCGCGACCCCACACAGCAAGAATCACGTCACAAAAAAGATCGAAGAACTTGGTTGGGAGAAAATTCCTCATCCACCTTATTCTCCGATCTTGCTCCTTCAGACTACCATTTGTTTCGTAGCTTACAGAATCATTTGGAAGAAACAGCTTTTTGTAACACAGGAAGAGGTTAAAACTGACATTTGTGAGTTCTTCGAATCAAAGCAAAAAGAATTTTTTACAGTAATGGAATTAGTAAGCTTGTTAATAGATGGAAGGAAGTCATAGATAATCAGGGAAAATACATTGTTGATTGAATCTGTAATTAAATGTAACATTTGGTCACTTGTTTTCTTTATTCAAAATTCGGACAGAACTTATGGGATGACATGATATAACATTATAAAATATATATTTATATATATATATATTGATTTCCCTCATAATTTATTTTTTTTGTTTAAACATTTATTTAATAACATAGCACGACAACTTTTATAAAAGGGAAAAGATGGGAATTTTAGAAATTTTATATTTTAAAATTGTTTTTTAAAATTAAATTATATTTATTAACTTTGCATTTTTTTACACTCATTCATTTTTATCTATTGATAATTTAGGTATTAGTACTGTCAAAAAGGTAGCATAAATGGTTTTTTTGTATTTTAAATAATGACTTCAAAATTTTCCGATTATATGTATTAAATCATATATATATTTTCATTTTTTTTAATTTAAAACGCCAATTTAATAACATTTTATTTTTTTTTTTATGCATAACAAGTACGACATCTTTAAAATGAATTATTGCAAAAATTCAACAAATTTCAAACAAATTTGTGTTTTTGTTTTTGGGGAAAAAAATGTCTTGTTTGGCGATGTTTACTGTAAGACGTTATTTGATATGGAAAATATCATACGAAAATGCGTAACAAAATTAGTTTAAATTTGATTGAATTTATTTTAATTCATTTTATTAAAATGATAATGCAAGAATAATTTAAAAATGATGTTTGACAACAAAATTTCTGAAATAATTTTTTGTTGAATGACATGATTGATGGTTCAAGTCCTAATAAATCATTTACCTAATTTCAAAATTTTTTTAGAAAAATTGTTAATTCTTAAAATATTCATTAATTATTATTATTATTATTATTATTAAAATTAAAATTATTATTCATTAATCATTAGAAAAAAATATCAATTACGAATCATAAGAACAATTAAAATTTATTTTTTTTTAAAATATTTTATTTTTTTTATCTCTATAGAGATTTTTGTTTTTTGAATTTTTACCGGTAAATAATTGAGATTCTTAAAACAATATGGATAATAAAAATGTGGAAACTATGCAGAAATATATTGCAATATTAAATTAATTAATAAAAATATATTTAACAAAACAAAAAAAAAGTTTATCAAAGAGGACAAATATGGGGAAATTTGTGAGTTTAAAAAACTATTTTCAATTTGAAACTTTTATTTTAGCATTTTTATAACCAATATTTCGGAATTTTTGTATATCTAAAAAAATCAATATATGTGTAACAAATTTTAATTAATGAAAAAACTTAAGTGTGAGTTGCAAGCGATATCGTTTAAAATTTTTGACTTTTTTATTTTTTCAGAAATCTTTTCAAAATATTTTTGATTTATTTTATATATATTATTATAAATTTTTAGTACGGAAAAATGATAAAGAGGAAAATTAAAATAAGAAATTTTTAAAAAATTTTGAAAAAATAATTTTAATTTTTTAAATTATTTTTTTCAAAAAATTTTAATTTTGTCAAATAAAAACATATATTAGAAAATAACATTTTTATTTTATAAATATTGTGATATACCATAAAAAACATTATAATATATATTAAATGATAGAATATATATATATTGTAATGATTATTATGTTTTATTTCAATTTTCCAACAGGATCCATTCTGTAAAAAATCATTATTTTCCGAAATTTTATTTAAAATTAAACTTTTTTCAAAAGCCGAATCTGATATCAAATTTTATGCAGCATTATTTAGAAATTTAAACGGTCTTTTTTTTCCCTTCAATGAAGAATAGGAAGGAAATAAGGATGATGATACGATATTCGCAACCAAGTTTCAAACAATGCCAAAAGATGAAATCCATATCATCACCAATATATGTGAATTTTTATGTCTTTTAATTAACATGGCAATTGTACAGATGCGGCAACGTTATGGCTTTAAAAAAAAATATCGTCACGTGGAATGAATGACTTCTTTTTATGGCCTCTTTGATAGGTAAAACAAGACATTTAACGTTTCCAAAGACAGACGCCACCATATTCATTCATAACGTCAGATCAAATTTTTAGCAACATTTTCAAAATTAATTTCAAGACACTTACACTTGATATCCCTTTTTTTTTTTTATTGCTGAAAATATTTTCAGTTTGATAAAATTTAAAAACGATTAGATAGACAGATAGAATGAATGAATGATTGAACTTGAAAAAAAGAAACTGATGAAAATTTTATTTTAAAAAAAAAAAAAATTTATAAAAAAAAACATTTACATTTAAGATAATTTTTCAATTTTTTTTAAAAAAAATTCCAGATTTTAAAAATTTAAAAAAAGACAAAAGAAAACAAAAAATACATCAAATTTCTTATTTTCGTTTTTGGATATGATGAATTTATTTTGGAAAGTGAAAATGTAATCAAATCTATATTCAATGAATATTTTCTTTAATTTTTTAATATATATATATATATAATATATATATATATATATATATATATATCCATTCTGTTAATCTAATATGCCAAATGATAAACACACATTTTTAATATACACATTCACACATCTTACAAATTTCACCCCTAAGAACCAAATATGACACAACAATAATAACAGATTTTAAAATTTTCAAAAAACCAATAAAACTATAAAATGACAAAAATAATTTTATTTTAAAGCAACATTTGAATCCATCCAAGGTTAAATAACAATTTAAAAAAAACTGTTTGACCAAACATTATATAATCAAAAAAAAATTAAAAAAAAAAAAAAAATTATTATTTTTAAATGAAAATAAAATACAGACAAATATTTCATTTTTCCATCAAAGGCATTCATTTCTGTAGAAAACTTACCAGCATATATCAAATTTTTTTTTATCCTGATGATGGCCATGTTGACCGAAACTAGTCATATATATTTTAATAAATTTTTGAAATAATAATAAAACGAAATAAATAATAATATACAGGCAAAAAACATTTTGAAGAAATAAATTTTTAATATTTTTATTGTTCAAAATTTGAGAACTCTTAAATTTATTGAATAAAAATATTTTAAAAAAAAAAATATATATTATTTTATTATTATTATTATATATATATATATATATATATATATATATATATATATATATATATATAAATATATTTTATACCAGTTAAAATTTGATTAATATCTCAAAACATATGGATTTTTTATTTTTTATTTTAAATATAAGAATCTATAAAAAGAATCAAAATAAAAATAAAAATATTAAAAAATAATTCTAAAAAAATTTTTTTCCATTTAATGTGACGTCATTTGTTTACATTTGGATACGCATCCAGCAGATAATTATTTACCAAAATATTGTCATTTATAAAATAATATTTTTTTTACTAATAATAATTTAACAAAAATAGCGACTTTTTTAAAATGAATACTTATTTATTTTTTAAATTGGAATTAAAAAAAACCAAATCAAAATAATGCAATTATAAAATTAAAAAATTTCTTAATTCCTCCGATTAAACATTACTAAATTTTTCTAATTTTTCTATCTATATTATTTATATATACTTTTTATATAAATTCTACTATAACATATCATATGCTATACATATTTTAACGATTGCGTAAACGATAGAAAATATGAATAAGGTTTTATGATATTTAAAATAATTAGTTTGATTACCGCATTTAGTATTCCGAAGACTGAGTGGACCGAAAACGAATGATTAATCTTGATTAAAAAATTTTTTCCAATAACAATTTTTCTAATAAAAATTTGTGAAAATAAAAACTTTTCATTAAAATCAATTTTATCAAAAAAAAAAAAAAAAAAAAAAAAAAAATTGTCAAATAAGAGAATAAATTTAGATTTTTTGGATTTTTTTAAAAATTTAAAGAATGTATTTTAAATTAAACCGGATTCAATTTATAAAACTAGATTTATTAAAAATTAAAAATTTTAAAAAATAAATGATTTTGACCGCTGAGAACATTTAAAGCTTAAATATAAAAAAAAAAAATTCAAATAAATTTATATTGCTAAATATATTCATGTTTTATTTAATCAAAAAAAAACATTTATTTTTTTTTTTGAACATAAATGTTATTTTGATGTCCAAAAAATTTTGGAAGGGACTATAATTATTAATAATTTTTTTTTTTGTAACAATTCATTAAAAAATATTTAAAAAATATTAAGATTTTGGGAAAAAAAATTTTTTTTTTTTTTTTTATTTTATTTGAATGATGAGTTTTCTAAGGCAACTTGGGACAATATATCAATCATTTTAGGTGTCAATTGTGATTTTCATTTTCATTTTTTAAATATATCTTATTGAATATACATATAAATTTTTATATTTATATATCTCTTATATATATATATATATATATATATATATATATATATATATATATATATATATATATATAATTATATATATATATATGTATCCAAAAATTTTATAAATAAATTATAAAAAAAAAATTAATTTTATTTGTATTAAATAGAAATAATCTGTAAAAAAAAAAAATTTTAAAGTTTAAAAATGTTTTTATTTTAAAATATAGTTTTGGAAATAAGAAATCAAAATTTTTTAAGTTTTTAGATAAGTAAAAAAAATTTTTTTTTTTCCAAATCAATTTGATCCATATCATTTCAAGGAAATTAAACTATCGAATTTGGTTGGCTAAAATTTGAAATCTTAAAAATTACAACTTTTTAAAAAGTTTAAAAATCAAATGTTAAAATAAAGAAATTTAAAGGAACATTATTTTTAAATGGATGAAAAAAATTTAGAGACTTTATAAAATTGAAAGGACATGGGAAATTTAAATAAAATTTCAATAAAATCTAAAAAAAAATATAGATTTACTTTTTTAATGTTTTTTTTTACAAATTATTTCTATCTAAAATACAAATAGAGTTATAAATTTTTTATTTTTACACACGAACTTTATGGACACTTATATATATATATATATATATATATATATATATATATATATATATATATATATATATATATATTTTAAAATCTTTTTTTAAACTTTTTTTTTTTTTGTTTCACTTAAAAACTATAAATATTTTCTTTTATTTACTCACCGTTTAATGCCTCCCCCTGTTCTTTTAGTAACTGGTAATATTTATTTAATGAAAAGTCCCCATAAACTTGACTTGGGTTACATAGTCAAAAAAGGTGTCATGCGTGATTTTCATCATTTTCCTTAAAATATCTCTCTTTCTTTCTTTCTTTTTCTTTCTCTTTATATATATATATATATATATATATATATATATATATATATATATATTTTTTCAATAAAATTTTTAAAAAATTAAAATCTTCAGACATTTCATTTAGATTCCTTTGACTAGTTTTAATAAAACATGGAATCATCAGGAAAAAAATAAATTTCTGTTTTTTGAAAAGCAATGAAATTTTGAAATGAAAAACATGAGGAAGAAAATGAAATTTTGAATTTTTTCATTTGTTTTTTAATTTTTTTTATTATAAATATTTTCTATTTTTAATCATGAATTTATAAAATATTATATATATATATATATATATATATATATATATATATATATATATATATATATATATATCATCTATATACAATAATATATATATATATATATATATATATATATATATATATACATATATATACATATATATATATATATATATATATATATATATATATATATATATATATATATAACATATTTCTTATTTTTGTTTCTCTTTTTAAACCAAACGATTTTTTTCGAAAAAAATTATCTATTTTCATTCAGAGTCTAAATATTCTGACATTTTTTCGAAAAAATTATCTAGACAAAGAAAATCTTAAACTATTTTAGGATTTCTTATCAGATTTTTTCAGGTTTTTCTTATAATAAGAATAAATCTATAAAATTTTGGCCAGAATCAGAACCAAAAAAAACACAGCAACAACATTTTTGTTAAAGGAAGCAAAATTTTTTTTTTTCCTGTAGGTTGACATTTCTTTTTGCGGTAGACTAAGTTGCCATAAAAAACAAGGCTATAGAACTCGGTCTGTTTGAAATATTTTATATAAATAAGTTGTAGGAAGAAGAGGATACATAATTTTGATTCAAAAATTTTTCAATGTAAGTATATGATTAAAAATTTTTTCAGCTATACGGGTTTATTCAATTATTTCAGCTATCCATTAAAACACAAAAATCCACGTAACATATATTGCGTTGGTGCAAAAATATCAATTTTTTTTAAACTATATCTAATGAAAAAAGAAACATAGCAATTCAAAAATAACAGTTTTAAATGATTATTCCGGAGCGTATGATTATCGACACGCATTTTTATGACGTGAAAATAAAATAATATTTTTATATAAAAAAATAAACCAATCAGTTTTTTTTAATTAAAAAATTTTGTTCACATTTTTAAAAAACAAAAAAATTGATAATTATGTAAAACCCAATTTTTTAAGAATAATATATTTTTTTTTCTTTTTTTTTTTTTTTTTTTTAAAAGAATTTTTTAAAATAACAAGCAAGGCAAAATTAAAAGGAATTTTTACAGAAGATTTGGATAAAGATATATAATAGGATTGATAGAGGAAAGCATGTGGAGAAGGATTTGGATCTTAAAGACATTTTGGAATATCAAAATTGACATTACATTTGAATAGTTGGAATTTCTTGAAAAATTTGAAAACTGGAATAGGGAAGGGAGTTCCAAGGTGAGAGGTGCGAGACAAAAGCTATTGCTTAGAAAAGATTCATATGTATTTGGCTACATTTTTATTTTTCGACAGTGAATTTATTTGAGATAAGGATACCATCCTCATAAATTTTTGAATTATGAAGTCTAAAACCAAAGAATATGAAATTCCTCGGAACACTTTCTTATCAAAGTATTTATAAAAAAGAGGCGACGACGCGTCGAATAGAGAGTTTTTTATTTAAAAGATGCCAGAAATGGCCAATTATATTGAAATTAAATCCGTTCTGGATCTTATCAAGAAAAATAAAAAAACAGAAGGGCTCCAGATATAAATATTATGTATCAATATCCTTGCAAGGGCGAGGAATTGTTTTTAAATCTGTAGGATCGATTTGGGAGATATTTAAAACCTGGTCGAATAAGTTTTAAATATTTATTCATTCATTTCCCATATTTATCATTTATTTATATCCAATAAATGATATTTTATTCGAATATTTATATTTGATAAACCCGGCTAAATGCCTTATATAATTATATTACCATGCCTCATCTTTGAATAAGAAGTCAATTTTAAAAATCTACATATTTATCAATCTTCATCAATGTTTTTTTATGACTTTCTATATATGAGCGTGCCAATCATTTTATATGTATAAACGTGATACACGCTTGGCGATCATGTATCGAAAGATAAATGACTGACGTTTTTAATTTTTTTAAAGTTCGTTGCCATTTCTTTCAATACAATTTATAGAAAATACACTATCTAAAAAAACCCGTCGATTTTTAATTACATTTCTCTATTATTCCTCCGTCCATTGATGAAGGACACAGGAAAAAAAAAATGAAATTGAAAAAAAACCTTTCTCCAACATTTATTTTCTGTCATAAATGGTTAATAATTAATATTTAATAAATGTTTATCGTACTGATTATATCAATATGATATTTCGTTTATCCTTCTTATATATATATATATATATATATATATATATATATATATATATATATATATATATATATATATATATTGATGCATGTTTCATTAAATAATATAGACAAGTTTTGTCTATTTATTTTAAGTAAGTTCCTTTCATATTGTCTGATAAGCTTAATAACATTATCATTGAAAGACGAAAAGAAATCACCATATTGATACATGTTTAAATCCTATCTAAGCTTTCGGCTTACATAAGCCATTATCAAAGATGACAATTACATTTCAATATATCAAACAATACACGGACGAAACAATAATGATAGTCTGTTTTTGTTGCATGAAAAATTTCAAAGCAACGACAAACTCGTGTATACGAGACGCGGAAGCGAAAATCGCATCGCAGCTCGTGACGTCACACATGACCACGCGAGAGTGAAAACGAGAAGTATTAAGTATGGGAAGCCGTTGGTATAAACCAATGGCTTCTGTTATCAATTATAGGCATTTAAAAAATTTGTGGAGATTTCATAGTTTATTTTGTTCAGGTTAGGTTTCAACTGTTTTTATGTATATAGCTTCATAATTTTTAGTTTTTTGTTTATTGTTTTCATGTTTAAGTATAGTTGTGTTTTCAACAAGGATTTTCCGGAATTGTGTAATTTTGCCAGGCATGTTGTTTTAAATGCCTAAAAAATGTTAGAGTTATCATTCAAATGTAGAGTCAAGCGTCGTGAAAGCGAGTTTGTGGTGTGACCAACATAAATATTATTTAATCCGTTGGAGATACAATCTCCCAAAGGGCACTTGAATTTGTAAACTATGTGGTTTTTTTTTTTTCACTAACGGAAATGGGGGAAGAATCATTGCGAATAATTGAGTTGGATATACTAGATTTAGTGTAGTATAAAATTAATTTAATTTTTTTTTTAGGATCTAAAATAGATATATTATATTTATTATAAATTTTTTTAATATATTTTTCATCTTGTTTATAATTATATATATTATCATTTCAAACCTTTTCAACAATTCTATAATTTTTGTTTAAATGAAATAGGTTTACGTTATCAAAAAAAGGAATTTTGATACTTAAAACAAAAAATTTAAATGGAAATTTAATTGAAGGCCAAGGATAAAAATCCTATGTTTATATATATAAATATATATATATAGATAAAATAATATAATATCAATATTTTTTTAGTGGTAATTAAAATTTAATTATAAGTTAGGATGGAAAATGAGTTCATTTGAAATTAAAAACCCAATTGTGATTATTTATTTTTTTTTCTTTTGATAAATTTTTTAACATCCAAATTATTTGAATCGTTCTTTTATAAATTGCAACTACATTTAAATTATCAATCAAAAACAACAATTAAACAATATATATATATATGGAAAAACATGTTTAAAATGAATGCAAGGATTGTTGATATTAATTAGCCACATTAATATTAAAATCAGAAAAGTAATGAAATTTTTATTCCAACTGAAAGGAAAAATTTCTTACATGACTTAAGCATATCTGTCTAGTAAATTTACATTTTTCAAAGGAAGATATACAGGTACAACAGGAAATCTCTGTATTGAATCAGGTTTGATTAATTTTAAAAATGAAATTTTTTTTTTAATTATATGGATTATACAAAATACAATGGATAAGAATTATGTTATAGATTTGGTTTTAGAACAGAAATTCATGTTTATTGTGAATATTAAATTTAATATTTACGTTTTATACAAAATCAGCAATAGAAGCAAATATTTAAAAATAAAACAAACACAAAATATCAAAATATGTTTTAATAGTTTATATGTTTCATATTAACGACAAATGTATATCTTTTAAGCCATTATCAAAGGATTTTATTTTTACATTTTAATTGGGTGCATCATTGTGTGTATTAATAAAGATGGTTATAGGGAAAATTTTTATTACCATGAACACATTTGCACATTTTATTTTGTAAATTTTTTTTTGTTTTTTTTATTATTAATGTTGCGAATTATTTTTAATCTTTTTACCTGTGGATCATATATTATTATATTTATATTTTATTACTAGTATTTTTCGGATGGAGTCAAATTTTTTTTTGTTTAATGGATTCTAATGGATAAAATTGGTCAGATTTTTAATGAAATTTATTGCGTCTGGATAGGCAAACAAATTTGAACCTACCGAAAATTATTTATTTTTGTAAGCATGTTTTATTTTAAAACAGCTTTTTTTAAATGCCAACCTTTACAACGCTTAATTATGACATTGATTTTTTATGAAAATATCAAACAATTTTTAAATAAAAATTATAATAAAGGGGTAAAAAATCCTCCATAATAAGGCTATTTTGGACTCTAAGACTTATTACTAATCCGTAATAGGAAAATTTCCAAAAAAAGGGAATTCTGATGAATATTAAGTAAGAAAATTATGTCAATTGACGAAAAATTATTAAGTCTGTTTATCCATTGTTTCTTTATATTTATATTGCAATTTGTTCTTCTTTATTTCTTTCAATTTTTTGTTTTTTTTAAAAATCAAATGTTCAGAATTATATTTCCAATATAAAAAAAAAAAAAAATAGGATTTAAAATTTTCAACCATTATTTGGGTTTTAATTAAAAATTTTTTTCAAGAAATAAAAAAAAAAATTTATATAAAATTAATTAATTTGACAATTTTAATATTCGATATTTTCTATACAAAATAAATTTTTACAAAATTATGGTTTTTTTTTAATAAATTTTCAAATTTCAAATTGAAAAAAAATCCTTTGAAAAACAACCATTTTTGTTTAAACATTCCATAGAAAAAAAAAAAAAATGAAAAAAAAGAAAAGAAAATTTTAAGTAAAAATATTTAAAAAAATAAAACAAATGGAATTTTAAAAGAAACTGATTGAAAAATTTTTTAATTACACTTCAAATTAAAAAGCCATTTATAAATAATTCTTCTTTTTTCAAAATCAAACTTTAAATCAAATGAAAAAATAACTCCTATTTAGCAAAAAAAAACAAAGAAAAAAAATTTTAAAATTTCAACCAACATGAAGAAAAAATTTTTAACTGAAAAATTTAATTTTAATGAAAAGATTAAAAAAGGAAATGCATAACCATAAAAAAGACAACTTTTAAGTGTTTACTCTGTGGAAATTTAGCATCAGACATATGGTGGAAGATAAAAAATGATTTTTTTATTTGATAAATGTAGTTTCTGTTTTAGATATTTCCAAATTAAACAAAAAATTTCCCGCAATAAGATTTTTAAAGGACTTTTTATTAACATTTAAATGCCAAAATAAAATTTTTTCGAACTTATTAATTTAATGTTAAGAAAAATTTATGATAGTTGCTTCATAAATACATAGGTTTGAGTCGGAAAATAATTGTATGAAACGAAAAAAGAAAAAAAAATGAATAAGAAGAAGTCCTTAATTACAAATGGCGAACGCCAGCAGATTTTAAAGATTTAAAATTTTAATATGAGGACATTTTTTTTTTCAACTTACAATTACAAAATTGAATCAAATCAAATGAAAGAAATCAAAAATACAGAACCCATTTATTATTTAGGAATTAGAATTTGTTCTTTTTCCACAAATTTTAAATTGAAATAGATCGCCAAGGAATGAAAACTTTTCAGACGATCACATTATTGAATAAAATACTTTCGTCACCAAATAGAGAAAACACATAAGTTTGACAATAATTGATCAAAAATTTCCAAAATCTATTATTATTGTTTATGATATATTTTATTCTTATGTTATAGTCCTCTATTACTATTTTTGTAAAACTTTTTATAGATATTTATATTACTATTTGGATTCTATTTGGTATTCTATTTTCTGTTACTATCCGGATATGTTTGAAAAAGTCTATCCTCTATTTATATATGTTATTTTTTATTTAAATTGGGTTCAAAATATTTGACTATCATTATTTCTTTTATTCGGATCACTCTTGTTTTTTACTATGTTTATTTGTGTTACAATAAATATGGCAAGTTTGGAAACAATTGTATTGTTAGTTTTAATTATAAATTACTATTACAATTTTTTCCTATTACTATTATTTTTTTTACTATTATAAATACTATTATCTTCATGAAGCCATTTTCTTAAGGAAACATTTTAAAAAAATTTTTTTGAAAAAAAAAAATGGCAACGACTTGTTAGAATGACATATCATTCACAAAACTCTTCTTTTGAGCAACATTCACAAATTTCTTATAAAAAATATCGAAAACAACTTGAACCATTCTAGTCTAACGCTTGACAGATTTACTGAAAATTATAACATTTTATTTTTTATCATTTATTTTAATCAGTTAAAATTATTGTGAATAAAAAAAACTGTTTTTTTTTTTCTGGAACGAAATTATTTAAAAATTCGGAGTTGATAAAAACGCAAGAAAAAAATAATTTTTATTTAAATAGGGATAGAAAAAATTAATCATTTTATTCATAATGAGAGCACAGGCTTCGTAGAGATCAATTTGGGAGATAATAGCGTTAACCTGCTGTAACCTAGGGAAGGTTACTGAAGAGATTAATCAAACGAAGGTTGGGAATAAGATAATACTTAGGACAAGAACAACACATATAAGATTCGCCAGCGGCGCGTAGAAGAAGTAGTCAACTGCTAGAAGTGAGTCAAGTGAATTCCACAATGAATCTCCAACTGCAGGATATCTACCAACGGTACCACTCGGTCAGATGAGGCACATGGACGAATTTAATTTGGGTTATCCGACCCCTTAGGCTCGGCCAAAAATTCCCCGTAGACCTCGTATAAAATAGAGTCAGGTATCTGTTTTCCGAGACGCGACTCTGCCCTTCGACATAGCCTCGTCTGAGGATCCTCTCTGCCCGGAGGCAGAGAGTTTGACCAGCACAGCTGGAGACGAATCTCCAACTGCAGGATATCTACCAACCGCCCCACGCGGTCAGATGGGGCACAAGGCCGAATTTAATGTAAGCTCGGGCAAAAGTTCCCCGTAGACCCCGTATAAAACGGGGTTGGGTAGCTGTTTCCTGAGATGATACTCTGCCCTTCGACATAGCCTCGTCTGGGGGTTCTCTGCCCGGTGGCAGAGAGTTTGACCATCATAGCTGGAGACGAATCTCCAACAGCAGACCAACATACAGTATTTACTACTGTATTTATGTGAATGGGGACATACCCATTATCGTCCGTAGGTATGATACAACATAATTGTTCGGCGGAGATATGCATATCAGACAGTAGAGACTCAGTTCTACGCGGAAAGACAGGTAAATGAGTTGGAAGAGAATCTCTAAATTTCATTATATATTTTATCGTTGCAAAAACCGAAATAACTTAAAATTGAATGAAGACAAAAACATTGAAAAAATCTCCAATTTATTCAAAAAACGCACATCTTACAGAACCGACATGACATGAGAACCAATTGAATTTAAATGCAATCAGTATATCAATGAACAACGACTTAGCTTCTTTAAGGATCTTTTTGGATTCATTAAAAGCGGACACAAAGAACGATCTGTTGTGACCAGATATTATCATATTGATTATTTCCGGAAAAAAGTGATTCCTGTAAAAATATTATATATATTCGCATATTTAATATGCATGTAAACCAGAGAAGATTTCAGTTTTATCTGGTATTTACGAGATGAAGACATTCGATTTTGGCTTTCATCCAAGAAGAAACATCAAAGGCACAATCTTTAGTAGCGAAAGTGTAAAAATAAAATTTAAAAGAAATTTTTTTGTAAAAAATATTACCAATAATACATTTTTGAAAAAAAAAATATTTTACCAGCTATATATTTTTCAAAAAAAGTTTTATTACCAGCTATATATTCTGGGAAAAAAAATTAATATTAAAAAAAAAAAATTATTACCAGAAATTTTTTTTGAAGGAAAAAATTACCAGAAATAGATTTCTATAAAAAAATATTACCAACAACAAAAAATTTTTCGGCATTTAAATGACCTATTGATATACTGTAAAAACAAAAAAAACCAAACAGAGATTTTTCAAAAAAAAAAATTATCCATATTTTTTGAATTTCATTTTTAACTTTAAGTTGTACATAAGGCCGAATGAATGGGCACCCATCTGAGGATCGAACTCAAATTTACTCAGACGTAATTGTTCTAAAATTTAAATAAATTAAAAGCTTTTAAAAAAATACTTGAGGTTTTCCTTGATTTCTTTTTTAAAACACAGTACTTATATGATTAATGATAGATATAAAAATGAGAACAAGATTGGAATAAAAAAAAATGTAGTCAACGGCGAAATTATATGTACCCATCAATTTTGAATATTTTATCCATTTCTCAAAATCTAATGTCCGTATGTTGATTTTTTTTTTTTTTGTTAAAAAGTAAAAAAGGAATACAAAACTCAATTTTTTAGAACAATAGACTTTAATTCGAACAAATTTGAGAAAGAAAATGCAAAATAGTAAAAAAGACAAAATTATTCGTACAGTATGAAAAAATAAAAAAAATTGAACAATTTTTTTCAAATTAATAGTCTTTTTTCATGGCCTTGGGAAATCTTTATCTTCTTAATCGTTTTCTAAATTTTTCTATGAGATTTGAATTTAACTTTTTGGGATTTTCTTCCATTCTTCAATGGTTTCTTTTTTGAAATTTTTTTGACCGACGATTTATTTGAACTTCCAATTCTTGCCATAGATTTAGAAATAAGGATTCAAGTCAGAACTCATGGAAGGCCATGGCAGAATTGTAATCTTTTTTTTCTGATCTTCACTCAATTGGATTCAGACGTATGTTTGGGATCATTATCTTGCTGGAAAGTAAATCACCGACATAGATGAAGATTTTGTATTGATAGTTGTAGATTTTCATCCAGAAAAAAAGTAATATAAAAACACAGTTTCCAGACCAATAGGTTAAATAAAACAAATTTGACAGGCGAATTATGCAAAATTCAAAAAAATAATTAATTATACAGTGAAAAAAAAAAAAAAAAAATGACATTTTTTCACAATACTAATAGCCAATAGCATGGTCTCTCATCATTATAAATCAATGCAATAATTTTATAAAGTTTTTTGATGAGATTTGAACAAGTTTTTTCTATGGGATTTTATTTCTATTCTTCAATGGTTACACGTTCTAATTTTGAAAATTTTTTAAATTTGACGATTTATTTGAACTATCTATTCTACAATTCTTGCCATAAATTTTCAATAGGATTCAAGTCAGAACTCATTGAAAGCTATGGTAGAACTCTAATCTTGAAATTGAAGCATACAAAAAAAGTCACTGATTTAGACATATGATTGGTATCATTATCTTACTAGAATGTAAATCGCCGACTGAGATGAAGATTTTGCGCTGATCCAGAATTTTGTTATGGTCTACAGATTTCATTATTCCTCTTATTGCAATAAATTATCCAGTCCATTGAGCAAAAACAACCCCAAAACATCATCGAGCCGATTTCATGTTTTTTTTTTGTTGTTTTTGGGAGAAAGCCTCACCTTCTTTGTACCAAATCAAATACATCATTATGTCCAAAAAACATATTTTGTTTCATCATTCCATAGTATTTGTTCCCCAAAAGTAATTTTTTATCAAAGAACGTTTTGGCAAAATTTAAACTCTGTAAAACAACGTACATGACATTTTTGTGAAGAAATTTTTTGTCATGGTTGGTTTCAATACAACCCATTTCTATTTAAACAAAAATTATTGTCCGAATATTTATGATACCCATCGTATCCAAACTTTTGGCGATGTCTTTCAAAAACAACTCTTGGGGTTTATATTAACCTCCAAACATTTTTTCGTGCAGTTCTCAGTAATTTGGGTTTTCTTCCACCCAGTCAAATTCTCTGTCGTGCCAAACTGTTTAAATTATTTATAACGGACTGTACCGTAGATCTAGGGAAAGCTAACCGGTTTGAATTAGTGCTGTAACTATTTCCCGATTCGTGGAATTTAATAAGGCTCACGTCAACGCTAAGCTCCTTTGTCTTCCGCATCGTGTTGTTAACATAAGAAAAAAATATTCTATTGACATCATTAAATGCATGATGTGGAATTATCACAAATATTCTACTGAATAAATATTCTAGACGGTTTCACCGATAAAATAATTATGTAAATTACTTATACTATTAGACGAATCAATCAGTTTAAATACTATATTTTCTACTGTACGAATAATTTTGTCTTTTTCTATTTTGCATAAGAAGTTGTCAAATTTATTGTATTTAACCTATTGTTCTGAAAATGTTTTTTTATATTCCATTATGGATTTATCTTAAAAACATATAAATAACTTGGCATCATTCAGACATTAGATGCATGAGAAATTGAACAAAATAAAAATTGATCAAAAATATTCAAAATTGATTGGTATTATGAATAATTTCGTCGTTGACTATATATATATATATATATATATATATATATATATATATATATATATATATATATAAAACAGAACATTTAAATATAACTTTTCAAAAAACAATTTAAATATAACTTTTTCTTAATTTAATCTTATTTGGGCATGATTATTTCTTTTTTAGTTCGTAATTTTAAATCAATTCCGGTTATCAAGGCAACTATCCTCCAGAAATACCATATTCTTCCTCTATCCTGCAATATAAATGTGAAAAATATATTTTGACAAATAATGATGTTTGGTTATCAAATATATGTTGGGTGACATTGATAGTATTTGGCAATGTTTAAAAAACAATTACCCAAATTTATTATAATAATAATAATATTATAAATTAATTGATTTTAAAATATTTTTTTTTCATTCTCAGTTCAACCATGTTTCAAAAATAGAAGCTAAAAACCTTTTGAATTTAATTTTGCAATTAAATTAAAAGCATTAGTTCCATTTCATCTTCAAGCGAATTTTGGAGTTTTATTTTTTAAAATTACCGGGTTTTAAAGACACAGCTAAAATCACGTTTCCATGGTTACAGAATATTCTACTTAAATTGAACAATCAATATCTAGATTAACTTATGTCATTATCATTGTATCAGTTATTGCTACAATTTGGTAAGAATTCGAACATTTTTTTATTTTTGAAAACATTATAAAACAAAGAACTGTTAAATAAAAAAAAAACATATTTTAAATCAATTAATTTATAATATTAATGCTCTGTAAATTTACATTGAGCAATATTTTCAAAAAATAAAAATATCTATAAGAACACCGGATTTTATATCTTACTGTTCTTTCTTTTTATTTATATACATAATAATAATAATAATAATAATAAATGTGGTGCGTGAGGACATCAACAATTCCAGTTGTAGCTGGATGCCTCGGTTTGACTGGAAAAGGTAGGTTCCTATAGACTCATTGAAGGGATTCCTGGTAGCCACTCCCCAAATTGTACTCACAATTACACCGCACATATTAAGAGCTTTATCTATGGAAAATGTATGTGATCTTTTTTTTTTTTTGGTGTTGTTATTTTGTTTTACAAAAAAATGTTCAGTTAAAAATGTCATATTGACATTTCTGGCCTTAGACCCCGGGTTGGGAACAGAAATCAAAAGAAATAATAATAATAAATTACTTTGAATATAGGCTCTTTAGCGCTAGAGGGCATCGTCAGTGATGTCCTGAATTGAGTAATTGGGAAGTTTCGGGTCTTTCAAACATCATACTTCCCCGCACCAATAATAATAGCGATAAAATAAATTTAAAAATTCTACGGAAAACCTACTGATAATCTTCAAAATGAAATAAACTTATCTCTATCTATAAATGGCGGGACGTGTGTGTGTGTGTGTGTAACGAATGCACGGCCGCAATTTTCGACGGATTTGCACCAAAATTTACATGCACATGCTCCAAGTTAGCGGGAAGGCCAAGACCGACGTTGCATTTCCCAACTCCCATCGATAGTGGAAATAATCGATTTTTTTCATGCTTCTACGTCAGTTTTCATCTAGTTTGCAGCCATTTTCTACTGGCCAGAGTGAGAGCCTATAGTTGGCTGCCACGAATAGGCAGAAAGATTCTATTGACTAGCGTGAGAGCCAACAGCTGACTGACACGAATGTTAACTAGCATGCAAAAAAAAATCGATAGCTGCATTCGTCACAAGTGGGAAAATTTAAATCTGCATGGCACTTTACTGCAATTGTCTCATTCGCTTGCTTAAACTCAACGTTGATTCCGATTCCGCAGAACTGGGTTTGGTATGAAAAAGTATTCGTTGTTAACATTCTTTTTTCATTCGGTTTTTCCAGCTACGAGTCCCTTTTTAAAGCTGATCGTTTAGTGTTCATTTTGTTTAGTTCTTTTTTCGTAACAGATTTAATGTTTAATATAGAGCTTATAAAAACTTCGCAGTGTGAGATAGGCAAGAAGTAAGGCATGTAGCAGCATCAGCACGGCAAAGGGCACTCCTTTAAAGGCAAGGAAGGGCAAAAGTATTTTAAGACAAGTGATAGCGATTGCTGTATGAGTCGTACGATTTTTTAATCAAGCACGGGCAACGCCGGGCCATGCTGCTAGTTATTATTAATAACACCAAGAATATCGAGAAAACTATTGGAAAATACAAATCAGGTTATATCTACAGAAAAAAAATCCCACAAACCAGGAGTCCCACTGGAACAAATAATCACTTAAATTCTTACCCATTTCAAAAGAATCAAATTTTAAACTGTAATTAACTTCTAAAGAAACGGTTAGAAGAAAGTCTAAAGAATGCAAATTGATTTTTTTCTAGAAAAAAATAAATGCTAACAAAGTATAAAAAGTGTATTACATGCGTACACGCCGACCATGAAAAAGAAATCTTGAAGGTGTTAAACAACAAAATAAGCTGATTTTACGCACAGGTCCAGCACATCCTGTTTCAAAAAGCTGTGTTTAACACTCAGTCTGGAATCTATTTTCTCTTAACGGCGTCTACCCGAAGATTGTTAAGTGTAAAATGATCGACAAGGCGCGACATATAGTAACTGGAGAAGAAATGTTTTTTTCCCAGCATCGGCACTACATTCACATATCCGTGAAATCTTGATATTCAAAAACCAACAAACAAGCCCAATGTATGCCTACAGGTACAATCCTATCAACTCAAAATAATCCTTTTACAAAGTCTTATGAAACCACTTCGAACCGTAGGAAAAAAATAAATAACACTCTTCAACAAATAAGAATTTTCATTCGTCTTCAGGCAAACCTGCATCACTGAAATATTGCTGCTCAAATACAACCCAATTCAAATTACATGACCAGGCAGCTGCAAAAGAAACCAACTCCACAAATTTCCGAAAGAAAATCTCATTTCAAAGAAATTATAATAGCTAAAAAAGAGTTCAGCATATCTTGCAAAGAACTCAACGAGACGAAAGATACATAATGAACTAAAATGGATGCAACACATCGCAACCAAATACAAAAAAAATTCATAGAATCATTAAAATTGAGAAACTCATACATACACCAAACTTAACAACAACTGAACTATGTATAAAATGGAGAAATATAGATCGCAAATTTACTAACCATTCCGACAACAAACAATAAAAAGAATTCCTGGAAAAAGAAAACAACAATCCCATAAATTCTTACCCTAATTTCCTTCTCCACAAAATACGACCTAAATTTTAAAAATTGAACTTCAAACTAACAATTAAATACGAAAACACACCCAAGAAACTATTATAAACCTGAAAACATATATAGGGTATCCATAAAATCTCTTTATAATTTAAAAAAAAAATCTATTACAAAAGCAAATGTACAAATCTGTGGAAATTGTTATAAAATAAGTAGATGTTAAATTGTTTAAACTAGTTTAATACATTTCTATATGGTTACCATTAGTTGCACGAAGCTCTTCAAGATGGTATTCGATTTCTTGCAATGTTCACTGTAGCATAACCTCATCAATGGTGCAATGGAATCAATGATCTTTTTGCTTTAGATCATTGATATTCCGTATTTTTATTCGATACACGATATCTTTGACATAATCCCATAGAAAAAAAAAGTCCATGAGAGTGATATCTGATGGCCAGGGAATTGAGCCATCCCTTCCAGTCCAGGAGTCAGGAAATGTCTGATTTAGGAATCCAGGAATATGCAGTGCCCAATGTGGTGATGCATAATCTTACTGGAAAATGATGGTTGATTGAAAATCATCTAAGTGGGGTGCCACATCTATAGCCTTTTTAATATATTTTTTTTTAAATTTTAAAGACATTTTATGGACACTCTGTAAGGACAATAAACAAAATTTACCTCTAAACTAGATATTGATAAACTCGGAAAAATTAGTGTCAAGATGGAAACATTTAGACTCGCTGATAAAAACAACATCTATGTTATACGAAACAAAAAAAGATTGCGGATTAAAACATTCAACCATGAAATAAATTTTAAAATTTCACGGAAAAGCTAATGATGATCTTTAAAATGAAATAAACTTATTACTATTAATAACGTAGAAAAAAGAATGAATCCACTTCTCTCCCCATCTATGGGTAACTAGCAGGACAGATCGGGTTCTATGGCTTTGGATGGCAACTAGTCTACCGCAGAAAGAAATGGCAACCTACTGCGGGAAAAGATCTGCCTCGTCAGTCATGTATCGAAAGATAAATGATCGCCTAAGCATGTATCACGCATGGCACATACCTGAGTCTTTGTAATTAAAATGTTCAATATGGAAGAGGCAAGGTGAAGTAATTGGTAGCGGCTTGGATTGAGGAATCGGGGGCTGAGTTAAAATTCTAGAAAAAATCCATTGCATTCACTTATGTGCTAATAATTTGGGAAAGGTATGAATCTAACTCTCTTGGCCTGAAATATGGCACGATAGAGTAATAGAAAGCGACTCGGATTGAGGAATATTTTTGAGTTCAATTCCAGTCGAATCCGTTACAATCAATGCTAATACCTTTTGGGAAATATATGAATAAACTCTCTTCGCCTTGTATGGCACGGTAGAGTAATAAATTGATAAAAATTGGATTGAGGAATAGGAGAGCCGAGTTCGAATTCCAGTCGAATCATTATATGAGAACTTGGAATATTATCCCTTGGGAAAGGTAATTTTCCTCTTTTTCCACCCCAGCTATTGTTAAATAGCAGGACAGATAGGATTTTATAGCCTTGGATGGCATTTGTTCTACAATGCAGAAAGAAATAGCAACCTATTGCTGGAAAAAAAATTGTCTCGTCAGTCATGTATCGAAAACATGAAATAAAGGAAATTTGTTTTATCACGCATGAATACATAACTGAGTTGATAATTAAAATGTTCAATTATGGAAGAGGCTGGGATTGAGGAATCGGAGAGCCGAGTTCAAATTCAAAATTTCGAATCCATTACATTTACTTACGTGCTAAATTGATTTGGGAAAGGAATGTATCCTCTTCTTCTTCTCCCCCCCACCCCCGAGTAGCAGGACAGATATGTTCTATAGCCTTGATGGTAACTGGTCTACCGCTAGTGCGGGAAAAGATCTGCCTCGTAGACAAAAATTAAGAAAATTAGTGGCAAATACAAATTAGGTTGTATCTACAGAAAAAAAAAATCCCACAAACCTAGAGTCCTACTAAAAAATAATAATCACCTAAATTCTTACCCTTTTCAAAACAATCAAATATCATTAAACTGTACTTACCTTCTAAATACGGCATAAACTTCACATTCTTGATATAAATTCCGAAACGACAGTTAATTAATGTCACTTGACACCGAAAATATATTCGCCAACTCATTAACAATAGAAGTTATAATTAACAACGTTGATAAATAAATATCCATCATTTGCACCTCCAAGAATAACTTGCACCACCCAAGTTTCATTTAACAACCACTTAGGAAATATATGCACGTAAATAGATGGCGACCCTCTGGGATCACTTATCGGTAGAGCACTATTAGCGCTCTTCAAAAAAAATTTTCACCTTAACACTTTTCCCAAATCTGATTAAATTACACCGTTTTTTTTTATTATTATTATTATTAACATGAATTTTATAAGCAAGACAAAAGTCGGATTAGTTAAAAAATTAAGAATATTTAAAGCATAAAACGCATCGCTCAAATGTATTTAGGTTTCGTTTGTTTGATCCTGTTTAGCGGCATATCAACCTCTAGTGGTTATTTTATGCTGAAATCTAAATATTTTGAACACAATTTCATGACGTCAGCTACAGATAAAATGTATTGTTGGTCATCTTGCTTTAAATATGAATTGTTGGTTATTTTATTATAAAATATAATAATGTATTGCTGGTATTTTTACTATAAAGTATATGAAAGTAAAAAAAAAAAATAAAAAATAAAAAAATAATTACAAAATAAAATTTCAGAGTTCAGGCGGAGACGTTAGGAGTATAGATTTTAATGAAGCAGAAACCCAATCCTAAACAAGAAGCAAGGGATGAACATCTACTCCCGTTCAAAAGGCCGGATTTTTCAGTGTGAACCGGACGATTGAAAAATCTATTACTCTTATTGGGAAAATAAAAATAATAATAATGACAAAATAAAATTTCAGAGCCAGGCGGAGACGTTAAAAAGTACAGAGGTATAAAATGAAACGCATTTTTTAAACAGGAACAAAAGGATAAACCCTGTTCAAAAAGTCCAGAGAGGAGTATGAACCGGACGATAGGCGAAACTAACTACTCTTATGCACAAAGAAAACGATTGAAAGAAGGTTAGGTCTGAGTGAAAGAAATATGAAAACAACAGTTTATTAAACTTCTAGTTTCCAAAATGAAGATAGAGTAATTTGGTTTTCATTTCCATGAATGAAAGCCTTTAAAAGAAGATTGGTAGGCAGATCCTGTTTAGCGGCATATCAACCTCTATTGGTTATTTAATGCTGAAATCTAAATATTTTGAACACAATTTTATGACTTCAGCTACAGATAAAATGTTTGTTGGTCATCTTGCTTTAAATATGAATTGTTGGTCATTTTATTATAAATAGGTATTGTTGGTTTGTTGTTTTTTGTATGATGGCATATCAATGTCTATTGGTTATTTAATGGTGAAATCTAAATATTTTGAACATAATTTTATGGTTTCAATTAAATACATTTTGAATACAATTGTATGTTTTCAACTACAGATAAAATGTATTGTTGGTAATTTTAGCATAAAATGTATTGCAGGTCATTTTGCTTTAAAATTGGATTATTGGTAATTTTTTTTTTTTTTTTTTTTTTGATACAGGGTGTCCTTAAAGTCTGGACACATCCCCAAAATGCATATTTTCAAGAAATTAACTTTTCAACATTTCATTGAATTGGAATACTAACAAATAGCATTTTCAATATGATCTCCATTATTTGTGATGCAAAGTTTGATGCACTTTGCAAGATCCACGTAAACTCCATGCAATAACTGCACATTGCCGTCAGTTTTAGCACATTCACTCTTTGTGTATTCAAGTAAGTGTGTTACACCTGTGATTTTCATTGAGTACACCTTCTCCTTTAGCATACCTCAGAAAACGAACAAAACCATGTTTAATCTGAGGAGGTAAAAAAAAATATAGTTAATGAGATTTCTTATGTGTCCAGACATTATGGGCACGTTGTATAAAAACGTTTTGCTGTTTTTTTTTTATAAAAATGTATATTCATGATTTCATAGTGGGTTTTTTGTTTTTGTTTAGGGGTTTCACTATTTGCCTATAGATGGGACCCAAACAGGTGCTACCACCCCGTCGAATGTATTTAACAATTTTTTAGGTAATTTTATTTTAAAGTAAAAATTCATCTTTCTGAAATTTCCTTGAGAATTTATCAGGCATGACCAGACTCAGAAAAGACTACCTGATGTTAATACCTAAAAATTCTAGTCAGCTGCGTCGGTTCTAAGCTTTTCAGGAGTGAAGAAAATGGTCTTTCCATAAACAGGATAAATGAATATTTTTTCAGAGTTTGCTATTTTTTGGTGCTATCGTTACTTTTGATGAAAAAAAAGCACTGGATAGAGAAGCGCGATGAAATGTGTATATTGCAAGAATTAAAAACAACCCCGAAAAATCAGACTAAAGAGAATTAATCAGAGTGAAAATAATCTTCATTGCGTTCACTGAGATTCAAAAGAAATTATTTATTAGGAATTCTTAAAGCCTGGATAAATTCATGTTTAACTGATACAAATAAGTAGAAAAAACTTTCGTCCGGACAATGAACTTGATCAGTGTTTCTGCTGCATTATAACTTATCCTTATGTGAATGCAGCAAATGATAACCTGGCATCGTAAATTCTTCTACATGTACACCTTTGTGCAAATTAATTGAAACAAAACGAATAATTCCATTATTTTTTAATTTTTTTCGTATTTTCCCAATAAAACATGACCCAGTGCACACGTTAGTACTTCGTATGTCCATTCCACGAAGTCGTTCCTTGCAGATTGCCCACAGATTCTCGATTGGATTTAAATCAGGGGAGTTTCCGGGCCAGTCTATAGTACTTTGATTTGCTCATTGGTAAGGCTTGCCAGTGTGTTCGTGCAGCGTTACAATTTTTACGCTTCCTTGGAGTAACGTCCATCGCAGACAATGGCCGTGGGACAACTAATTGACAGTCGAGACAATAGCGTCTGGGCATCATGAAAATCTGATGCATTCACGGATGGCGCAATATTTTTCAAGGCCAAACGAATTTTATCATACAACACGAAAATAGATTCATATTACTGCACACCACTATGACCTAATCTGCAGAAAAAATAGAAATCGATTATACCCTGTCACTCCAGTGGGTCTAAAACTGACAGAATGGTGAAAGAAAGGAAACTAAAGCAGTTGTTTCAATTAATTTGCACAAGGGTGTATCTTAGTTTCCAGGCCAGTCAGATTGCCACTTTCCCTCCGAGCAAAAATTCCTTGTTTGCTTAATTGAAATCCAGAATCATTTTTTCTTTATTAAATTTTTAAAAAAGTTCTTTATTAAAATTAAATTAAATTAGAATGTTCTTGATACCAACGTAATAATAATGATATACATTTATATAAATCAAAAATTTTACAAAATTAAAAAAAAATAAAGAACAATTGCAAACTTTTGCAATTTTCGTCAAATTCGTGTTTGAGTGTTTAGATAGACAGGTATACACTGATTGGGTCTGATATCTTGTTTCTATTAAAATGTGGAATGGTTCATTGATCAAAGTAGGTTACTGTTTAAATCATGTAGACGGTATCAAAAGAATAATAATGGTAAATGTTCTTAAAAATGAAAAATGTCAATATATCTTTAAACGCGCTTCTACGCATAAATATTTATAAATTTACATTATAAATGATCGCCAATACTTACGTGCGTGCATGAAAGGAACTCGTCCGTTCAACATATGAGACCCGACTTTAAAACCGGTCTCGGCAGTGAGTGTGCGCATGCGTGAAATATGTACGCGCCAGTTGAGCGTTTTCTACGCCTTTCTTTTTAAAATATCACATACAAATCAATACAATAATACATTTAGACAATAACAAAATGAAAAACAAAATGAAGGTACAGTTTTCATATCCAATGAAGGAACTCGTTTAAATACGCAAGCTCGTACACACACACACATACATACATACATACACAGATGAGTAGTTGTGTATATAAATCAATAGTAACAGTAAGAGTGATAGTAACAGGAAGAGTTACCACAAAAGACCACAAAGGCGATAAAAAAAAATCAATTCTAATTTTTAAAGATTTTAATAGTCTTTATAGTCCTTCATATAAATATATTATGCATATATATCCTTATTTAATATATATATATATATATATATATATATATATATATATATATATATATATATAAATGTGCAAATGTATGTTTGTGTATTTTAATGAAAAATTAAAAAAATTATATATATATATATATATATATATATATATATATATATATATATAATTATTTGAATATATTATTTTCAATTCAGATATTTTTTTAGAAGGCGCATATCATTTTAAACTAACATATTTGGTTGGATTGATGTGAGTTTTGACCGATACCAAATCACGTTTTTAGTTGATCGTCAGACTAAAAAATGATTAATTTTAAAAAATTTTGGGTGCAGCATAGATTGCGTGTATTGGTGTATATTTTTAAAAGGGAGGATTGGTAGAATGAAAACCATTATTAGCAACTAAGAGATGGTTTTTTTTGCAGTTGAATACGGTCACAAACTCACATCATTTAAAATAAATATATATATATATATATATATATATATATATATATATATATATATATATATATGTATATATATATATATGTGTGTGTGTGTTGTATGTATGTGTGTGTAAATATGTGTGCATCGTCATGAATGTGTGTTTGGGTGCTGTGTGTTGTGTGTTTTTTGTATGTAAATGTTTAGACAAATTATAGTTTATATAAATATCAAATATCTATATATATATATATATATATATATATATATATATATATATATATATTTATATTATAAATATTATATATATATAATTGGACATATATATATGTATGTATACAAATAAATTTTATATATATATATATATATATATATATACATAAAATTGGACATTGAAGTCAGGACCAAGAGACGACAGCCTGTTTTATGCTAAACGCAATCGACAAAACTGAATTTAAAAGGAAGGTATTTTATATATATAATATATATATATATATATATATATATATATATATATATATATATATATATATATATTAAAATAAAATGAAATGATGATAAATATATATATATATGCGTGCGTGTGTTGTGTGTGTCTACATTTTTTTTTTCTATAAACGTTAATTTAGTAAATATAGGTTTGAATAGACAGCTATATTTTTAAACAATGTCATTGTTGTTTACCGGTCTTGACTTTCGACTAATTTTCATGGAAAGCCTCGAAAATTTGGTTTGAGTCTTGGAATTCTTACTTTAACTAATTTAATTTAAATAATTATATCGTTTTTTCGGCTCTTTTTTTGAAAAAATGATTTCTTATGTCGCGTTTTGGAATCATATTTTTTTAAATAAATATATATATATATATATATATATATATATATATATATATATATAATAAGATCCCTCATTTATTTTTTTATGGATGATACAGGGGGAAGACATTATATTTAAAACCGATTTCTGTAGATGGAAAGGATTATATTTATTTTTTAAAAACCCCAGGAGTAACTGCCAGTAGTTATGTTCATAATGATGTAAATACTATTAAAGAATGTAGATATGACAATTTTTTAATAATTAATTACTTAATAGATATATTAATCAAAATAATTCAAATAAGGATGTTTTAGCACATTTTTCTCAGCACGCGCTATTCCTTATAAATTTATTTTTTATATACTGTACTATTGTCTTCATTTTAAATTGAAAAATGCCAGCCACCGTCGCCAAGACATGGCCACTTTGAGAACTAATACGAATCGAACCGTTAAAGCCAGCATTGCAGGTGTGGAAATTTAAATATCTGGGAAATGTTTTTTCAGAGGATATTAAGTTCGGAAGGGCAAGGACGAATATTTCTGCACAAAAGTATTGCGAGACAGGGGATTTCTTTAGTAATAGAAAATATAAAATATTATTATGTTATGTGACATCTGTCCTCCTTTAGGACAGCGTGATATATGGATAGTCTCCTAAAAGACGAAACTTCGCAAGGCAACCATATGGTTCAACAGAAGGATGATAAGGATATCATAAAATGTTGATTTGTTTGACATCCCTACGGGAAATTAGGTTTTTTGGAGATGCAAACATATCAATTTTTTTTTTTTTTTTAACGTCAGGAAGTTGCAGATGAAATTTTCTGGGACAATTAATGAGATTGGAAGGCCTTTTTTTCTTTAAGCACAAGTCGAATAGAGGGAAAAGAGACAAGGAAAGCAACGCATGCCATACCTGGCGGGCTTAAGCAAGTGGATGACAGAACATGGTCTGGGGGATTTATCCCTTCCAACGAAACTTACTGGGAGCCAAAGGGGACGGGAGAAAATTCTTTAATTTCCTACGTCCTGAAAGGACACAGGACATAAAAATAAAAGAAAGAAAGAACATTTCATTTTTTGGTCGAAGTTGATGTATCTACGCATTTATGTTTGCGTGTTTGATTTAACAATTCGAATAAAAGAAATAATAACAGATGAAAATAGAAAAGACACAATTAAAAAATGTACTGATGCTGTTTCATCCTCTTCAGGCCAAAGGCGATCATAAATCTTTCAAATTACATGAAAATCGATTTAAAATTTTTTTTCCATTTAGTAATAGCCATTTCTTTCTGCGATAGACCAGTGAATATTCAATATAGAACACGGTCTGGGGGAAAAAAGGATTAATACCTTTAAAGGATATTAGCACATTTTGAAGGATTTAATGGAAAACTAGAATTCGATCTTTTACTCCAACTCCTGAATCCAAGCCGTTATTCATTACTTCACCGTGCCTCTTTCATACTGAACACTTTTAATTAATGATGAATTTATTAGTTATGTGCCATAATGATGATGATTATCTATTAAAAATGTATCTTTTGATACATGACTGAATGATATTTTTTTTTTTTTTCAGTAGGTTGCCATTTTTTTAAATTGGTAGACCAGTTGCCATCAAGGCTACAGAACCCAGTCTGTCTTTCTATTTATTCACATAGCTGAGGGAAGAGAGGATTCATACCTTTCCCAAGGGTATTAGCACATAAGTGAAAAAAAAGCGAAGATTTGACTTGAATTCGAACCCGGCTCTCCAATTCCTCAATTCAAGCCGTTATCCATTATTGAATCAAACTTTCTTCCATCATGAACATTTTTTGGAATCCCAAGAACTCCATTTTTGGTCAAGGATTGATTCATGTACGCGTTTATGTGTCGTTGCGTGTTTATTTATCCTGCCAATAAAAGAAATAATAACAGATGAAAATAAAATCGTTCAGTCAGTGTGCTACCTGATACACAATTAGGCGATCATGTATCTTGAGATGATACATGAACTGATGAAAAAATTTTTAAACAAATTCAGTAGATAGCCATTTTTTCTGTGGTAGACCAGTTGCCATCAAGGCTACAGAATCCGGTCTGGGGAGGGGAGAAAAGATGATTAAACCTTTCCCAAAGGGTATTAGCACATAAGTGAATGCAATGGATTTGATTTGGAATTCGAACTCGGCTCTCCATCTCCTCAATCCAAGCCGTTATCCATTACTTCAGGATTGCCTCTTAAATACTGAACATTTTGGTGAAATAAAGACTCAGTTATGTGTATTGAGATATACGCTCCCAGGGCGATCATATATATTTATATATATATGACTATCGAGACAAATTTTTTTCCCCGCAGGAGGTTGCCATTTCTTTCTATTACCATCCAAGGCTATAGAACCCAATCTGTCCTGCTATTTACCCATAGCTGGAGGGAAAAGAAGAGGATTCACGCCTTTCCCAATGGTATTAGCACGTAAGTGAATGTATGGATTCGACTGGAATTCGAACTCGGCTCTCCGATTCCTCAATCCAAGTCGCTATCTATTAATCCTGTCTTGCCTCTTCAGGCCAAGACAGGGAGATTCATACCTTTCCAAGGGTATTAGCACGTAAAAATGAATGTAATGGATTCGACTGGAAATTCGAACTCGGTTCTCCGATTCCTCAATCCAAGTCGCTATCTATTACTGCCCCACCGTGCCTCTTCAGACCAAGAAAGTTAGATTCATACCTTTCCCAAAGGGTTATTTAGCACGTGAGTGAATGTAATGGATTCGACTGGAATTCGAACTCGGCTCTCCGATTCCTCAATCCAAGTCGCTATCTATTACTCCCACCGTGCCTCTTCAGACCAAGAGAGTTGGATTCGTACCTTTCCCAAGGGTATTAGCACGTAAGTGAATGTAATGGATTCGAATGGAATTCGAACCCGGTTCTCCGATTCCTCAATCCGAGCCGCTATCTATTACTCCCACCGTGCTTCTTAGAAATCGTTACACATGTAAATATTGTTTGAAATGTCTCTGCCGGTGATGAATTTGAATAAAGAGATAAATATGGTAAATAGTTTAAAAATCTCGATGAAAGGAAAGGATCAGAATAAATTAAAGAAATCTGAAATCGCAGTTACATGAAAAGGAACAAGAACCTGAGTTGGTCACAAAGTTCCAAATCCACTACGATTACTGAGTTATTTCAGAAAGAAAGAAAAAAAAATTCAAAACCGCACCGAAGCGTTTCACCCAATTCACAAAACCGCCTTGCCTTCTCGTTTTCCTTACATTTTTTAAAAACCTTTTTCCACTTTTCTTTCTTTTCTCTTTTCAATATATATATATTCTATTTCTACTTTCCTCGCCACGCTACGTTCCTTCTCTATTCTTCTTTCTCTCTCTCTCTCTCTTTTTTTCTTTTTTTTTCTTTTATTTCTTTCTTCCTCTTAAATCCTAGACCTTGTCGCCTCGGTTTTCAGCGGTCGACGGTCTTGTTCCGGTTCGCTTGAGTCTGTCACAACCCAGTGGTAACAGCTGCAGTCAGTCGAGGTGGTGTCGGGTCACTAGATATCAGAAGCCGCTGTTTCAGTCTTACTACTCACGCCGTCTGAAAGGAGGAGAAAAAAAAAGAGAAGGTGGAGGTCATTTTAATGCGCGGGGGGTGGGGGTAGGTTGTTGAGGCTCTGAGGAGTAGTAAGAGGTACATCAGGAAATACGATGGGAGTAACGACAAAAACGTTAAAAGAGGAAAGAGAAAGATTGGTAGTACGAGAAAGAGTGAGTAAAGAAGAAAAGAAAAAAACATTGATCAGGAAATCAATGAATATAAAAAGTGATAAGCTTAACAAACACGCACATAGAAAACCTAATTTATATATATATATATATATATATATATATATATATATATATATATATATATATATATATATATATATATATATATATATATATATATATAAAATAGGGCTTATGTGGATGACATAACGATTAAAAAGGGAACAAAATGAAATCGACGTACAGAGTTCAAATTCGGGTTGTGACTTTTGCTATCGTTTTCTACTACTATCGCCATTGTAAAATGTTTCTCTTCCCAGCATTCTCTTTTATCTGGTTTAGTAACACATCTAGAACAACTTTGATTTCAAGCCGGGGAGTGGCGTTAGAAACTCCCTCCCGTAAAACCTTCTTGTAACTAAAATTATAGCAGCGTATCTTTGCTTCATGTTGTGAACCTATGCTCCCTGAAGAGTCAACAGGTATATCTAAGCAAATATTGTCGGCAGGACCGTCGCGTCTTACCCCCGAAACCCCCTACCGGGATGCTCCCGCCCGTTTTTTTTTTTTTTTTTAGGCCCCGTTAGCCTCGGCCATTTTTTTTCAACACTGTTTTATGGCCATCCGCCATTTTAAAAAAAAATATATTTTCAAGCTAACGTTACATTGTCAGTCATCAACTAATAACAAACATCGTGTATATCTGCATGACTGGTGCGGTGCATACTACGCAAGAACCCCCGATGATTTTGGTGCCCCAAAAGGTCGAGTTTCAGCAGCGTCTTTTTTTTTTTTTTTTTTTTTTTTTTTTTTTTTTTTTGGGCTTTCTGTACTTTTTACTACTTGTTTCTACCTTATTTATATTGTTAATCATCAACTATAATAATCGACAGGGCCGGTGCTTACTACCCCGAACCTCTCAACAGTATGGGGGCCCAATGCCTACTGGGGAGAGGCCATAATTGCTAATTTCAGTAGCGCTTATTTTTTTAAATTGTAATTTCTTTCTGAACAGTTCTTTAAGTCAAGAGGGTAATATATCTCGGTAAAATCTTTTTTTATTCCTAGATCACCCACTGAGGAGGATCACTGATTTTTTTTTTTTTACTAATAACGAGAAATTTACAAAATGTCTTTGCCAATGAAGATTCTCAAAATCTATTTGCCTCTACATACACGTCGCATTTTTACCTATCTGTCTGCCTGTTTATTTATGTATCTATCTTTCGATTGATTGATCGATCTATTTATCTAACTATCTATCCCTGTTCATGTCTATTTATCTCTATTCATATCTATTTATACACTTGGTCAAAATCTTAACCGGAAGACTACGGGTAGTAATTATATTAAAATTTCTAGTCTCTATTTACATTTCTATAAAGATAAAACCGAAAAAAATGATCCCTTAACAAGTAAAACTGTTTAAAGATTTCAACACATGAAAAATTTTTCCCGAAAACTGAAATACTGTTTTTGAAATAAATTTTTAAAATAATCCCGTTTGTGTTGTGTTGGAATCTTTGTAAAACTTCTTTTTTTTTTTCAGCGGAGATGTGTCGGTGATCAATCTTTCTTTATGGAAATGTAAAAATTTGCGACTTAGCCATTTTTTTCGAGTGAAATTTAGTCATGAAAATATTGCTGGTTATCACAAAAAGAATAACATTTTCAAAGATATTTTTAAAATAAAAAAGACTTTTCATTATAAAAGTAAATAATTAATGAATATGTACTGAAATTTTCATTTAAATTGGATAAGTCCCTGATTTTTGCTAATTTAAAAAAAAAGTGCTGCAGGTGGAGCCGAGGGCCTAACGCAGGCGTTGATTGTTGGAATGAAATTTTTGAAAAACAACAATGTTTATTGGTGAAATTCCATTTCATTTCAAATTTGAAAATTGTTCAGAAAAAAAAATTACGAATGAAACAAATTAACTCTTTATCAATCAATGCCAACCTTCTAGGATTCGGGCCAATTTGTAAACATTTTTGTCAGCGTCCCAAGTTCACAGCCAACATTTTAGGAGGAGCTATTTAATATTTTATTGCTATTTAATGTTTAATAGCTATTTAATACTTCTTATCTTGGGGTATCTCGTCTAGTTCTTATTTTAGATTATATACTGATGACTTTTTAAGAATTCGCGAAAACTTAAGATACATGCAGTTCTATGTAAAACCTGAAATGTAATGTTTGATGTTATTTTAACTAGATGTATTTAACATGACTAGAGTGGGTATCTTTTCTGTTAATTAACCCCAAATAATGTAAAGTTGCTGTTGTAACATAGAAAGGGTTACTGAATGAGGAATAACCAAAACGGGGGTTGGAAATAAAATGGTAATCTTTATAACAGGAACAAAATACAATACTCACCAGCAGCGTGAAGTAGGTAAACCACTGGCAGTGGTGGACTACTTAGACACCATATTACCCCCACTTGCAATAGTGTCCAACGTATTTGTGAGGATTGAGACATACACATTAGTATTCATAGGTACGGTATATAACAGTTACTTATCGCAAATATTAATTCAACTCAAGAAATTATCTGTTTTAAACCAAAGTTTTTTTTGTTAGCAAATTTTTGGAAATTATAAATTTTAAATCAAAATTTGTTCAGCTTGCCTCAGAATGAAAAATTACCAAAAATCAGGGAGTTATTCCCATTTCGTAAGTGTGAATGATATTCCAAAGACTTACAAGGAATTTTTTACACACAAAAAAAATGTTTTTGGCATGTTTATCGAGGTGAGCGCGAACGCTGACCCCACACTTAGAAATAGTGCACCCGAATCGTCCACATTCCGGGCGATCACAAAGGTCAACCCAACTGGAATGCAATGCAATGACCTCGCTCTGTAAGAATTTGGTATGAATTTTGGTAACTACCAATTCACCTCTACAAGTTCTCCACTGCTTTAACTTAGACAGGTGAATTAACAAGAGATAACTGATATCTGACATCCATTGGACATGGCACGTGGAACTAGAACAGTCTACATCAGCGAGCGAAATAAAGGGTTCAGTTCGACATTTCAACCACCTGAAGAAGGCCGGAGCGTGCAGCAGCCGAAACGTTGGGATAAATATGGCAACAAGGATGGGGACAATAGTCTGAATAATATAAATATTCTACATAATACCTCGTCTCCGAAATACAGACAGATACAAAAACGTATATATATATATATATATATATATATATATATATATATATATATATATATATATATATATATATATATATATATATATCGCTCGCTCGATCGACTCTTCTGTCGAATCCGACGTACAAGGGTCAAGCAGATCAGTTCCCAGGAAACCGACATAAGAATAGATTTTAGTGGTGAAGGTTTCTGTAGAACCATCAACACTTACTTTTTGAAGGGCCGAATACAGAGACCTGGTGCACTACGTGCCACTGGGTCCCCAAACGACCCTCCGCAGGTTTTGAATTCAGAGTTGTCCTTCTCCTAGACCAGTTGCCATCCAAGCCTATAGAACCCAGTCTGTCTGAAATATATATATATATATATATATATATATATATATATATATATATATATATATATATATATATATATATATATATATATATATATATATATATATATATATAACGAAATAATAAAAACCCAATTGAGTTTTCGGAACCGCGGACATATTTCGTATAGAGAAAGATGTTAAAATTCCTGTCCTTTCTGTCGTGCGACGATAGACTAGAGGTAAGATATCTGGCTGATATCAAATCAGACGAGTTTTCGATCCCGGCTTGAAAACAATCGGTTGTCTAGCCGCGTTTAGGAGCTGCGAAACAGTCTGTCTGTGGTAAAAACCAACTCTTTTGCGTTTCTCTGGTGCTAGTTCAAACTTTACTGTGAAGACTTCCTGTTTAATTTAATAATCAAGTAGTTCTGTGAATTTTTTGAATATATCGCAATTGCCACAATAGACAGGAGGCGGCGTGAAGGTGCAAGTGTTACTAATAGCAATAAGACAGAAATCTGTGGAGAAAACTGCTACTGATGTTATGAAAGGACGTGGTACACATAATGAAGAAAAAGAGATAGAGTAGTTACAACTCTTCTTACTTTTGGCTTTTTCTTGTATCATGAATTATTTTCCATTCAAAACAAACGAGAAATTTACAAAATGTCTTTGCCAATGAAGATTTTCAAAATCTACCTGCCTCTACATACACGTCGCATTTTTACCTATCTGTCTGCCTGTTTATTTATCTATCAATCTTTCGATTGAGCAATCGATCTATCTATCTACCTATCTATCACTGTTCATATCTATTTATCTCTGTTCATATCTATGTACACCCTTGGTCAAAATCTCAAGACCAGATACAAAAGGCTTAAAAATATATATATATATATATAAAATGCTGTTACTTCAATCAAAATATATTTGCGAAACATTTACATTTAATTAGAAAATGTAGTTTATCAGCAAACAAGTGAAGATTTTAAGCTTTTAATTGATTAATTTAAACAAACATTGACAAAAGGATTTTTGGGTTGGCCATTAAGATAAGACCATGTGTGAAAAAAATTACTATTTATAGATAGACAGATCGATCGATCTATCGATCGATAGATAGACAGATATGAACAGATAGATAGATAGATAGATAGATAGATAGATAGATAGATAGATAGATATGAACCTATAGACAGATATGAACAGAGATAAATAAATATGAACATAGATCGATCTATCAATAGATAGATAGGCATGAACATATACACCCCTGGTCAAAATCTTAAGACCAGATACAAAAGGTTTAAAATATATAAAATGCTGTTACTTTAATCAAAATATATTTGTAAAACATTTACATTTAATTAGAAAATGTAGTTTATTAATAAACAAGTGAAAATTTTAAGCTTTTAATTGATTAATTTAAACAAACACTGAACAAAGGATTTTCTTGGTTGGTCATAAAGATAAGACGATGTGTGATAGAAACAAATTACTGGACAAAAATTTTAGAACTAGGCATAGTGCTCATAGCTTCAGACATCTACGTAGCTTATTTCCAGTATTAATTTTCAGATTTTAAAATGGCTAAGGGTAAAATTTTAACAAAGTTCTAACAGGGCAAGAGTGTTGAACTTCAAAGACGTGGTCTTTCGCTATTGGCCGTAGCAGAACTGTCACTGCTAACTTCGTTAAAAGTCCGGATATCTATGCTTTTAAAAAATCAAGGGGTCGCCCCAATAAAATCTCACCATCTCTAGACGGACGCATTAGGCAGGAAGTTAAGAGAGATTCAAGCCTAACATCAAATCAGATAAAAGCGAATACAGATGCTAAATGCAGCTCTCAAAAAATTCGACGGCATTTGAATAACAAAGGGTCTAAGAACTTGAAACTGCTGCAGAGGCTCCGGCTTCTTCTTCGCCATAAAACTTCCGGTTACAATTTGCTTCCGGTTATCAAACTTGGGATGTGGATAAATGGAAGAAAATGTTGTTTTCAGACGAGAAAAAATTCAATCTTTATGGCCCAGACAGTTTTCAGCGTTACTGGCATGCAAAAGATGTCCCAAAAGAAAATTTCTTAACACGACACAATGGAGGTGGATCAATTGTGGTCTGAGGTTCATTTTCGTACAATGAAACTCTTGAGTTACCCTAGGTACATGGCAACAGCCCCAATAAACTGGGATAGGCAGGTACAAGAGGAGGAGGACAACAACACCCAAAAAACAGTCTGCCTGCCTTATGTGAAGATGTTATCGGAGAAAATACAAAGGATCTGCGGTCCATATAACACCAGGAAAACCTTGAAAAGCTGGACGACACTTCGTAGATACCTCTCCCGAGTAAAACCTCCATAAAGGAGAACATGACTAAGGACTGTGTGTACACCATCCCGTGCAACTGCGGAAAGAAATATAAAGGGGAGACATGCCACCCACTTAAGGTAAGGCTTCAAGAACAATAAAAAGCAGTAACACGAGGGGAAGTGGAAAAATTAGGCGGGGCTGACCCCATATAGAGAGAAAAGGGAAATCACCGCCCTCTGTGGGATCAGGTTGAAATCATAGACAAGGAACATCATTGAAAAATTCGTAAACTTCAGGAATCAGCACATATGCTAGGCCACAGAAATCTCCTGAGCCGACCAAGCATAAAAATGAATACCATATGGGAACCAGTAATAAGAAGTGCCAGAAAAAAGCGATAATAACAACGAAAAATACAGCAATATGAGCTCTCATGGAATGATAACATCAAAAATTGCAATATGAACACTGGTAAAAAATGGTTGCTGAAGACATTAGGTTTATAATACCCAGAAAGGCATACTCAGATGTTCTCAAGGACACATGTCACAGTGAATAAAGGCGTTAGTTAGATCCACTGACAGGACCCAAAGAGTTTGATTTCAATACTTTGTTAAGGCAGTGGAGGGGAATTAACTGACATCCATTAGACATGGCAAGTGGAATTAGAACAGTCTATCC
This sequence comes from Acanthosepion pharaonis, assembly GCA_903632075.3. Classification (NCBI taxonomy): domain Eukaryota; kingdom Metazoa; phylum Mollusca; class Cephalopoda; order Sepiida; family Sepiidae; genus Acanthosepion; species Acanthosepion pharaonis. The sequence goes on from CAHIKZ030001453.1 coordinate 562,309, forward strand.
CAGCCAGCAAAATAAAGGGTTAGGCCGGAACAACGGCCGAAACTTTGTGATAAATATGGCAACAGATATGAGGATGATAGTCCGAACAATGTAAATAGTGTACATAATACCTCATCTCAGAAATATAGACAGATCTATCTATCTATCTATCTATCTATTCCTTTGTTCATATCTATCTATTTCACTCTGTTCATCTATCGATGTCTGTATGTATCTAGCTATCAATATATCTATCATTTTTTCTTTCTTCTTTATTTATATCTGTATATTTATTTTTGAAAACATATATACATTTGTCGGCATATAAATGGCGGTCCTTCGTCATCCATTCTCAACAATCCATATTCATGGACGCAAGAATAACAGCCACTAAATTAATGAACTAATAGCCCTTTACCATTAAATAAAAACTAATTTCCTTCTGTATTTCTTTTCCCGCCTCAAAGAGTCAACGATAAAAGATAAGAATACCGGATGCAGACGAGAAAATACGTCACAAAATATCGACAATAATTAGAAAGAGTAAAGAGTCAGAGAACAAGCCAGTCAAATCTGGTTCGATTTTATTGATTTGTTAACAATAAGTAATTAAGCATAGACATGATCCTTAAGTTAGGCAATCACAAACTCAAAGAATATGTAGATTGATTTTTCGCTTTGATAGTTGTCGTCCATTTGATTCTCCTTTATATTTGAATAAGGCGGCTGAAAACCAAAATGGATGAACAAAACGCATCCAATCAATCCAACAGATTTAGTTTTTATAATGATGTTTTCATTTTGTTTTTCCTTTTTTTCTCAACTTCTTCAGTCCTTTTTAGATCATCTTTTACTTGTATCCTTTTATTTATCCTTCTCCTCTTTTTTCTTCTTTTTCGTCTTCTCTTTTTTTCTTTTATTTTTTATTTTTTTGTATAAAAGGGTTTTCCTTTTTTTTTTTTTTTTATTTCTTCTTTCTTCATTTTCTTTTCTTTCTTTTTTTTTTTTTTTCTTTTTTTCTTCTCCTTTTTTTATTTTTTTTTCCCATTTTTTTTTTATTTTTTTAGTCTTCCTTGCTCTCTTTTTTTCTTTGCTTTTTCAAACTCATTCTCTTTTTACAATAGTATTTTTTTTTTTTTTCGGCCTTTTCTATTTTTTCTTTCTTCCTTCCTTTTATTTTACCCTCTTTTTTTTTTTTTTTTTTTTTAATCAACATTTCTTCTTTCCCTACCCTCTATTTACAAATTATTATGCAATTCTATCTTTCCCTCTCCCCAGCTTTCTTCATTTTCTCCTCTTTGTCATTTAACTGAACTTGAAACCGACACCAGTAGTTAATAAGATTTACATACTGAACTCCGTTGTTAAGAAGGATTGTTCTGCGCCAGTATTTGGGAAGGTCTATGTGTGTGGAAAATCTACCCTCAAAACTGTAACTTTGACCTCGACTTGAACTCCGAATGTTGACCCAGGAGGCAAATTTGCTAAAGTATGCCCACTAAGCAGATCATATGATAATACGTATGGTAACTCAATTAAAATTATTTACTAAATCTCACACAAGGCCACTAATCTGGAGCTCCTAATATTGATTGAATTCTCTACGATTAAAATTTTATTAAGTTGCAAATTACTTATTATTTATAAATTAATATTTATATATGGAATTTATTTCTTTTGATTGAAAATTTCATATGTTTTATTTAGACAAATTATCGTTTTTTTAATATTTACACATAACGTATACGTTTGCATATATTTATGTTTATAAACATTTGAATTTTCCTTATATATAAACACAAAACCAATAATAAATGTCCATATATATATATATATATATATATATATATATATATATATATATATATATATATATATATATAAAACACACACACACACACACACACACATATATATATATATATATATATATATATAATTGAACAAATTGATATCAACACTGAGAAAATAGGCTGTTTCATTGCTGGACGCTATAATGAAATTATTTTTACTTTTATATTTAAAATTATAAATGATATAAAAAATAATTAACAATAAATATAGCATATTTATTTAAAACTATATTTTTCATATATATATATATATATATATATATATATATATATATATATATATATATATATATATATATATATATATATAAAGAAAATATATATATATATATATATAATTATTTTTATATTTCCAAAATATAAGTATGTTATAAAATCACTACAAAAATATATATATATATATATATGAAGAAATATAGTTTTTTAATTTTAATATTTATGAGATTTATGCTTATATATATATATATATATTCAAAGATAGTATTGAAAAGTTTTTGTAATCACAGCGAATCATTGCGACTAGATATCAGCATGCTTCAAGCCAGGACCGAAATATATATATATTATAATTTAAGTGCCTTCGATTGTCTAGATTCAGATAGTGTAGGATTATATAGAGATGATGGATTATTAGTTGTTAAAAACTCGACTAAAATTAAGGTAGACCGTATTAGGAAAATGATCTATAGGGTATTTAAGGATTTAGGTCTTAGGACAATAGTTACTACTAATGTTAGACAAGTGGATTTTCTAGATGTCACCCTAGATCTTGCTAACAACATTTTCCAACCATAAAAAGGTTAATTCCAACCCATTATACGTACATCCTAATTCCAACCCCCCCTTCAGTTATCAAACAT
>CAHIKZ030001453.1:575000-602500 GCA_903632075.3 Acanthosepion pharaonis
TATAGGCATTTAAGTATATTTGTGGAGTTTTCATAGTTTATTTTGTTCAGGTTAGGTTTCAACTATTTTATGTATATAGCTTCAAAAATTTTTAGTTTTTGTTTATTGCTTTCATGTTTAAGTATAGTTGTGTTTTCAACAAGGATTTTCCGGAATTGTGTATGCGGCCAGGCATGTTGTTTTAAATGCCTAAAAATGTTAGAGTTTTCATTCAAATGTAGAGTTAAGCGTCGTGAAAGCGAGTTTGTGGTGTGACCAACATAAATATTATTTAATCCGTTGGAGATACAATCTCCCAGAGGGCAATTTGAATTTGTAAACTATGTTGGTTTCCTGCAAATCGTTAACGGAGGGTGGGGGGAAGAATCATTGCGAATAATTAAGTTGGATATACTAGATGTAGTGTAGTATATGATTAACTTAATTTTTTTTGCTAGGATCTGTTGTTGATATATTAGTATATATATATTAGTATATATTAGTAGATATATTAGTATATATTAGTAGATATGTTGTGTATGCCTTTCTTTATTAAGTGTCCTCGACTGTGCAGGATGTTTAAATTAAAAATAGAAAATGAAAAATTACGTGGCATCTATTTCAAACACGGGCGTCCACTAAAAATAACAATTGAAGTGATAAAAAATGTCGGATTAAAAATTAATCCATTAATTCTTTAGAAACTGATACACACACACACACACACACAAACACACACACACACACACAAACACACACACACAAACACACACACACACAAACACACACACACATACACACACACACATAATACACAAACATTATTGGTATTAATAAAAATAATGACGTAATAATGTCGTTTTTTGACGTGTTTTTTTAACGTCAAAAACGACATTATTACGTCATTATTTTTGCCCAAATTAAGTTAATATATATATATATATATATATATATATATATATAGAGAGAGAGAGAGAGAAATTTTGAGAGAGGGAGCGAGAATGGAGAGAACAGCTAGATTTACTAATTGAAAGTTTACTATCTAGATTTATGCATAATAGCTTTCATTGTATTGCGCATGCACGTCTGTTTGTGTGTGTGTGCGTGCGTGCCTGTGTGTGTGTGTGTAGCACAAAATATTTACATGTTCCATATATGGTGGCCTTTATACTTATCCATCCTTTCTATAGCAACACACGCTTTACAAAAAAAAATTCATTTGGAAATGTAGACACATCTTCATTCGATTTTTTCTTTGACATTTAAATTTACCTTCGCTGAATTTGTCAGCAGAATCCTACGTCCTCATCCCCCCCCCCCACACGCATTTCGGTCAGTCCGTTACTCTTTGCCATTTTCCTGCCAATTCTTCTAACGGAAAATTATTTCCGGGAAGACATATCTCTAAGAGTCAATTCCTAGAGAAGAAATTAGATATCAAATAGATACATTTTTTTAAATTCAGAAGAAAGAAAGAAAGAAAGAAAGAAAGAAAGAAAGAAAGAAAGAAAGAAAGATGTTAGTTGAGAATTAAAAACATAGAAGATAATATAAAGTAATAAAAAAAAATGGCATTAAAAAACATGAGAGACGTAAGAAAAAAAAATCATGTGCGCCTCGCGATATTGGAAAAGGGTAAGAAAAGCAGATGTATATTTGCAGAGAAGACAAATGCGCATGTGCGGAGAATTCGAGTTTTGCTGGAAGAAGAAAAAAAAACATGAAATGTAACCTTTTCTAAGAGTTACTCGATGTGATGCAGAGAAATAGCGATCATTTTGTTCTTTCTTTTTTTTTAACGACCTGATATAAAAGGATGAAATAAATGATTCAATTGACGATAAAATAAAAAGTAACGACGATTGAAGTTGGATGACTTCAGCATTCTGAATGCTTTTTTTTCTTGCATTCGTTCAGTTCCTCCTTATTTTCTCCACTTAATAAAATCCAGGCTATTTTTTGTCCCCTTTTACATTATTTCCGCACTGTTTTTTTTTTTTTTTTTTTTTTTTATAACTCGTCTTCTTTTTTTTAGTAAATAAAATAACACTCATCGCTTCAAGATTGAAACCCAGTTCAATAATGGATCTAATTCATCCTAAGAATCTACCTGTTCTCAATCAACTTTTAATCGATAGTAACCCAAAACCGAGGGAATTTTATACCGACTCCACTGCTTCAAAGAGAGATAGAAGAAAAATTTGCAGTCGGAATAATAACATTTGTAAATAACAAAGTTATATCCCGTAACCTCATTACATCCACAGGTTAAATCTTTTACAAGTGAATGATATGATAAAGATTATTTACATTATTCGGACTATTGTCCTCATCTTCGTCGCCATATTTATTACAACGTTTCGGCCGCTGTTCGTCGCTATTTAAGAGCAGTGGTGGGATTCAAAGATTTCAAGGATGGGTTCTCTCAACAACGGGTTTCAGTATCAACGCGTTCAATATTTTCTCCATAGTCTATACTTTACTATATAAATATAATTTAGGAACAAAGCTTTGTTGCCATATTTATTACAACGCTTCGGCCATTGTACGCTACGGCCTTCTTCAGGTGGAATGTCGAACTGAACCCTTTATTTCGCTCACTCGGGTAGACTGTTCTACCATGTTTAATGGATGTCAATTATCAGTTATCTCCGGTTAATTCCCTTCTCCAAGTTCTCCGCTGCCTTAACCGAGTAGTGAACTCACACCCTTTGGGTCCTGTCACTGGATCTAACCAACGCCATTATCCACTATGCCATATGTTCTTGAGGACAAAGATGAGGACAATAGTCCGAATAATGTAAATAGTGTACATAATACCTCATCTCAGAAATATAGACATATACTGAAGGGTGATAAATATGTCGACAAAGATGAGGACAATAGACCGAATAATGTAAATAGTGTACATAATACCTCATCACAGAAATATAGACAGATACTGAAGTGTGACAAATATGGTTACAAAGATGAGGACAATAGTCCGAATAATGTAAATAGTGTACATAATACCTCATCACAGAAATATAGACAGATACTGAAGGGTGACAAATATGGCTACAAAGATAAGGACAATAGTCCGAATAATGTAAATAGTGTACATAATACCTCATGACAGAAATATAGACAGATACTGAAGGGTGATAAATATGGCGACAAAGATGAGGACAATAGTCCGAATAATGTAAATAATGTACATCATACCTCATCTCAGAAATATAGACAGATACTGAAGGGTGATAAATATGGCTACAAAGATAAGGACAATAGTCTGAATAATGTAAATAGTGTACATAATACCTCATCACAGAAATATAGACAGATACTGAAGGGTGATAAATATGGCGACAAAGATGAGGACAATAGTCCGAATAATGTAAATAGTGTACATAATACCTCATCTCAGAAATATAGACAGATACTGAAGGGTGATAAATATGGCTACAAAGATGAGGACAATAGTCCGAATAATGTAAATAATGTACATCATACCTCATCACAGAAATATAGACAGATACTGAAGGGTGATAAATATGGCGACAAAGATGAGGACAATAGTCCGAATAATGTAAATAGTGTACATAATACCTCATCACAGATGTTTTACCACAAAATCCTTTCAGCTTTCCTCATAAATGACACAGATTTTGACGATAAAACTTTGTTTTTATTAAGTTTTGCTATTTTTTCATCGTACATTTTTAGCGGATCTTAGGAATTATTAAATACCCATTTCTCTTGCCTATTCAAAGGACTTAAGCTTTCCTAGCAGAGTCGGTATTTACTCAAGTCTTTTTCCACTAGGCCGGATGTAGCACAAGGCCGGTTTTTAACGTGGGGCATTCCGAGCGCGTACACTCGGGCAAAAATTCCCCGTAGAAGTCAGAGTCTATAAGGAAAGCTTTTTAAGTAGTTTGAATATGCAAGTCTTTGATCTTAGCCGCCGGCCCAATAAAAAACATTAACGCTTCAAGAGAAAAAATGTTGAGAGTAATAATAAGGATTAATACGACTGGAGGACAAGCAATAAACATTTTAGTTTTTTGTCTGATTATCTCTCTTTGAACGCCACCCACTCTTTTGTCTTTGTGTCGTGGTGCATTTTTTTTTGTTTTGTTTTTCGTTTTCTTTTTTCGATTTTTTGTTTAAATTTCGTTTTTTTTTTTTTTTTTTAGTTATTTTTTGTTTTTTTGATTTTTTTTTTTGTTTTTATTCTTTTTGGTTTTTGTTTCCTTTTTTTTTTTTTTTTTTTTTTTTTTTATTTTTTTTTTTTTGCTTTGTTTTGTTTTTTTCTTTTCGTGTTCTCTGCTTCTTCTTTTCTCGACAAGCAAACAGTAGCTAGCTTAATACGTCTGGAAGGCAAGCAAACAAAAAATTCGGCTTGTCTCTCTCTCTGACACCCTCATTTTAGTTTTTGCTTTCATAATCCCTGTTCGAGAAGGGAGGGGGCAATTAATTCAAGGCTTCCTCTTTTCTCTCTCCCTATTTGTTTTGTTTGAAACAAACATTAACATCCCCAACTGAAATCTGAAATGTTATTCACTAATTAAATTTTGACTTCATGTATAGAGTCCGCCATTATCTTTCCTGTATAACCCCAAGAACGTCATTTCTTGTCCTTTCTTATGCTCATAAAACACCACGCAGTAACCCTTTACCTTGAGTGACTCTTGGGCCTTGTATTAGGTGAACATTGTAAAAAAAATTCTAATTATGAAAAATGATTTCTTACATTTCTGTCTCCCTCGTTTGATTCCGAACATCAACTGACCAATGATGTTGCTAACTAACAGATTGAAAGAAATTTACGTAAGTAAAGTAACTTGCCTTGCCTGTTGTGAAAATTTGACTTTTGTTGAATTTGGAACGAAGCAAAAACGCTGGTTTATCTAGACTTTGGAAAAATAATTCAAGACCTCTAATCAAAACGGGGTTTCGTTGCTTGAGGGTTAAGAAATAAACGATTCGGTCTTTGGAATCGGATTTTTGTCGATTTCTAAATTAAAAGAAAACAATAATTCGGCTTTTATTCTAAACAAAAATGAATTTATTTTATCCGATTTGAGTATTTTAAAATGCAATATAGATTACGTCAGGTTTTATTATGTAAGTCAATTTTTCGCCATAAAATTTATATTAACTCAGCGATGTTGGTAAAATTTAGAGGATATATTTAAGATAAAATATACCGTGTAAATTTCAGTTATTAATACTAAAATAAATATTAAAATTAATATGAAAATTAATATAAAAATTAGTTTTAATTGGAATATTTAGAATAATTTATTTGTTTCATAATTTATTTATTATGTAACTCGAGTGTTCTTCATGATATTGCAAATATATATAGATATTATTTTTACTGATATTTACTTTGTAATTTCAGATCGATAAACAAGATATATACAAATTCTAACAGGTCGTAAGAAATATCACAGCCTCTAAACAGTCGTAAGAAATATGATAGATTCTAAAGAGTCCTAGGAAATATTACAACCACTAAAGAGTTGTAAGAAATATTACAACCTCCATAGAGTCGTAAGAAATATCATAACCTCTGAGGGGTCGTAAAAAAATATCGCAGTTATACTGAACCTCTCCCTCTAAGTGCCACTTGGAAGGTGCATTGGAATTAGTTAATTAGAATTTTACGATAGATATTATATTTCTTACAGACACATACACAAACATATATATATATATATATATATATATATATATATATATATATATATATATATATATTTATTAAAGATATTTTTATGTTTAACGTTCTTTTTTTTATAGATACAAGTATTTAAGTAAATGCTCTGTTTATAATATTAAATAACATTAACTGGCCTGAATGTCCGAGAAATTTTCATAGAAAATATTCGTCCTTGTATATTGTATATTGTCCTTGTAAATACTTGTATCTATAAAAAGAACGTTAAACATAAAAAATGTCTTTTAATAAATAAATTGTCGGACTTTTGTCCATTTCTTAATATATATATATATATATATATATATATATATATATATATATATATATCAAATGAGTACCACTATTTATTTTATATATATGTGTGTGTGTGTGTGTCAACCATATATATATATATATATATATATATATATATATATATATATATTGCACAGTTTCACCCAAACACAAGGCGGGGAAAGAGTTGGAGCGAAAGTTAAAGAGGAGTGATAGAGGAAAGGATGAAGAGAAGGATGGGGATAGATCAAGTCATTTGGAGACGTCGATTGACGTATATATATATATATATATATATATATATATATATATATATATATATATATATATATATATATATATGTATATGTAGTGAGAGAGAGAGAGAGAATTAGACATTTCAAACTAGTCACAACATATTACATTGCATCTTGACATATGGTTCTGTTGTTAATATTTATATCCTCCCACGTGATTCGACGTCATAGAACCGCATCATGAATTTAAGACCTGCGTCTGCTATTCCTCGACCGTTATCGTCGCATAGTAATCTCCTATGTCAAAATAACAGAATATCATCTTTGATGGTGAATATCTTTTTTTTTAAATGTTCATATAACCACACTGAAGATGGCTCATGTGAGCCAAAAGCTTAAATCAAGGAACAGCTTAATAAAAAATATCCAAATATTGGACTATTTTTCCCTTTATATTTTCCCGAAATTTAAGCAACTATACGAAGTTTAGAATGGTTCATGATCAAATATAATAGACATTCATTCTCTGTTATATTTAAAAATATGTTTGAATATATATATATATACATATATATATATATATATATATATATATATATATATATATATATATATATTGGTGCTTAGCTTTGGAGCGGGTAAAATGGAGATCAACGTGTTTTAGTGGGCTCAGCAATTTTCAATCTGCTTGTCTAAATTATCTTCAAGAAGCGAGAGCAAGATCTAAAAGGTCAGCCAATCTAACAGTGATCTCATCTCACAATTCTCACACCTGCTCCATATATGGCCTCCTTTGTAAATCACTAGCGGGTCTTAAATCCCACAAGATTATAGCATAAACTTTCATAACCGAATCAATAAGCTGGCAGATCCTCATACGTTGAAACCGACGGGAGAGTCCATTATATATATATATATATATATATATATATATATCCATGAGACCCGGGTTCGAATCTCACCATGGTCAATTTATCAGAATAGGGATTTCCTGGTGTTATTGGAATGGATCGAGGTCGCTCTCAGTGTGCGGCACCTTTGGAAAGTGCCTGAAAACCTTGCCACGGGTTGACCAAGCCTTGTGAGTGAAATTGGGTAGACGGAACATTTGGGGACCGTTGATAGTTGTACTGGCACGAAGCTATGTGTCATCGTGGCCGAGTGCGTGATTGTTGATCACGCTAGATAACACACTCTCTCTCCCAGAAACTGAAACTAAAAGACCATAGCTCAATTAGATCTCATTTAAATATTCATGGGACCTATCGGACAAATATAACAGAACTTGTTAACAAATGAAATATAAAATGGCATCATCTACATGCAAAAAATTAGAAGCCTTAAAAAAAAAACAAAAAAAACAACACTTAATAATATTAACTTTGAACATGGACACAATATCTTGACCGTGTTTTTGACAAAATGAAAACATTTTATAAAATATACATACAACAAACTATTTCTTATTTAACAGTTAAAATATTTAATCCTTGAAAATGGCTAAATGTATAGCCGAAAGCGCTCGGATAAAAAAAGAACATTCGGACAGTTTTTATATAATTTATCATCCAAAAAAAAAAAAAAATATTAGATCGCATGAGAAATTGTATAAAAAATTAAATAAAAGCACCTTGTCTGTCGTATTCAATGAAATGTGCATGAAAAAAAGGATTGCTGCCTAAATACACACATACATATATATATATATATATATATATATATATATATATATATATATATATATATATTTGTACCATATATATGAAATGTATAATTTATATTCAGTATTAAAATATAATATAAAATAAAATATTATACAATATGTAAAAAATTGAAAATATAAAGGGCTTCAATCAAAGAAAAAATTTTAGACAAATATTGGAGTTTTATAATTGGAATCATTTTTATATCAGATGAAAAATAGGAAAAATAATAAAAACGTATGTGAAGTTAAAAAAAAATACAAATTAAAATTTATAAAAAAGAAATAAATAAAAATTATATAAAAAATGGAGTAAAAATACAAAACAAAAAAACCGAAGAAAATTACAAAACATTTTTTAAATCTCAAAAAAAATAAAAAGAAAAAAAAATTAAAGAAATTAATGAAAGAAAACACTATTTTTTAGATTAATAAGATATAAAAAGAAAGGAATATCATTCTCAGATATAAATATATAAAAATTTATAGAATACATTCCTAAATAAATATTTAAATATATATGTGAATGGTAAAATTATATATATTGATAACATTTTGATATAAACAACTCAAGATGATTTTAATTTTGTCAAAATACAAAAATCATGAAATTAATTGTTAGACAAAATTATTTAAGAAAAAGAATTGAAATCGATAGAATATATGAATTATTTTTTTCGTTTTTATATATATATATAAATATATATATATATATATATATATATGCCAATATACCAATGTAAATCGTATCTTATTACAATAAATATAATTCAATTTATCTTTTAAAATTTATATTTATATATTTTTTTTTTAGAATATTTAACGCAAATAAGTGTTTATATATTTATATAATTATTTATTGTTCATGACTTTCTTTCAATTAAAAAATTGATTCTTTAAGATGAAAAAATTTTTAAATAAACAAGATAAAATGCTAGATTCGTGATACATGTGTCAATCACAAAATTTTCATGATCATATTTGATTATATAAATTATTTATATTTTATTTTTTTTTTTATATCTCTTTGACCTTATTTAAAAGAAAAGAGAAATCAACAAAAAAGACAATGTAAATATAAGAAAACATATTCAGCCCAAAGAAAAGGTAGAATAAATATAGGTTAGATTTATATATAAGGCAAATTAGATACAAATATCATTTTACAATAATTGCAAAAAAAATTTAAACCAAATGAAAAAATAATAAAATTTTTTTCTTTTTTGAGTTAATAAAAAGTAAAATATATGATATACTAATAAATATATTTCCATGAATAATATATAAATAGGCTTTATTTTAATTTAGAAGAATTTTTTTGTCCATAAATTATATATAAATTTATTATAAACTTACAATTTTTATAAACTACAAATTTTTGCATTAATGAAAATCAAATTTAATGCTGTTTCATCAATTAATAGGGAATTTTTTTGAAAGTATTTATTTAATCAATATATATATAAGATTAAAAAAGTCAACTTAAAATTTATTTTTATTTTTGCTTATTCGTTAGACATTTTAATTGGTATAAAATTTAGGGAATTTGGACAATCACCTTCATTAAAAATATGAAGATAACATTAATATTAATAATCCGCCAAAAATTCAAACAATCTATCTAAATTTTCAAGAAACCTTGAATATCAATATTCCATTTAAAGTTTAAGAAATAAAAATGATATTAATAAAATGCCAAAATTGAATTAAAAATGCACAGATATATAAATTTTTGATTATATGAAAAAAGGTAAAACAAAGGCATATGATTTTTGCGCATATTAAAAAAATGAACATAAAAAATAAAAATGCTTCTTTAATAAATATTCATCAATGTAATAAAAAAAATATATATATTTGAAAAAACATGTATAAAAAGAAAAAAAGCAGCCTTCTTCATCCAATTTAAAAGAAAGTTTTGATATATTCTAATCATTATTCAAACAAAAATTTATGCAGTTGGAGATTATGACATTAAGGTAAAATATATTTTAATCAAAATCCCTTTCATTCAAAAAAATTTGAAAATTATAAAACAAATAAAAATAATTTAAAAGTCAATTTTTAATAAGGAAACAATGAAATCGAAAAAAACCTTTTTTTTTTTCACTATTCAATTTATAAGGAAATATAAATATGGGAAGATATTAAATTTCCAAATTTATAAGAAATATATATAAGTAATAAACAGTTAGTCTTAAGGGAATAAATTTCAGTAAGAAGAAAAATTGTTTGTGTCTTGGGCAAGATAAATTATTCAATCGAAGAACAATTTGATCAATAATATCACCTCCCCAGACTGGTTCATAGTGGCTATTTGAGAAAGGTTGTCTTAAGAATTTAAGAATACTTAACGTTCATTGAAAAGAAGAATGGAATGAAATGAAATGTATAGATATTTTTGAAAAGACAATGTAGAAAAAAAAGAAATTAATATAGAAAGATGGAAGGAATTCTCATATTTCATTTTTATCTCAAATTTATCACAAGAAAATATGCGAAGAGACAATTGAAGAAAAAAATCAATTTTTAACATGAAGTAAAATAATAGAATTTTTTTATTTTTATCCATTAAAACAAATTTACGATATTTTAGAATTTTAAAAAGAAAAAAATGAAACGTCTATACATAATTTTTTTTTAAACTGTTTTTATACATCACCAATTAAAAGATGCTTTTTGGAAAAATCTATTTATCAAACGTCCGCATTTTTAGAATTTTTAAAAAAATAAATGTTTATAACAACATTTAAATAATAATTAAAGCAGTTTTAATCATTTATTTCACATAAAATAATGGTCGAACTGGGATGAAAATTTAGCTAACAATTGATTATACACAAATTTATAAAATATATAAATATATAAAAAATATTGTATATTTTATATACAAACTCATTTTTTTAAGATTATGGAAATAGAAAAAAAATTTAAAAAAGATCATTGATTTTCATAAGATAATAAGTAAAAGAATAAATGAGAGAAAAATTTCAATGTTTTAGAAGAATGATTTGACATTAAAATATATAAATTGTGAAATGAAAATTAAATAAAATTTAATATTCATCAAATTAAGAAAGTAAATTTTTTTTCAAAGAAATTAAAACCCTTGTTAAATGTTAACTTCCTGCAAAGATGGACAATTAAAATAAAATGCAGGTTCGAACTTGAAGAATTTTGTTTGTTTTATCATTTCTCGAATGCCTCTGTAAACGATAAATTAAAAAATATTGATTGTTTTGAAAAGGGTTTTAATTAACTGAATATAATTTAAAAAATTCAAATTGAAAAAAAAAAAAGAAAAAGGGAATATAAATAATATCTAGATTTTTAAAAAAGATATTTTATAAATGAAAAAATAAAATAATAAAATTTATAAAAGATAAATAAAGACAAAAATAAATAGGGTAAAAAAAAATTTCGTTCAAAATATATATTTATTAAATTTGAATTCATTTTAAGGCAAGATTCAAAAATAAATTTAAAATTTTATTATTTGTTGTTGTAAGAAAAAAATGTATTTTTTTTTTTTTGTTGTTCTTTTGACAATTTGGGGATTTTTTTAATATGAGGTTGTTTAGCCTTTTTTTTTTTTGTGTATTATTTTTTTTTGTTATTTTTTTTTTTATTTTTTTTAATTTTTTTTTTTTTTTGTTTTTTAAATTTTTACAGAATTTTTTTTTTTTTTTTTGAATATTTAAATGAAGCGTAATTTAAAAAGAAATTATCTTTTCAAATTTATATAAAATATCTTAAAATAGCATCTAAACTTTTCAGTTTAATAAAATTATATTTAAAAATATAAAAAAAAGACTATCGAATATATTTTATATAAAAATGAAAATCAATTCATTTGAAAGGAATGAAGTATATTTCAGATTACAGATCAGAGTAAATAATTTTGAAAAAATTAAGTATAATTTATCATTTGTCTTTTTCAAAAAAATATATATATATATATATATATATATATATAAATATACAATGGCAGGAATTGAATGTTTTAATTATCAAAAGATTAAGAACTTAAAAAAATCAAATACAGGTAGTAACCACATTTCAGGGGCAAAGTAATTTTAAATTGAAAAAAAAAAAATATAGGATTTTCCCAACCATATAAGAACATCAAAGATTGCTTTATTTGAAGACCATATTAAAAACACGAATTCATAAAACAAGCTCAATTTAAATCTACTTTTCAAAATCTACCACGATTAATTATTTAAAAAAACATAATTTACCTAAAAAAATAATTTGCACCTATTTTGAATAAAAATGCCATTGAAAATATATGGTTCAAAAATCTAAATGACCTCTTTCACTACAGAATTAATAATTATCGCAATCCTTTTAAGTCGACTTTAAATGAAATTATTATTACCTGTAGAAAAATATTTAATATAAAAAACATAAATTTCAAAACCCAAATCAAATTCACTATAATTGAGAAAATAGAAAAGTTCAGAGCAGATAACATTAGAAATTTTTTAGAGTCCCATGAAAATAAGTGGATACAACGTCTTAAAAACAAAATATCCAGCCGGGCTAAATCATAAATTTAAAAAATATAGATAGTATAATATATAACTCAACAAATCAAAACCTACCCACATTTCTCACCCACACAAGACAGACATGCTTACGGAGGTGTTGAGGCCTCACACTTATACACACACCCACACGAATATACACACTTACACACATCATACTCACTCACTCCCTAATGAGCCAAATGATAACACACACCCATAGTAATATACACGCTTACACACATCATACTCACTCACTCCCTAAGAACCAAATAACACACACACAAACACTAAACAGAGACACATCCCTTCACCAGGAACCAATAAAACTGTCAAAATGACCAAGGGAATTCAGAGCAGCATGAATCCATCCAGCTCTTATCTCAAATAACAACTTAAAAGAGACTGTTTGACCAACACAAGGAATGTTAAAAAATTCATGTTAAAAAAAAAAAAAAAAAAAAAAAACAAATGAAAACTACAGACAAAAGTTCATTTTCTCCATCAAGACATTCATTTCTGTAGTTCACTGCTACCAGCAAGCAGAAATTTTTTCCTCCTGATGATGGCCATTTTGGGTCGAAACTAGTCGAGGAATCTAAATGAAATAATAATAAAAAAAACGAAAGAATATTAATATACAACCCAGTGTGTCTGAAGATTTTAATTTTTTTTAATATTTTTTTATTGTTCAATATATATATATATATATATATATATATATATATATATAAAATATATATTTAATATATGAAAAATATATATTGCCCATATAGCCAAATTATAGTACAGAAAAAATATAATATTAAATCATTTGTAATTTAAAATTTCAATTAAATATATATTATTTATATACACACACATTTTACACACTCTTCTATAATATATATTATATATATATATTATATATAATATTATACACATTTATTTCAATTTATTAGTGGATGGAGATTAAGAAACATAAAAAAAAGACAATAAATTGTAAAAATAGATATACATCACTTGGCAAAAAGTCCATATATATTTCAAGGTTAATAGAGAAATTATTAGCATATATCTAAATAAATATTTAAATAAATAACAATAAAATTTATATTTATATTAAATAAAAATTGCTTTGAGGTCTTATTATAAAAAATTATAAAACTTAAAATTAAAAAAATTTATTACTCTTCATAATGAGTACAATTTCTATTTGTTTTATTTAAAAAATTAAATTGAAAAGAATTCATTTGCCCTTCTTTTTTAAGGATATTTATTATGAAAACACAAAAAGCAAAATTATCAATCTCCATTGCTCCTGGATAATGGCCATGTTTCTTTTTGAAAGATTTAATATCATAAAAAATCTAAAATTGATGATAAACGGGAAAAAAAAAAAGAAAATTTTAATATTTTTGTACAAACCGAAAAGTGTTGTATCTTTTGAAATAAAAAAGTTAATTAATATTTTTTGATTGTTAAATTGGTGATAAATAGATAAATATATATATATATAAAATATTCAATATAGGTCAAATATGAATATAAATTAGATTTGATATTTTCCGAAACACGTTTGTGTTTATATTCATTTTATAAAAAATTCGAAAGAACGTCAAATTAAAATAATTAAATGAATTTTTTTTTTAAATTCAAATTGAGGATTTTTAAATTTTAAAGATTATATATATATAAATAAATAATATTGTTTTAAATATATATATATTTAAATTGAATCAATATAGGAAATTTATAATCCAAAATTTGGAAAGATAAAATGGACAAATTTTAATTTTTCTTTCAACAATTTTTTCACATAAGTTTTATTACAAAACTATAAGGTTAAAATTTTGAATTAAAAGATATTTTAAAAATAATGCCAGATAAAATTTAAATAAATTATAGTATATATATATATATGATGAATGGAATATATATTTACAATAAGAAAATATAATTATAATTAAAATATCAGGATGAGTACCAGAATGAAAAAATGAAAAGATATATAAATTGAATAAATATAAAAAAAAAAATGGTTCTGAATTTTTTAAATCAATAATTTCTTTTTAATTGTGGAATCTTATCAAAATTTTTATAATTATCAAATGTTAATTAAAATATTTTTTTTTTTATGATTAAATTGTATTTATTGATTAAATATTGAATATGTCACTGATCAATTGTAAAATTTTAAGAAACGAATTGACATTAACTGAAAAAAAAATGAATTATTTAAAATTATTTACAAAGATACTTGAAAAAGAAAAATTGGAAAATTTTTCAATCGATCAATCTTTAATTAATTATGCCTAAAATGAAAAATTTTATTATTTTGACGTGAATTAATTTGAAATTGAGAACTTCATAGATCCTTAAATAAAAGTCCATTTTTTGACAACAATTCATCCTTGAGATTTTTGAATAAATTTTTTTTCAAATTATATTTTATTTTCTGTTTATTTAAAAAATTTTCACCATCTATTATATTTTTATATACATGAAAAATTATATTAAATAATATTTTTGTAAAAAATTTAAAAATATTAAAATTTAATTTTTGAAAATCAAGGACACACCTTCTAAAAAATTTAAAATAAAAATTTATCATTGGTGTTAATTTTTAAAAATGAAAAATTTTTATAAAAATATTTAGACGATATTATTTGAAATATATATTTCATAAAAAATCTAAAAAAATGATATAAAATAAAATCAAGATTTATTTATTTAAATTATTTGAATATATATTTGTTTTATGTATATATATATATATAGAAACTTATAAATATATATATTATCCTAAATAAATATTCCATTGACAAATTGTTTTAAAATGGTTGGAATTAGACATCATGATTAATGAAAATTATATAATATTTGACGTGTGTGATTGAATATAGACTGTTCTTTGTATATACCAAATCATTATTGGATTTTCTGTTATCATTTATTATGTAAATTATTTAATTTTTCCAGGAAAGATTCTCCAACTGCCTTATTGGATTTAGAGTATCAATTTATATTTGGGTTGGTAAATGGATTCATTAAAACATAAACGATTGTTGCACATTTGACAAGCAAACAAATTTTATCTGTCTAATTTGAGATAAATTAAATGTACATTGAAGAACTCAAATAAACAGTTATTTCCAAATGTTAAATAATTTATAGAAAAAAAAATATTTTAAACAATCAACAGAAAAAATGAAAAATTTAAATTAAAATAAGGACGACCTCATTTTTGGATATAATAAAAACAGATAAAAAATTACATGTTTTTAAAACAAAAGAAAAAAAGGATCATGAAATCTTTTTTTTGAATTGTTCGTTTTTGTTTATTTTTTGTTTTCTTTCAAAATTTTAACTTTATCTAAAATAATATCTTTGTAATTTTTTTATTTTTATGAAAAATGTTGCAAGAAATGAACTTTATTTTTTTTATATATTTATATATAAAAGTATATGATATCATAATTAAATATGGATTTTTCGTTGAAATTTGTAATAGAATTGGAATTAAAAAAAAAATTCAAAAAATTTTTCGATTTTCAAATATTGTACCCATATAAGCTATTTAAAAATCACTTGATATTATATATATGATATTTATATTTATTTATAGGGGAAAAAAAAACGTATAAAATCAATTTGGAAATTATTTATGTTAAAAATTATATTTGATTGAAATAGTAATACATATTTACATGTCTTATAAAACTAAATGAATTTTTCATTTTTCACAGAATAAGAAAATATTTATCACCCTTCAGTATCTGTCTATATTTCTAAGATGAGGAAATTATGTACACTATTTACATTATTCGGAATATTGTCCTCATCTTTTGTAGCCATATTTATATCCTATATTTATTTATTTCTTTTATTGACATTGAGATGAATTAATGTACAATGAATTTAAAAACATATCGGACTAAAATCGAAATCTTTGTTTTCCATATTTATCACCCTTCAGTATCTGTTATATTTCTGAGATGAGGTATTATGTACACATTTATTTACATTATTCGGACTATTGTTATTATTTTTTCAAATATTTAACACCCTTCAGTATCTGTCTATATTTCTGAGAAAAGAAAAGTCTTTAAATTTTTATTTACATTATTCGGACTATTGTCATTCATCTTTGTCCAAATTTTTATCACCCTTCAGTATCTGTTATATTTCTGAGATATATATTATGTATGATTATCCTATATTTTATTCGGACTATTGTCCTCATCTTTGTGCTCAAGGACATGGCACAGTGGATAAAGGCGTTAGTTAGATCCAGTGACAGGACCCAAAGAGTGTGAGTTCAATACCCAGTTAAGGCAGTGGAGAACTTGTAGAGGAGAATTATCAGGAGATAACTGATAACTGACATCCATTAAACATGGCACGTGGAACTAGAGCAGTCTACCCCAGTGAGCGAAATAAAGTGTTCAGTTCGACATCCCAACCACCTGAAGAAGGCCGGAGCGTATAACGGCCGAAACGTTGTAATAAATATGGCGTCAAAGATGAGGACAATAGTCTGAATAATGTAAATAGTGTACATAATTCCTGATTTCAGAAATATAGACAGATTATAAACGATTCTTTTAGAAATATGTTCCTTCTTTGCCAATCTGTGCAAAGTCAAATCAGTAAATGCAATCCCTTGAGCTACAATGTATTTATTTTTTAAACGAAAGATTCAAAGTTGAAATTGTTGCATTAAATAAAGTAGGTATTTACTAACAGGCTCGTCGCCAGGTGTAGTGCTATGTGAATATCATTTGCAGGAAGGGATTGAACTCACAAATTATTATATCCTTATTTTTCCACGAACCGGCATATTTTCTACCAAAAATCCTGATTCAGAAAATTTTTCTCTCTCTATTGGAATTTGAAAAAATCTCACTATTCTTTTAATTATTTCCAAAACTAAAAGTGCTCAGACGCACTACTTTTTTTGGTAACCTTCATGGCTAGGACTCGCCATGCAACTTCCAATGTCGCAAATCACCCACATTCCCTCCGTACTTTATCAGCCAAAAGTCCCACTCGAACAGCTTCTTCCCGCGAACCACTGTGGAACTGACGCCCAAGAGGATGTTTTCCCGATCACTACAATCTTAACCTGTTCAAGTCGAGGGTTAACCGTTACCACCCCCTCCTATCCGCATAAACTTCCTCTTAACGTAAATAAATACCTCGAGCGTTGTAAATACGAGCTTTGTACAGAAATTTGAAAAAAAATAAAATATCTGAGCTGTACCAAATAAGAACAAGACGAGATATCTCTAAACATAGCAGAACGAGAACAAACAATCCGCGTTGATTAAATAAAGTGTTTAGTATTGGGTTGGTGTATAATTATCAATAATTTTCTCTTAAATTTAGAGTTATTTGTTATAAAAATTTGTTTTTTTTTTCCTTTTTTCCTTTTTAAAAAAAAAATTATTTTGTTTTTAAAAATGCGGTGTCGATAATCATATTTCATGAATAATCATTTAAAACTGTTATTGTTGAATTGTTATGTTTCTTTTTTCATAATAAACGCCTGATAATCAACGTGGGTTATTTGATCTCGTTCTGCTGCCTATGTTTAGAGATATCTTGTTCTTATTTGGTACAATACTAACCATATTATCCGAAAGTTGGAAAAATACAATAAAAAATGAAACAGACAGACCTTGTTGGATTTCTTTAATCAAATATATTGGGTTGGTGCATAATTATCAGGCGTTTTTAAACAATATTTATTATGAAAAAAGAAATACATTATTTACATTATTCGGACTGTTGTCCTCATCTTTGTCGCAATATTTATCACAACGTTTCGGCTGTTGTACGCTCCGGCCTTCTTCAGGTGGTTGGAATGTCGAACTGAACCATTTATTTCGCTCACAGTGTGAGTTCAATACCCAGTTAAGGCAGTGGAGAACTTTCAGAGGGAAATTAACAGGAGATAACTAATAACTGACATCCATTAAACATGGCACGTGGAACTAGAATAGTCTACCCCTTGTGTGTCCTTGGCTAATCCAATATGTCTGCGGACACCAGCGTACAGAACTTAAACACAATGTCAAACAATCCTGATCAAGAATGATGATGTGATCATTGTGGTTTGCTTTATTCTTTGTTCTTAAAACAAGTAACTTAAAATAGCCTCCATTTTTCAACTATTATCGGAATTGAACAGCAAGTAAACAGTGTTTCTTCTTTCAACTTGAAAAATTGATGTAACGGAAGTTTTTTTGGCCTTGTACCCAATTCGAGCAAGTCTAGTAATGAATATTAATAATAATAATAATAATAATAATAATGATGATGATGATGATGATAATAATGATGATAATAATAATAATGATGATGATAATAATAATGATAATAATAATAATGATGATGATGATGATAATAATAATGATGATGATGATAATAATAATGATGATAATAATAATAATGATAATGATGATGATGATGATGATAATGGTGATAATAATAACAGTAATAATGATGATGATGATGATAATAATGATGATGATAATAATGATGATGATGATAATAATAATGATGATGATGATAATAATGGTGATAATAATAACAGTAATAATGATGATGATGATGTTGATAATAATAATAATAATGATTATAATAATAAGAAGAATAATGATGATGATAATAATAATAATAATGATAATAATAGCTCCCATTATAATTCTATTTTTGACCTTGTCGGTGGAGAAGTTAATGGCAATTACCAAAATTGATTCTTTTATAGTAACACTTGAAATAATTATTTCGTATTTAATGATTAGAATTCATATGATTATTTGTTTCAATATTATGTGATTAGACTTTCTGCCTCCACAGTTTAGGATCTGCAAAATGATAAAAAAAAAAAAATAAAAGTTATCTTCAAACAGCTTCATAAATATTGACACCTTTTATCTTCAGCAGACAATAGGAAATTTTCCGAACAGAGAACGAACTCGACGATCAAATGTCTTCGAGGCTTGCTAACTAAATGTAGAACTTTGGTGTGCGTTCGGTGTACAGAAGTGAGTTTTATCTGGCACAGGGCCGTCATTTGGTTGTACCAAACAAAATTCGTACTCTCTCCACTAGGAATAGTCTGCTTGCTAAGTGCTACTCCGTGAGATCTACCCCCCCCACCGCCACCGATTCGATTTTCATTGACTACCTTACACTTGTGACTTTGTGCTTAAGTTCATTTTTAGGTCATATATTTATATACTGTAAGTTACAATGAGAAATGACAGGTTAATCTTCGCGATAGAAATGTTGTTATAGAACCAATATATCTGTCTCTATTTCTGAGATGAGGTATTGTAACTATTTACACGATTTAAATTTTTCGGACTGCTGTCTCCGTTTTTTACCCACATATTCACAACGTTTCCGCTGTTGTACGCTGCGAACAATGTAAATAGTGTAAACTGTAAATCTCAGATATATAGACAGATCCTGAGGAACGCCAGAGCGTACAATGGCCGGAACTTTGTAAATATGACACTGAAGATGAGGGCAGCAGTCCAAACAATGTAAATAGTGTAAATAGTTAAATATCTCATCTCAGAAATATAGACAGATCCTGAAGAAAACCGTAGTGTACAACGGCCACAATTATTTTTGGAGTTATTGAAATTCAATTTGTCAGTATGCTACTAGTGATATAAAAGCATTTGTTAAGTTTGATGAAAATTGGTAGAAAGATCAACGAAAAGTATGAAAGAAACCAGTAAAAACCGCCATTTTTCGCTATTTATGCAGGTTTTCACTATAATGTTGGATTCAGTTATCAAGTAAAATGACTGTTAAACAATCAACTTATTGTTGGCCACAACTGAGTGTAGTTTGTATTAGATTGCTTGAAAATTGAGGGAGTTTTTAGTTCAAAATTTGTGTTGAAATCGATT
This sequence comes from Acanthosepion pharaonis, assembly GCA_903632075.3. Lineage (NCBI taxonomy): Eukaryota > Metazoa > Mollusca > Cephalopoda > Sepiida > Sepiidae > Acanthosepion > Acanthosepion pharaonis. The sequence goes on from CAHIKZ030001453.1 coordinate 595,340, forward strand.
TGTGCTGTAATCAATTTTTCGTTCTTCTCGGTTTTTTCAAAAAATGCCAGTCTAAATTAGAAATAAAAAAATGAGGTTTAAAATTTCGTCATTATGTAAGTAACCTACATACCGAGTTTGAACGAATGTCAGAAAAAAAACGTTGAATTTATCGATTTTTATCGGCTTTATCGATTATTGAATGTTTCCAAATTTGGTCAAAATCGGTTAGATGAATCTCGAGTGAAAAGGTAACACACTGACAGACACACAGGCATAATATGTTTTATATATAGAGAGAGATTTACATTCGGACTATCGACAGATACCTAAAAAAAAGCCAGGGGCTCAATGTTCGAAACGTTGGGATAATAAGCAACAATGATAAGGATATTTGTCTAAATACAAATAATATGTTTAATTTTATTTTATTTTATTTTATTTTATTTATTATACAAGTCTTAATGTCTGTCGGAGATACATGTTGAGAATTGGAAACTTGCAAAATTATTCAAGAAAATTTTGTAAATATTATATACGTTTTATTAGTTTTTGATCTGTTAATAGATTACATCAAGTTGCAGTAAAATAAGTTAATCGTATTTTCGTTGTGGTTTAAATCTGCTTTATTATGCATGTCGTTTTAATTAGTTGTCCATAAAAACCATTTTATTTGCCCATCGTCAAAGTGATTACCAAACCCATTGTGACTAAGTGTTGGTTTAATATTAGATAATTCTTTAGAGGATATTATTCTAAGAGAGATTAATTTAACGCAGTTAATACGGATTTTTATGAGTGTTGGCTTGTATCAGAGAAGGCTTTCACTTTGATAGCGAGGGAGGGTTTTTGTATGTTTTAATAATAAAGTTCTGGTCATTAAAATCAATAAATACAACAAGAAAATATTCGATTTTAATTGACGTCGAGTTCATATGAAAATTTTAAATACTTAATTGGATGAATTAAATTTAAAGAATTTTTTAATTTTTTTTTTTTTGTTGTAAACCTTTCCAAAAAAATGACTGAAAAAAGAATAGCCAAAACGGAGGTTGGAAAGGAAAATTTTCAACAAATACATTTTAAACTTAGAAAGTTATATCAAGTTAGGTAAACCACTGCTAGTGTTCATAGGTACGGTATATTAATAGATAGATAGATAGATAGATAGATAGATAGATAATAGTGTTGCAACCTAGAAAGGATTTTACTGAATGAGATGTTTAACAAAACTAAGTTTGAAAATGAAATGGTAACTTTATAACATCAACAAAATACAATACTCGCCAGCGGCGTTTGAATATTTGTTGTTTTACTAGTGGATATGAATATAAAATTTAAAACACAATTTTTTCCAACGTATTTATGAGATATTCACATACCCATTAGTGTTCAAACGTTTTATATGGAAATAATGGTAAATCTTTTTTTAAAAAAACAGAGTCAATATCTCATCCTCGTCTCAATTTGTTGTAACCTAGAAAGGGTTACTGAATGAGGAATAACCAAAACGGAGGTTGGAAATGAAATGGTAATCTTTATAACATCAACAAAATACAATACTCGCCAGCGGCGTGAAGTAGGTAAACCACTGCTAGTGGTGGACTACTTAGACAGCATATTACCCCCAACTTACAATAGTGTCCATCGTATTTATGAGGATTGGGACATACCCATTAGTGTTCATAGGTACGGTATATAACAGATATATAGATAGATAGATAGATAGATAGATAGATAGATAGATAGAAAAAAGTTTAAGAATAGATAGATAGATAGATAGATAGATAGAAAGATAGATAGATAGATATATACAGACTAGATAGATATGAATACTGAGATAGATAGATAGATAGATAAATATGAAATATATGACAATAGATAGATATAATAGATAAATAGATAGATAGATAGATAGAAATATATATGATTGCAACCTAGAAGGGTTACTGAATGAGGAAAAACCAAAATGGAGGTTGGAAATGAAATGGTAAATTTTTATAACATCAACAAAATACAATACTCGCCAGCGGCGTGAAGTAGGTAAACCACTGATAGTGGTGGACTATTTAGACAAACATATTACCTCAAATTTACAATAGTGCCCAAATATTTATGAGGATTGGGACATACCCATTAGTGTTGTTCATAGGTATGGTATATAACAAAATTTTAATTGGTGAAATCTTTTGCAAGAAAGACTTTTTCATCAATCTACCCGTTATATCTGATGAGGGTGGAAGAAAAATAACAACAAGTATGACCATGAAATAGTTGGATAAAGAAGAAAGAAAAATCTTGCAAAAATTGATTGAATTTCTTCTTATTAATAACGGAATTGTTTTTTTCAGGTAAACTAATATCTGATTGTTCAAACAGATTTCAAAAATAACTAGTAGCTTTATAAATGGACAAAATTTATTTAAATATATGGTGTTATCAATGTATCAGCAGAAAATTTATTTAAATTTGATATTCAATTTAACAATATTTTGATAGATTATTGGATGAAGTAGAAATTTTCAACAGGGCAAAAGTGGGCAGCTGAAATTAGGATATGAAGGGAGAGTCTTCAAGATGGACCCTAAGTCTGAACGTCCTGCAACCGTCAACACCGTAGAAACATTGATCGTTTTCCCCACAGACTGATTGATGACAGGCGATTGACTATAAATCAAATCACTTCTGTGAGAGAGTTGAAGATATTCTGCACAATGAACTTGGCATGACGAAGGTTTCCGTTCGATGGCTGCCACGTTTTCTGACACTTGATCAAATGCACACTACGTTGATCAAATCACGAAAAAATCTGATATTATTTGAGCGGGTTTTGAATTTAAAAAGCCCAGATTTGATTTTGGGTTCACCAGTTTGAAATTTGACAAATTCATGAATTGAAGAAATTTCTTCCAAAACATTCCAAAAGGCCAAGGACGTTTCATCTGTAAGGGAGGTGACGTCGTCAGTTTTTGAGAGGCAAACATATTGTGTATGTTGACTATCCTCAAGAGGGCCTCACCATCAACGGAGAGTGCTATACCAGCTTGCTGAGGCAGTTAGGAAAGACTATCAAGACTAAACGTCCAGAAAAAACTGACAAAAGTGGTCTCGTTTCATCAGGACAATGCTGCAGCACACAAGCCCTTGGTTTCAATGACTGCTGTGAATGATTGTGACTTTGAATTGATTCATCACCCTCCCTAGTCTCCTGATTTTACCACATCTGACAATGATCTGTTTCTCAACATGAAAAAAAGACTTGGCTGGGAACCAGTATTGCAGTGATGATGATGCCATATCTGCTGTTGATGACTACTTTGACTAACAGACTTCTTTGAACAGTAAGTAAGTGTGACTTTGAACTGGTTAATCACCCGTCCTATTATTGATTTGACGATGAATCTGTTCACGAACATATATATATATATATATATATATATATATATATATATATATATTTAGATAGAGATTATATTAGAGAGAGAGAGAGAGAGACAGACAGACATACAGACAGAGAGAGAGAGAGAGAAAGAAAGAAAGACAAAACAGAGAGAGAGAGAGAGAGAGATATAAAAATAAAGAATTGTGATATCTTTTTTTCAAATGATTTTTTGGAAAGAAAAATATTTTATTTCAGTTTTAATTTTTAATAGATTAAATTTTATATTATTAACACATTTCAAAATAATTCATTTTGTCTTTTTTTTTTTTATGGCATTGTTAATTAATAAATAAAAACACAAATGAGAAACTTTTCAAACAAAAATATATTAACAGAAACAGTAATACAAAAATACAAACGAGAATGTTACAGCAAGAATGTTCGGTCCGACTGTTTCTGGCTGCTGGAATTTCCATTGTCCAAAAGGCAGTAAATAGAATTTATAGCTGGGAAATTCCGTGCGGGCGCGGGTAAATTACCATAACAATTTTAAACCAAGTTGTTTTTTTTTTTTGGAACAGCTTTTTATTTAATCTAAAAAATGACTATCATAAAAAATTTATAAATCTCCAATGAAGAGTATAATGGCATTTTTTTGAGGCAGTTACGAAAGTCTATAAAAACCAAACGTCCAGGAAAAACTGACAAAAGGTTGAATATTTTAACATTAGGACAACCTTTCAAGCAATTATAAAATAGAAGTTTGGTTATCAATGGACTGTCTTTTTGAACTGGTTGAATCCCTCCATATTTCCTGATTTTTTTTCATAAACTAAATTTGTTTTCAATAAAAAAAAAACACTTGACTGTGATGATGATGCCATATCTGCTGTTGATGACTACTTTGACTAAAAGACTTCTTTGAACAGTATGTAAGCGTGACTATGAACTGATTGATCATCCTTACTATTATCCTGAATTGACTATCATCTGTTCCCCAACATGAAAACCACTTGTCTGGGAATCAGTTTTGCAGTGATGACGATGATGCCATTCATTGCTGTTGCTGACTTTTTCAACCAAATTTATTCTTCATAATGAGATCCAAAAGAAAATAAAATACTAATGGAAGAAGTGTGTGAATTGCAGGAGAGGAAATTTACAAAAATTAAACTTTATTTGGTCACAATTTCCAAAAACACACAAGTCCTTTGAATTTCAATGACTGCTTGCGTGAGGAAACCTTTGAAAATTGGTTCACCACCCTCCCTATTCTCCTGATTTTACTACATCTGACTATCATCTGTCCCCCAACATGGAAAAAATTGCCTGGGAACCAGTATTACAGTGATGATGACCTCATCTCTGCTGTTGATGACTTTGTAGACAAACTGGATGCAATATTTTTCACCAATGGGATACAAATATTGCAACAAAATGAAAGTAGAAGTGTATAAACGGTAAGACGGAATATAGTGAAAAAAATACAATATTTCGTCACATTTCATGAGAGTATCTTAGCCAGTTCTTGAAAATATTATTTGAAAGGACATATACTAAATTTATAACCAAGATTCAAATGGTCATTCCTAGCTACGTCGTTTGATTCAAAATTCGCTTAGAAGACAGTTTCATTTATCCCCGGTTATAACAAATTTCTTCACCAATCCCGTCTTATTTGGCCGTTTCCCTCCCCTTATCGAGAGAATCTTGATTTTAATAAAGGGTAGAATATATGCGGTTATTTTTGTTAAAGGGTTTGAAGGGCCTAATAATATCAGTTATATATTATTTTTTTTTTCGTTTGATATTTTCTATAAATTTTGGGGTTCACCTCTTATAAAATTAAATAATCATTCATCCGATTTGTATATATGTTTTATAAATAATATTCATCATCTCATTGAGATGTTTGTTTTTTTTTCTTATAGCCAAAGAGAGAATATGGTATTATGGTGTATGGAGGACTGATTAACGACAGATGAGTTTTTATGGTAAATGAGGAAATTTTAACGAATGAATTTAAAAAATTGAATCCGATTTTTAGGTATAAGATAGTGAAGACCAAGAATCAACCCATTAAATATTTATATATTTTGCCATACTTGTATTAATTTACAATAATTCTCAATATGTAGTGCAGTTTAATTTATATTACAATGAATCATTCACACAAAAAGCAAATTAGTAAAGTTAATGATGTAAAATGGCGAATTCACTTTGAATATAAAACTTAATCGATATTTTCAATTTATGATTTGTTTATGGCTTTCTCGTGTGAGCCGGAATCGATTCTCAGCCTATAAGAATTTTAACATTGAAATCAATTCATATTTAATCGGAAACCGATGTCGAAAGAGATACGGACAAGGGCGAATAACGTCTCGCTTCACTTAAAAGATCCTTTTTTTCTGATTTCTGTTGAGTTAACCGTTTATTAGATGAACTCTGCACTGAACTTTTCTTCTTGTTTTCCTCAATGAACTTCGTCTCGCGCGTCGAGAAACACCAAAAGAAAAAAAAATCATTAAAAACCAACGCTAAGTCCGGCGTTAATTTTCCTAAACTTATTTATTCACCTCAAGATGGAAAACATTTCACACAAACCAGAATTAATGTTAGGATATCAATTAGTACAAAACCCGAAAATAAATGTGGTCACCAGCCATTCAAAGCGATGTACAGTAAACTTGTTGGGTGAGAGCTGATTGTTAGTCGATGGAAATTGACTATTATCGAATAAAACACAACACTGGCTTTCTACCAGACAAAGTTATCTTTTATACAATAAAACAGCTGAAATATCTCAATATATAAATATATATATATATATATATATATCGAATATATATATATATATATATATATTGACTCTCCCGTCGAAATTCGACGTATGAGGGTCAAGCAGATCAATTCCTAGGAAACCGACAGCCTGACACCAGCACATGAGATTTGATTATAGTGGTGAAGGTTTCGTGCAGGACCATCCACACTTTTTGAAGGGCCGAATACAGAGACCTGGTGCACTACGTGCCACAAGGTCCCCAAACGACCCTCCACAGGTTTTGAATTCAGAGTTGTCCTTCTCCTAGACCAGTTGCCATCCAAGGCTATAGAACCCAGTCTGTCCTGCTATTTACCCATAGCTGGAGGGAGAAGAAGAGGATTCACACCTTTCCCAAGGGTATTAGCACGTAAGTGAATGTAATGGATTCGACTTGAATTCGAACTCGGCTCTCCGATTCCTCAATCCAAGTCGCTATCTATTTCCCCATATATATATATAGTGATTGAAAATTAACTCCCTATTTTATCTATGATGAACTCTCCTGTTTAACTAAAATTTTTACAAGTCTATCTCTCTCTCTGTAATCTAAGTAATATTTATAGTTTATATACATGTATATATATATATATATATATATATATGATATATATATATATATATAATATATATATATGAAGAAATTATGGTCTAAATATTTAATAAAATAATTTCAATATCAAAGTAAATGATAGGGGGAATATGAAGTCAAACACATAGAGCCTCTATATGTTGACTTATATGTCACTTTATATATATATATATATATATATATATATATATAAACTATAATCTGTCAAATTTTTGGAAGCACCCACTGGATTTTATAATTAGTAAGTTTCATACTTTCTTTGGTTCAATTAATTCCTAGAAAGCAAGCAAACTGAAACAATTTTACCCATTAGTGCATTTACCTCCAAATCTTTAGACAGGGGTTAACCAAAAAATTAAAAAAAAAAAACGTAGAGCCTAACAA
>CAHIKZ030001453.1:615000-617500 GCA_903632075.3 Acanthosepion pharaonis
CAATCTTTCATTCTCCCACTTCTTATTCTACCAGTCGCGATGTATATGATCCCACAAATCTTTCACGGAAGGACAGACACCCAATTCCAAGTAGAGAACAATTTGGGCTGAACACTGCAGGTTCGAACCTCAATACCGATTTTTTATTTTTATTCCATTTTCCCCCTCCTATGAACCATTGAAAATGAACCATTCTTGAACAGACATAACAAAAATTTATCCACAAACTCCCTAAGTCATCGAATCGGAGAAAAAAAAGACATTGAGGATAATTTACGAATGAATTTAAACACCGGTTTTATTTTGTTTACGAAATTTTGTTGTCAACAATGAAAAATTTATCCTTTTGAAAAAAAGCGGGAATATGTCATCGAATATATTTTATGTTTTATTTGTATTTGTGTTTCTATTCGAAATTGAAACAATTGTTTAACAAACTTTCATTTTATACATAGCACACAGGCCCTGCACGCACACAGTCATATATATATATATATATATATATATATATATATATATATATATATATATATATATATATATATATATATATATATATATATATATATATAAAATATCATTTCTATTAACGTTCTATCACTGTCTTCGATATTGAGCACTCTACCACAAACCCTGTTGCCTTTAAATGCCTTTTCTATCAGCAAACCACTGAAAATCAGTTTTGGTTTCAAAGTCAGTATATATATGTATTATATATATATATATATATATATATATATATATATATATATATATGCATTTTTTTTTTTTAACCCGATACTATATCTTATTCCTGTAAACGTTAACTTTAGTGAGTACACATTGTTTTAGTTACTTTTTTCATTTTCGCAAACGTTATTTTTATTTATTTTTTTTTTTTTCTTACGTGGTGGATTTTTTTTATTTTTTATTTTCTTAAACGGTAATTTTATTTATTTATTTTGTTTTCATTTTTATATTTTCTTAAACGGTGAATTTTATTTATTTATTTTATTTTTATTTTTTTTACTTTCTTGGTGAATTTTTTATTTATATTTTTTTTTATTTTCTTAAACGGTGAATTTTTATTTTATTTATTTATTATTTTCTTAAACGGTAAATTTTATTTTCTGTTTTTATTTTTTTTATTTTCTTAAACGGTGAAATTTTTGTTTTCACTTTATTTTTATTTTTTATTTTCTTAAACTGTGATTTTATTTTTTAATTTATTTTATTTTCTGAAACAATGGAATTAATAACAACAGGCCTACAAATGTGAACTTGTTTTTCTCGACAAGAACCTAGCCTCGATCTCTTTTTTCCTTTTGGAAGGAAACCTGTATCATTTTCCCTATTGGAGTGGTTTTCCTGATGGGAAAATGGATATAGGTTTCATTCCTCTAGCAAGATAAAGTTATTCTTTAGGATTTCGCCATGGAATCCGCTTGTTAAAAAAATATAAATCAGCGATACCAGCTCAAACGTGTGTACCCACTAAAAATATCTATCATATATATATATATATATATATATATAATATTTTTTTTAAAAAAATATGATTCCTTCTGCTACATAAGAGTTCTCATGTTTCAAAAAAACGAGAGCCTAAATCATCCAAATAATTATTAAAATATTTTCTGCATACCTGCGCATTTTATACTTATATATATATATATATATATATATATATATATATATATATATATATATATATATGAGAAGAAATCTATGGTTTTAAGGTGTGCTATATTTATGGGATAAAGTGCTCACTATCAGAGATAGAGCGTATGTAAATATAAATATAGTAAACATTGAAAGTCAACACTCAGAGTCAACATAAGCTGTTTCATGCTAGACGCAATCGTCAGGCCGCCTGACGATTGCGTCTAACATGAAACAGCCGGTCGCCTCTGAGTGCTGACTTCAATGTTCACTTATATATATATATATATATATATATATATACACACATATATTTTATAGACTTCATATATTCGTGTTAGCATACGCACATACATTTAAAAAATATGAGTGTGTTTACATCATTAAACAATTCTATATTTTATATATACAAACAACTGAAAGACACACACACGCACGTGCGCACACACACACACACACAGATAGATAGATAGATAGATAGATAGATAGATAGATAGATAGATAGATAGATATGAATCGTGTGAAATAACATAATGGTTCAAATGTATAATGGGCGAGGAAGTGATATGAAATTAGCGAAAGAGGAGGACGCGAGGAAGAGAAGACATGTCGTTGACATCGACGGACGCTCATGGAAATGTCAAATCAATTATTAGATAATCCTATTCATTAAAATGAAATGACAAGTATTTCGGCTATGACTATTGTACTTGGTAATGTCATGAATCTAATCCTGTCGCATGACCATATTGACAAAATGTCTGATCCCTGACATGTCACAATACTTAAACGAGAATAGAGAAGGTGAGCGTTGTTGTATATCAGGCAAAATCTCATAACACATTGACATGCTATTCCC
>CAHIKZ030001453.1:622500-630000 GCA_903632075.3 Acanthosepion pharaonis
ATATAATAATTATAATACAATAACATATAATATTCTATAATAATAATAATAATATAATATAATAACTATAATACAGTAATATATAATATTCTATAATAATCGTATAATAAAAAATATTGCGTGAAAGAAGAGGGACAATCGCAAAACTTCTGGTGCAAACTATAAAAATAGTGATGCATTTAGTTATATAGTCCATCCGTCAAAGAATGATTTCTATGTGGATCTGAATTTCTGTGTCAGTGATGAGTATCTGTGCCTCCGATCAGTGTAGTATCTGTACTTTCTGTAAAGTGCTATAAACAAAACCATACTTCTTAATAATGATTTCTTATTACCATGAACATAAAATTTCGATCTCTAGACCGGTAGACATTAATTTCATTGTTAAAAAATAGAGATGTCTACTAAAACACGTATACCACCTAAATATTAAAAAAGTATATATATATATATATATATATATATATATATATATATATATATATATATACCTTTCATATAAGTGCATTATTATTATTATTATTATTATTATTATTATTATTATTATTATTATTATTATTATTAATCACCTAACCGCGGCCAGATTTCGCTGTTGAGTCGAGTCAAAGTCGATCTTAAAAAAGTGAAACGATAGATACGTCTTGATAGTGAACTGGGGAATTTGTGAAAAGTGGTGACAGTGGTGCCAGTTGTTAACGGAAGACTGGAAAGTTCCCGAAAAGGCGAAAAAAAAAATATTGGAGGAGATGGAAATTAGAAGAGTTAGAATCACCCAGATGATGGCATTGCTGAAAACAGCAAGAATATTTAAAGAAATAACGGAACATTGAGAAGATTTGCTGGCACTTAATCTCCAATGTAAGCCAGTAGGTCCTGCTGGTGTGAACGTCCCAGAAAAAAAAAATTCTTAAATCTTCCTATTTAATTACAATAAAATGAGATTTATACTGATGATGAAAGGGAGCTTGATAGCTGCGAAAAGTTGGTGTAATAATTGAGTATTAAAAGGATGATAACAGAATTTGGAATTCACTTCTCATCTGGTACCTTGTCCTCACAACAGAGACAAATTAAATAGAAAAATCCTTCAAAATTATTATCCCCAGTCTTTTTCGAAAATTTCTTCTAAGGAAAACTATTTTGACAATTTTGATTCCTCCGCTCCGAAAAAAATGCCCCCCAATAAAAAAAAAAAAAAAACCAAAAATAAAAATCATAATATTTTGATAAGTTTTTGACAAGACTTCAGTTGCTAATTAAAATCAACTTGAAGCAAATACTAAAAACGAAATTCTTTGTTTATGTTTACTTTTTTTTTTAATAATTAATTTTTTTAATAATTAATTTTTTTAATAATTATTTTTTTTAATAATTAATTTTTTTTAATAATTAATTTTTTTAATTAATTTTTTTTTTAATAATTAATTTTTTTTTAATAATTAATTATAACACAATGAAATCTGCAATCTTTATAAAAAAAGTTCATTTTAAAATAACTTTCATGTAATTCGTAAAACAAAATTCATTTAAATTTAATTTTTATACGCTCTAAAATATATTCAATAAGCACATTTAAAAAATACACTCGTATTGTGGGTGCCCTATAAAAAAAAATCTCGACTGCTTTGTGGCTGATGGGCTTGGATACCCCACTTTAAAACTCGGCCTTGTGCCATATCTTGCTGCGTGGGGTAGTGGATAAATATCGATACATTTGTGTATTTCCTTTTGGCGACAGTAATTCAAGTTGAGGTAAAAATCTGGATTGTGACTGCTTACTTTGAAGGCACTGATTGGCGCTATACTATCACTATAATCAGAGTATTTGGCAATGTAGATGTTAAAAATAAGAGTCGGTCATGACTGAATGACGTATCATTTGTTAGAAATAAAAAAAAAAATTCATGAAACAAATACGAACATTTCTGAAAATGTTGCAAAGCTTCGTTTAAGATGAACTGAACATTAGTGAAAATGAAAAAGGATTTTTAAAACGTATGGACTGCATACAATTGTCACAAAACATTATATATATATAAAAGTAAATATATATATAAAGTAAATAATAAAAACAACAGCGTCAATAATAATAATAATAATAATAATAATAATAATAATAATAATTCAGTTGGGACCATGGGGATGATTGTAAAAGCTTCTAATAAACACATTGAAGGGATCTTTGGCAGCCCATATAGAAATAAAATTAAAAAATGTTCTTACACGCTCAGTACACGCCCTGCGAAGGGCTTTATTCATATAAAATCTGTATATGTTTGTAGTTTTGAGGTTTTATTTTACAAAAATGTGCAGTAGAAAATTTAATGATGCCATTTCTGACTTTTGGTCCCTAGTTGTGACCCAGAAGGAAATGTGTATACAACAGAAAACAAAGGAAATAATAATAATAATAATAATAATAATAATACAGTGTCCCAGGTAATACCAAGTAGCCCAGAGGATCGCCTTACTAAGAACATCCCATATAGTAAGAAAAGTTCTATCAATTAAATGAGAAAAGGAATGGACAATTTGAACTAACAGTGTCCCAGGTAACATCAACAATACAAAGTTGCCAAGAAGATCAACCCTACTAGGAACATCCCATATACTAAGAAAAGTGCTTATCAATTAAATGACAATTCTCCTATAAGGCCTAAGAGACCATAGTAACCATAGGACCCGGCTCTACAGAAATACAAAGCAGGAAACATAACATACACAAATAATAATAATAATAATAATAATAATTTTAAGATGCCCAAAGATCGCCTTAATACCAATAATAATAAGAAAATTCTATCAATTTAAATGATGTTTACTATAAAGGCCTAAAGGACCATAGTTTGGATTCGCTAAACAGGATTAAAAAGCAATGGAAACTTAATAACGCATGTTTAATAATAAAATAATAATAAAATATTTATTAATAACTCTTCTACCACTAATAATAATAATAATAATGTTACTAATATTACTACTAACACTAATAATAATAATAATAATTTTTTTAATACTACTACTATAATTAAAATAATAATAATGATTATATTACTAACAACTACTACTAACACTTATAATAATAATAATAATAACGTTAATAATATTACTAAACACTAATAATAATAATAATTTTATTAATACTACTACTAACACTAATCATAATAATAATAATGATATTACTAATACTACTACTAACACTTATTAATAATAATAATTTGTTAGTTAATATTACTAACACTAATAATAATAATAATAATGTTTTAATATTATATAACACTAATAATAATAATAATAATAATAATAATAAATTAACAAACAAAATGACAATCTTCCAATATTTTTCAAGACTTAAGAACAGAACGTGATTTAAGAAGAGAAAAAGAAAAGAAAAAACAGTCTTTAGCAATGTTAAACATTATTTCGACAGTATCTCTGTCGTCTTCAGTAATAATAATAATAATAATAATAATAATAATAATAATAATAATAATAATAAGCATTTAGAAAGAGTTTCCTAAATTACCCCGGTTTTTTCTGAAGGATGACATTTTAATGTAGACACAAATCAGAGATAAAAACCTTTTTTTTTTCTAAAGCCAGAACTGTTTTCATTATTCTTTTATTCTCTCTAAATGTGTCTATTAATAATTATTTCTTTTTATATTTCATTACATTTGTCTCCTTTTTTTTCTTTTCTTTTTTTTCTTTTTTTTTCATTTTGATAAAGATTTATGTTCCAAAAATTGTAAAACGAAACATTTCCGAAATTCTGGAGAGACGCAGTTTTAAATATAACTGCTTTCATTTACTAACGACCTTAAAATGATTTTAAAGTAAATCAAAATCATTGATATCATTTTTATGCTAAATAAAAGGAAATATTAGTGCCTGTTTGATGACTGAGGTATTTCTCCACTAGCCTTCAAGTGGCCAGTGTTCGAACGCAACTAAAAGCATAAATATATCGAATGTTGATTTTCAATTCAAGCAAGCTGTTCCCACTTGAAAAATGAATGAGTCACAACCTTCCTATTTTTATTTCTTGCCATTTCGCCACGTTTCCATTCAAAGCTAAATTTTGTAACTCTCAATGAAAAATATGATCGTTCCTTTTTTAAGCCTGTGTTTATAAATATCTCGGAACTAAAAAAAAAATCATTTTACGATATACTTAGGAACAAAAACTCTTCATAAATTACTCTGGGAAATGACACCTTCTTTTACAGCGGGATTATTTTTTTATTTTTATTTTTGTTTTTTATTTTGTTTTTGCGTTCAGTCAAAGAAAACTGATCCTACACTTTGATCCAAGTAGAAGAAAGAGCTAAGACAATTACGAACAAAACTATTACCATTAATCAATTAACTTTCTTCAATAAGAGAATAAAATACTTTTTTTTATTATTACCCGAGTGAATTGAGAACAAAATTTAAGATGTCCATTTTTTAACTGCAGCTGACGTATTAAAATTGCACCTAAATCGGCTAAAAAGAAAAGTGTGAGATTAAAATTCCCGCCTCTTGCGAAACTAGTTTTCCCAGATGTTACGGCCATGAGACACGCGTCCGTCTCAGCCGCTGTTTACTTTCCACTTGCTGTCGTTGTGATTTCTCGATGGCTTACTGACTTATTTTAATGACATTTTAGCCAGCTGTGGCTTCCAAGAAATGCCCATGTGCCAAGAACTGTATCACGTGTCAATAGGAGACCCTCTCAGTAACAATTTCAACATTTAATTGACAATTTATAATCACTTCATTTGTAACAGACAAAAGCGATCTCAATGTTTGGCGCCCTTTTAAGCCGATTTTCATTTTGTGTAATTAACCTTATTGGGTGATCATTTACTGTGACCATTTGTGGAAACTAATGAAAATGAGATATTATTTGTTATCGTGAAGGAAAAAAAACCTTAAATTTTTCATAAGGTTATCTACCCGAAAATCTTAAATGTAACAGAAATTTTGCAGTTTTTCTATGGAATATTAATGTTTCATGAAGTCGACATTTGATGCAATTGGGTTTTTCATTTGATTTTAAAAAAAAAAAAAAAAACGTTGTATTTTTCAACTCGGAAAGAGTAAAATTTTTTTTTTTTTTAAAGAATAATAACTTTTGAAAAGGTTAGCCTGTTTTTCGTAATGTATGAATATTTTCAAAACCTTCAATTTACGAAAGAGAATTGCTCACTTGATGAATGTCACAATCTGCAAGAAGATTTAATATGCACTTATTATTGCATATATCATTCCGATATGTATGTGAATTAACTAAAAATAAAATAAATTGAAATTATATCCTGTCTTTGAATTACAGCGGAAAATTAATTTTGATTTAAAAAGATTTTTTTGTTGTTGTTGTTGTTTTTCTCGTTACTGGATTGTTTGATCTGTTGATATTTGTTGCTGCAATTACTGGAGTCATTAAAAATTGACAAAGACGATGAAAACAAATAAGATAAAAAATAAAAAATAAGTAGCTTTTCAAATAATAAAAAAAATATATGCGTATAAAAAAAAAAGTCCACTTAAAAGTGTATCTGGCATATTATTAATATCCAAAACTAAACTAAAATATAATTTAATAAAAGCAAACAAAATTAACAATAATTACCTGAAAAGCAATTTAAAACCTAGAAAATAATGGAAATCATTCGTGGACAATGGCAGTTTTATTTTGTTTTGTGAAGAAGAAAGATTTTATTTACTACAGAAATAGTTTTTACTTTTATTGTAATATTCCTATCAGGGTTAAATTGTCTTTTCAATCATGACAAACAGACTATACGAATAAAGGGCATTCCATTGCAATGACTGGTAGTAAAATAAGATAATTTAAATAAAAATAAAATAAAAGCAGAATTTCTACGGAACAGACTGGAAATTTGCCGCGAATTAGAAAACTGAATTCTTTCTACATAAACTCGTTATTTTTGGGTTTTTTCCACTCAGAAAAGAAAAAAAATATAATTCTCGAAATTAATATTTATGGCGACAATGAGATTTTAGAAAACAAAACTGTAAATCTTTCTGAAGATAATTAACTTCGCACGACACTTAATGAATATTATTTCATATGCTGATTACATGTCAAAAAATGATACAATAATTAACGTAAAAAAATCACGGGAGCTATATAAATAAAAATGATGTCTATTAAAACGATAAACCCTAATTGCACTTGTTAATTTTTTGTTGTCATCAAAATAGCATAGATGCAAATCAACAATTATTTGTCACATGAGAATATAATCAGACATTAATTAATAACATAAACAGAAATATTACTTATCGCTAATTCCAGGAATTATGTAATTTGTGGAATTTTTATGAAAATTGTAATTTTATATCTCACTTTGTAACTAAATTTTGCACAATAACCAGGTCATTACCAGAAACCTGGGGTAAAGACAAGTGCGTAAATATAATTCGCCCAAATTTTTATTTTATTTATATTTTCTTCACGTTGATAATTCTCTCTGAACGAGATGAACAGTCACGTAGAGTGCTTTTTTTTAAAATCTCTAATAAACAAGGACCTGATCGCAGCCAAGGCTACAATTATTATTGGTGCAACAATAAGAGCCTCATATTTTTTTTTTTTTTTTCTTCCAGTTTTAATTTCAGAATATTTTACTTTTTAATCCTTTCTTATACTTTTATCTAATGACACTGACATGGCGTGTTGTAGGTATTTTGAATCCATGTCTGATTTATTCGTTTTCGGATATTTGCCAGTAGGAATGGTAAAGTTGCAAATATTATTATTATTATTATTATTATTATTATTATTATTATTATTATTATTATTATTTCTTTATATCTGAAATGTGTCCCTTTAAGTCCCGTTAAGTTTCCCATTGTAAGAAAAATGATTATATTCTTCCAAACCAATATCATTAATAACAACATCGACAACAACAGCAACAACAACAATAATAATAATAATAATAATAATAATAATAATAATAATAATAATAATAATAAAGAAACTGCAAGAAATTGGTATGAACACCACCCAAACGTATAAACGGGATCAAGATATAAAAATTGAATTTTAATTATTTTTAAATACACGCAGAACAATCAAAGAAAAAATGATTGAGAAATCATGATAAAATTGAGACATAAGGGCTTAATAATTTTGATAAAAAAGAAAAAGCAAACAAACAAACAACAACAACAACAAAAAATATTACTTTAAAAAATCATAATATACGTTTGTGTTTTTTATTTTAAAAAAATCAGAGAAAAATGATGAATTTATAATAAACTTAATTTGTCGGGAAACAACATTTGATAAAAAACAATAAGAAATAAAAAGGAATAATAATAATAATAATAATAATAATATTAATAATAACGTTTAATAATAATAATAACTTAAAGATTTTTTTCAGATACAACGTAGGGTTTTATTATAAAAAAAAATGCGTGGTATTTACTTTTGGGGTTTTTTTTTTTTTACAAAATTGATCAGTAGAAAATGTCATGATG
>CAHIKZ030001453.1:637500-640000 GCA_903632075.3 Acanthosepion pharaonis
ACACTTCGCCATATATATACGTCTATTTACTGTCAGTATGTGTAAATAGATACTTCATTACGAAAATGCCCTTTCCCACTAAGATGCATATATATTCCTCATTATATATATATATATATATATATATACGTACATACATGCACACACACTCACAAACACAAACACACACACACACACACACACACATACATATATATATATATATATATATATATATATATACATAATTATTTATTCCAAAATTATAAATATGTTATAAAATCACTAGAAAAATAGCCATTTTGTTTCAACACTTCTTGAATGCAGACTTTTGTTACATAAGCTGGAATGAAAGCGTTTTCCTGGAAGGGGTGTTTGATTGATTTGAACATTTTAAAACTCTTTATTCTAAATTCAACCTCATCACTTGATAAGACACCAGAAGTGTTGAGAAAAAAATTTTTGTGGTGATTTTATAACATATTTATGTTATAATTTTCGAATAGATGATTATATTTGCTCTACTCTGTATTGAGCACTATAATAACATTTGCTGGTTATTGGAATTTTTTCGGTATACACCAATCCTCTACTTGTATTTACACACATATATATATATATATATATATATATATATATATATATATGTACATACTTGCATATATATATTCATATTCTCATTTATTATTATTATTATTATAGTAACTTTATTTTTTATCTACTTATAAATATATATATATACGTATATGTATTTGTGTGCATATATATATATATATATATATATATATATATATATATATAATATATATATATATTTCATATATAGGTGGCATCATATCTATATATTTAGACCTTATATATTTTGTCTAGACTGTCTGTTTGTCTGTCTGTCTGTCTGTCTGTCTGTCTGTCTGTCTGTCTGTCTCTCACTCTTTCTCTCTCTCTCTCTCTCTGCTCTAAATGGAAATTTATCCAACATGGGTAAATGAGTTAGCAATTACTTGGAGTAAATAATAAATATATAATTAATTTCATTCACATGGGAATTATTTAATTATTAGCTTTCAGCTTGTTTTTAGAAACTTCGTTTTTTTTTTTTGTCAAAGATATGAAAAGTGCATCTCAAAATCTTTGTCACGCAACATGAAACCCCTGAGCAGTAAATTTCAAATGTTAACAAAATGAATAGAAAAAGACAAAGGAAAAATAATAATTTGAAGATATCTACTGAAATAACACGTGGTCGAAGGAATTTCTGCTTCTAAATGAGGATGGTTGCAATTAGGTTCCACTCTTACAAAAGATCTAAAATTATATGAAACCATTTGTATTCACACTTTTGCATCCACACAGAGCAAATGTCGACATCTTTGGACAAATCCTTTGCATTTTATTTTTATTTTATGATCAAGGTTTGAAATAATTTGGTATTTTTATTATTTTATAGATATGTATATAACGAGTATATATATATATATATATATATATATATATAGATAGATAGATAGATAGATAGATAGATAGATAGATAGATATGAACAGACTGAAATAGATAGATAGATAGATAGGTAGATAGATAGATAGATAGATATGAACAGACTGAAATAGATAGATAGTTTAGATAGATAGATAGATAGATAGATAGATAGATAGATAGATAGATAGATATGAACACGAAATAGATAGATAGATAGATAGATAGATAGATAGAAGATAGATAGATATGAATGACTGAAATAGATAGATAGATATGAAAAAGAAGTAGATAGATAGATAGATAGATAGATAAATAATGAATATTTGAAATAGATAGATATGAACAGAAGTAGATAGATAGATAGATATTAGATAGAAAGATAGATAGATAGATATGAATATAGATAGATAGATATGAACATCGACAGATAGATAGATAGATAGATAGATATGAACATAACAGATGAGATAAGAAAAATAGTCTAATATTTCATATTAATCTAGGACAAATAAATATAAATTATATATATATATATATATAAATATATATATATATATATATATATATATATATATATATATACGTATGATGAATAAACGTATTTATGAATACGGGCACCAAAAGTGGTTAGAACGTTTGTTTTCAGACCATGGTTGATTTGTCCGGAAGGAGATTTCCTGATGTTATCGGTTAGGAGGTGGGGTCGATCCCAGTGCGCGGCACCATTGGAAAGTGCCTGAAAACCATGCCATGGGTTGACCAAAGGGAGTGACCCAAGGTTATGAGTGAAATTGGGTAGACGTAACAATAGCACGAAGTCACAAGCCATCGTGACCGAGGCTTTGAATGTGCTGGTCGTGTTCAATTGTTGATCACGCTTGAGAACAGGATCTCTCCCAGAAACTGTAACTAAGGTCTGTTCAGCCTAGTTGCCGTATAAACTCTAAATAGGCTCTGTGGGTGTTGAACAAACACAAATGTGCCTGGGCGAGCGTCTGCAATAGGGATTGGCTAGCCGCCCAAATAGACGGGTATACTTGAGTA
>CAHIKZ030001453.1:642500-650000 GCA_903632075.3 Acanthosepion pharaonis
CTGTTGATCAAAACGGCAAATGACAGGCGTGAGGTCCGTTTGATAAAAGGTTTATAGACAAAGATAACAATATATTCACACACACTCACACACACACACATGCTAAAACATACAAATATCTGTATATATTCACATGTAGCTACTTTATTTAATATGTATATTTGTGCACGAATATCCATTTTAGATATGCATATATATTTATATAGAGAACATAAAATACATAACTGATTATACATTGCTTCTATGAATGATCATCACATGCATAAAAATGTGTGTATGATGTAGGCTAGTAATTAGATATAAACAAAGGAGATAGATAGATAGATAGATAGATAGATAGATAGATAGATAGATAGATAGATAGATATGAACAGATTGAGATAAATAGATATGAACTGGGATAGATAGATATGAACATAGATAGATATGAATACACTGAGATAGATAGATAGATAGATAAATAGATAGATAGATAGATAGAATAATAGATAATTGTAGATAGATAGATAGATAGATAGATAGATAGATAGATAGATAGATATGAATACACTGAGTTAGATAGATAGATAGATAGATAGATAGATAGATAGATAGATATGAACTAACTGAAATAGATAGATAGATAGACAGACAGACAGATAAAATTAAATGTTCACTTATCTTGTTCCCTACTCAGAGTTTTGCAGTGATTACTTCCACTCGTAAGAGAATTTCATTGTGACATTTTACAATCAAATGCTATTAGAATTTTGCAACCAAGTCCCCTGACACTGGATCCTAGTAATATATTATGTTAAAACTGATCCACAAAAAGAGCTCAATGTATTTATTATATCAGAGCCAATAAATAGTATTACTCACCAAAATCCAAAATTACCTCATATGGGGAGGCGATAGATCTATTTCAAACAACGAAACTACATCAGTCTTATTCAACCCCGGTGTATAGACGCTGTATAGGTTTGAGTGTGTGTGTATATATATATATATATATATATATATATATATATATATATATATATATATGTATATATATATATGTATGTATGTATCCTGGGTGCGATGGAAAAATGTCGTCTAAATGACGCAAAAATTAAAATAACACTGACATCTCATTTTAACAGACATATTTACCAAAATTACACAAAAATAATTGGAAACACTAAAGAGTAAATTTATTCAATAAAATCACAATTGACTTCAACTACCGCCTGCAGACGATTACGGAATCTCCGGCAACTCTTCTGGACAGTCTCCTGATTTTAAATTGGTGAATGCTGTCATAATCTTTTACAGTTTTGGTCTTTCGTTCAACAAGCAGTTTTGTTGCCCACACACACGCAGAGGGTCGCATTCTGGGGAGTTAGGTGGCCAGATGTAAGGGGCGATGTGGTTGCAGAAATTATCTGACAGCCATGACTGTGTTCTCCTGCTTGTGTGGCATGGTGCAGAGTCTTGTTGCCAGACATAGGGTCTTCCAACAACCACCCTCTTTATTCCTCAAGTCGATGTCGTACTTCGTGTTGAGTCCCCGTGGCAAGGTGAATGGAGGCATAACGTCGCCATCACTAATGATCGCTCCAAAAACCATCATGTTGATTAGATATATCATCCAATTTCTTTTTGAATCCTCTGCATAGTTCTAAGATTGACACCCAAATACTCTGAAATGTTCGTATTGGATCTATCCAAGCAGTACAGAATGTTCGAAATATACAGAATACGTTATGGTTTTCCGAAATACTGGCGGATGAATTGAAAGCGTTTTTATAAGGAAGCTCTTTTTCTCACAGATGTGCAGCTGGGGCTGTCTTGCATGAATATATTTTACCCATCCATTAGTTCCAATTAATACCCGGATGGATGGACCTTTCAAAAACAAGAGTTTTTTGCAGAATGAAGGAAAGACAATAAAGTCAGACTTGCAGAGATGACCATTCTAACATTGTCCTTTGCATGAATATACAAGCAAGACCCATCCATTAGTTCCATCCATTAATCTTGAATGAATGAAGATCCAAACATCAGTTCCATCCATTAATACCTGGATTTGATGTATTTGATGAGGACAAGAGTCAGACTTGCAGAATGTGAAGGAACATTGTCTTGCATGAATATATTTTTACCCATCCATTAGTTCCATTCAATTTAGTTCTACATTCATTACTAATAATTACTGTTGAGAAATCAGTTTTCAACTTCTTCACCCATCTTTCATGTTTCTCTTTGTTTTGTTTAATTAAAAGTGGTACTTTGGTTACAAAAATATCATTTTAGCCAATCATCTTAATATCCTGCATCTTTTTTTTATTCTGTTTACATTTGCAACAGTTTTGTTTCATCAAATTAAGGTTGATAAGCAATCAATTTTCTTGCTTATTACTTTTAAAATTTTTCTCAGATTTATTTTATGTCATTATTAAAGATACTTTTCTTTTCTTATTCTACCAGTGTTTTCATTTTATTTTATGAACTCTATTCAACTTTTCTCAATTTCAAAAGTTTTCTTCCTGACACTCAGTAATTTAACAATATCTTATTTTTCATTAAGATTATATATTTCTTATGACCCATGTCAATTTTTATATGTCTCAAGTTATAGAATATCAACAAATATATTTATATCCAATGATAAACAATCCACGATTTGCATAATTTCAGACTACCAAATAAATTATTTCACTGTATAATATTTTATCATTGCGATTAAAAATGATCATTGAATTAAGTGTTTGACAAGGGAAAAACATGATGCATAAAATACGACCCACATTCCAGACACTGATTAAAATCTGCAGCATAAGACTTTTGTGGGGAAGAGCCTTCTTGTCAGGCTAAGAACTTTTCAGAAATCCATCAAATCCAGCGTTACGATCATTCGCATCATATTCTTCATGTTCTTGTAATGATGAGAATAATTAGAGAAATATAAATACAAGTAAATCCAACTCTATTGCTATCTATCTATCTATCTATCTATCTATCTATCTATCTATCTAATATCTATATATATCTCTATATATATATATATATATATATATATATATATATATATATGTAAACATATATATATATATCGTCATATCATAGTTTGTTATATATTTATCTATTTTATATATATATCATTTCATAGACATCTATCATTATCTATATCTCTCTATCTAAATCCATCATCTATCTCTCTCTCTATCTATATATATATATAAAAAACATATATATATATATATATATCTTCATATCTAAGTTTGTTCATATCTGTCTATTTTATCTATCTATTCATATTCATCTATAAGAAAAATCATTATCTATCTATCTATATCTATCTATCAGTCTGTTCATTATTCATTCATCTATCTATCTATTATCTATCTATCTATCTATCTCAGTCTGTTCATATATCTATTCATCTATCTATCTATCTATCTATCTATCTATCTATCTATCTATCTCAGTCTATTCATATATCTATCTATATCTATCATTCATCTATCTATCTATCTATCTATCTATCTATCTCAGTCTGTTTTATTCATTCATCTATCTATTCTATCTATCTATCTATCTATCTATCATTATGTTTTCTATCTATCTATTTTTTCGACGTCTATAATTCCTACATTATCAGTATCGATTTTGTTTCTATATTTGAATAAAATTATTAACACATACAGACACACACATATATACATACATGAAAATAACGATATTTGTATTTCTACACACATATAGATTTTATATATCCATGCGCATATATATATATATATATATATATATATATATATATATGATTTCATTTCATATATTATCTACAATATATAATGTATTTATACATGTATATATATATACGTAGATCACTTAGTCACAATGCACATGTACATATTTAGCCCAATGCTTGTTTCACGCAGATTGAATATTATACAATGAAAATGTCAGATCAAAATTTAGTGTCGAGCTATAGAATTACTTATCCATTCTCCATTGTTTTAATCCATACGTGTGTGTGTGAGTGTGTGTGTGTGTGTGTGTGTGTGTGTGTGTGTGTGAAGAATTCAAATCCTCGTTTGATCTAACAAGTTATAGTGTAACGTTGGATATAAGAAAAGTTAAAGGAAAGGGACCGGAGAAGAAGTCTCTTATATCCGGGTTTCTCTTATATCCGGGTCTCTTATATCCGGGTTACACTGTCTTAGCAGATTGTGCTTTTAATGGAATTCTCAATTTTCGTAAGAATATATTCCTATTTTAGGTCCGGTTACATTGTAGAAAATCTACTGAAAAAAAAAAAAAAAAAAAAAAGAGAATTGGTTTCTTTATTGCAGCAAATTAAAGTAAATAAAAAAAAAAAGATATTTTTTTTATATTTCTCCCGAAATCTTTTTAAAATAATGTCAATTTAACTGTCGTCTTTTTTTTTCTATTTCAAACACTTTATTGAAAGAAATAATAATTTTAAAATATTTTTAGTTTCGATGTAACATGATCTTGTGTTGTAGACATGCATTTCTTCTTATTATTAACGTTATTTTTAATGACTACACGTGTTTGTCTGACTATCTCGGATTTTTAATTTACTAAACAGTACAATTTATAACAACCAACTGAAAAATATAAAAGTCCTACGAAAATCGTGCCTCCGACAGGAATCGAACCTGCATCCTTTTTTTTTTTTTTTTTTGCATCAAGAAAACCATTCTTTGATCCAATGTGATACTCTACGACTCAAAAGTAGGTTTTATGGTAATATGAAATAAACATTCAAAAAGTAATCGATTTGCTTGTATATATATTTTTATTTTTTAGATAACATATCTCTTCCGGATCTAGATGTTCATGGTTGTCCATTTTTCGGTATTGCCAGAACTCTTTCCTACAATCTGCAGTGTTTTCCTGTTGGTTTCTCTTCGGTTTCCGAATTCAAAGTCAGTCCACCCACTAGACAGATAAAAATCTACGGTAGAAAGAATAGTATACACGGCTATATAAGTCATAATTTATAAGTATCTATATAAGTATTTATAAGTATCTATATATGTATTTATAAGTATCTATATAAGTCATAATTTAGGCTAGAAATTAATTGAATTCAGACGTTTCCCGAGGAAAGCCGGAATTTGAATTCAGTTCGCTGATTATACTTTTCGGCGCTGATAACCGTTATGACAGCTACAATTCCATCGATGAATGTCAGATAACATATTTTTGGTTTCTTAAGTAAAGGTGAGGGACACATGTTTTATTTCAAACATTTTCATGTTAATTAATAGTCGACAGGCGAAAGAAATATTGGACAACAGTATGGATAATAAATCGTTTAGGTAAAAAAGAAATAATATAAGGAAATATATGGTCTGATGATCACTTAAGGTGTGAAACAGCCGATCATAATGAAGTTGTTGATTTCCGGGGACAAAAATTCTAGGTACCAAAAATTGAGCAGAATTCACCGGATGATATATATATATATATATATATATATATATATATATATATATATATATATATATATATATATATATATATATATATATATATATATATATGTATATATATATGTGTGTGTGTGTGTGTGTGTGTGTATAAATATATATATATATTTATATATAGGACACACATTTGTATCATTTTATATATATATATATATATATATATATATATATATAGCATTCAAACTATCATTTTATAGATAGATAGTTAGAAACAGAATGAGATAGATAAATAAATATGGACAGAATGAGATAGATACATAGCTAGATATGAACAGAATACGATAGATAGATAGATAGAGGAATAGATAGATAGATAGATAGATAGATATGAACAAAATGAGATAGATATGAACAGAATGAGATGGATAGATAGAAGAGACAGATATATAGATAGATAGATAGATAGATAGATATATAGATATGAAACATAATGTGATAGATAGAGAGATATGAATAGACTGTTATACATATATATATATATATATATATATATATATATATATATATATATATATATATACATATACACACACACACACATATATATATATATATATATATATATATATATATATATATATATATACATATAATATATATATATATGGGAATTGGACTGTCGAATCCATTACATACATGTTACATGCTAATATCCTTGGGAAAGGTATTAAGAATCTTCTTCTCCCTCCAGATAGCATGACAGATTGGGTTCTATAGCCTTGGATGGCAACTGGTCTAGGAGAAGGACAACTGTTACAGAATTCAAAACCATTTATGGATCGTTTGGGAAACCTTTAAAGAATCGTAAATACAGGCCTCTGTATTCGGCCATTGAAAAAGATATTTGGTCCTTCTATATATAATGAAATCTCAAAATTGCTGGTGTTATATTATATATATATATATATATATATATATATATATATATATATATTTATACGTATATATATATATTTATATATAATGCATTTATATTACACAAATTTTAATGTTTCAAATCTGTTTCACGCAGATTGAATATTATACAAAGATGGTATCAGATCAAAATTTAATTACCGTAATTACGCATGTAAAATACGCCTTCATCCATAATACGCACCCCAAAGTTTGTACTGAAAGTGTGTAAAAATGCTTTGTTTGGTAATAAAACCCTATAAATTATACCTCTCCAATTTCATTACGGCCAGCGTTTCTTACTCTTATTTAAAATATTTTTAAACATAGAATAATATTATTCTTATTTTATTTTACATTTGTAAGTATTTTTAGGTACATATGATTATATTTGACATCCTTATGGAGTCGTAAACGCCGAATGTTAGTGTCAAATTGTCGTATGTTTGTGGTGAGTTTTTCCGCAAATTTAAATCGACCAATGAAACGGCAAGTTTTTAAAGATATTTTGTAGCTGTGCATAATACGCACCCCTAATTTTGCTTATTATCTTTTTTAGAAAAAAATGTGTATTATACATGGGTAATAACGGTAATAATTGTGTCAATCTCGAGAATTACCAATTCATTTTTCACCTGTTTTAATCCATACATGTGTGTGTGTGTGTGTGTGTGTGTGTGTGTGTGTGTGTGTGTGTGTGTGTGAAAATTCAGGCTACCTTTTTTTTTTGTCTATTCCAGTATTTTGCTCAAGGGTTTGTGTGCAAATAAATGTCCTTAAGTACCACTGGACGCTGTTGTCCAAAGCCAGAAACAAGATAAAACTTGAAAGACAAGCGTCTCGAAGAAGGTTCCGGCCGATGTGCTCCAATTCATTCTGTTTGGCACTTCCAAATTTTATAGCAGTAAATTTTCAGGCTTTTCAATTTTTCTTTCTGCATAGAACAATAAAGTTGTCTTTTCGATTGGAGAAGAAAAATCTTCAGCACATCGAAAATCATAAATCATACACACGTGAAAGCAAAGACATTAAATTCTCTTTACGAAATGGCACACAATTTTACATATAGGCTCATTTTACATATAGGCTCATTTTTATATATAGGGTCATTTTACATATA
>CAHIKZ030001453.1:655000-705000 GCA_903632075.3 Acanthosepion pharaonis
CTGCGGGTGGTAGATGTTGACTTTGAACGTCAAAACTTCAAAAAATGTCTTTTTAGATGTTTTTGTCAGGCCCTACCTGGACTTGCACATCCTAGTGCAGGTCGGGCATTCAATGCCATACGATTATTAAATCGTCATATATAATAGACTGTTGGTGTTGGTGTGACCGCTGGTGAATGAGCAGATCCACCCCGATTGCATTAGGCTCATGACCAGGTAGGCACCTCATGGCAAATCAGGGATCCCTTCCGAATCACTCTCTTCAGTTCTACATATTTTTATGGTGCCTCATGGAATACCAGCTCTCCAAGAAACCCAGTCTTCAGCTAGAGTCTCCCAGTTATCCGGACATCTAATGGTGGTGGACGTTAACGGCATTGAACGATAAAAACGGATTGGACACCTAACGGTAAATATACAAGTAAAAGTGGTTTTAAAAACGGTAGGGGACATTTAAAAGTAAAAACACAAACGATATTAGAAGACACGTAACAGTGGTAGACACCTAACGGTACTGGAAACGTAACGGTGGTGGACACATTAATGGTGGTAAACAAATTTGGTTTAAAACGCAAAGGTGGTGGAAATATTAACGATGGTATTTTTTTATTAACGGTGAATGGACATGTAAATGGCAGTGGAGGCGTAAAACAAATTAAAAAGGCCTAACTAAAATTTGGTGGAGGCCACAACGGTGGTGGATAGGTAATGGTGTGCATCAAAATGATATGGTTGATATTGGTAAAGGTTGATGGAATCCTGTTGTAACCTAGGAAAGGTTACTGAATAAGGAATAACCTAAACGGAGGTTGGAAATGAAATGGTAATTCTTATAGCATCAACATAATACAATACTCGCCAGCGGCATGAAGTAGGTAAACCACTGTTAGTGGTGAATTACTTATACAGCATATTACCCCCACTTAAAATAATGTCCAACGTATTTATAAAGATTATGACATATCTATTAGTGTTCAAAGGTACAGTATATAACACCCCCCTTTTAGATTTACTCTGCACAGAGGAAATATCTCATCATCGTCACCAAAATGTTGTAACCTAGAAAAGGTTACTGAATGAGGAATAACAAAAACGGGGGTTGGAAATGAAATGGTAATCTTTATAACATCGACAAAATACAATACTCGCCAGCGGCGTGAAGTAGGTAAACCACTGCTTGTGGTGGACGAGTTAGACAGCATATTTTCCCCCAACTTACAATAGTGTCCAACGTATTTATGAGAACTGAACATCCCCATTAGTGTTCGTACGTACAGTACATAACAGATAGATAGATAGATAGATAGATAGATAGATAGATAGATAGATAGATAGATAGTGTTGTAACCAAGAAAGTTTTACTGAATGAGGAATAACCAAAACGGAGTTCCGAAATGAAATGGTAATCTTTATAACATCACCAAAATGCAATACTCGCCAGCGGCGTGAAGTAGGTAAACCACTGCTAGTGGTGGACTACTTATACAGCATATTACTCCAACTTACAATAGTGTCCAACGTATTTATGAGGATTGGAACATGCCCATTAGTGTTTATAAGTACGGTATATAACAAAAACTAAGCAGTGAAAACTCTATTAGTTTACTAACTTCTGCCAGATTTTGAAGATGAAGATATTCATGATGAACATTGCGTGGAACAAAAATGTTTCTATGGATGAAGAAGTTCAACTTTTGAAAGATTGACCAGCTCAAAATCCTCCGATGAATATAATCGAACCATTGTAGTGGAAATTGAAGTAATAAGTGCTTCAACGAAAACGCAGCAATCTCTAAGACGATTTTACTGCCAAAAAATAATGCGACACAAATCTCAATGACAAACGTGAACCTTATTTCATTCAATGGCACAATGAACTGAGGTAATTATTCGAACCAAAGGCAGTATCACAAATTGCTAACTTCATATTTTGATACTTTTTTTTTTTTACTTTCTGTAATAATAAAGATCAGTTTTGCAAAAACAATTCCTTTTGAACTCGAAAAAAAAAAAAAATTAAAGTTTAAATGTTCGCTAATGATCCAGTATTTTTGCCAGCATCTCTTTAAGATGGTCGATTGTCTATACAACATTAATGAAAAATCAGTAACTTGTTTTCTAGTACACTGTTTACATTATTCGGACTATTGTCCTCATCTTTGATTCATCTTTTTATTTGACACCCACACATCTGTTTATTATTATTCATTATATGATTATTATTATTATTATTTCGTTTGACAGATCATTTCTAGGTAACCTCTTAACTTGACAATTCAACAGGGATATAGAATGAATATTGATGTCGATATATATATATATATATAAACTTTTAATTTCCTCTTAGAAATTATCCTTCACTCAGTGTTGCAATAAACACACACACACAAATTATTATTTTTTGTAAGATTTATTTTTTTTGAATATAAATTTTGAACTAGCATCCTAATCTTTCAAAGCGTTCTTTAGACTATTGAAATTCCATTTCGTTCAGTTCACTCAACAGCCTTCTTCAAGTGTAAGATTCGCATTGAAAAAGTTTTTTTTTTGTTTAGACGCGTCTAATCTTTTAGTTTTATTACGAATTGTATAGCTAAAGAAGGCTGTAGAGTCGATCGGCTGAAAAATTGTCGTATCAACAAAAGTGACGCAAGTTTTGTATCGATATTGAATCTTATATATTATAAATATTATATTTCAATTTATTATATGGAGTAAATAGATTGTTTCAATTAAAGACTGACTATCTTTAATCAACAATTTAATTTTTTAATATATATATATATATATATATATATAATAATAATAATAATAATAATATTTATTACATATATATGAACTTATATATAATAATTATTTATTATTGTTCTACTATTACTACTACTTTAATAATAATAATAATTCCAAATACAAAAAGTTCTTTGGATTGATTTTCAAACGTTTTGGCCGTTGTACGCTCCGACCTTCTTCAGATGGTTGGAATTCGATTAGAATAAAAAAAATTCACTGGGATAGACAGTTCTAATTCTAATGTGCCATGTTTTAATGGATGCCAGTTGTCTGTTGAAAATTTACTGTCCAAGTTCTCCACTGCCTTTCGGACCAAAAATGGGACTTTTTGGGTCCTGTCAAAATCTAAACTAACGCAAAAATTGCACGGTGGATAAAGACAAATGCCAAATTTCAATCCCAAACCTCATCTCAGGAATATAGATAAACAAAATTTCTTTTTCTAGTCCTGAAATAAAGATCACAAAGGAAAGAATAGCATTTTTGTTAAGCCCATTCGATTTGAATAAAAATTATATAATGAATTAATTTATAAATTTTCAAAATCAAAAGTTTGCCGTCAAAAATGTAAAATTAATTTTATTAATCGTTTTTATTGACATATTTGTTTTAATAGTGACTTTTTATCAAACAAGCTCTTCTTTAAATCTCTTCATCGGTATGATTGTATAGCACCATTCTTTCACGCAATGAGGATGTTGTTTTTTGCACTTAATTTACCTAACATTGACTTATGGTCGAAACAATTTCTTAATAAACAAAATATGTCGTTTTTTTACATCAGGATGTAGGTAATCATAGATGGCACATAAGAACCATTTCCTTCAGTAAAAAAGCTTAAAATATCCACCCCCCTTATATGCAAAGTTGAGATATCTGATATGTTTCACTTATAAAATGAAAACAGTATTATTATTGTTATTATTGCTATCAATGTTTTCTCAGATACAATCTTAATATCTGGTAATTAATGCATAATCAGCAGTGTTAGTTATCATGCAATTTTCTTGTGAATCTAAGTGTTTATCAGTTTAATTATTCTTGTCTTTATGTTAGGGATTTTTAAAAATAATGCAAAAGCTCAAAATATTATATCAAAGCCAGGCATTTTTTTTTTTTATAAAATTTCTCTATTATTAATTATTATTAAAAAAAAATTATTATTATTATTTTCCTTTTGGTGTTTGTTGTTTTACATCATTGGAACGGGTCCATTTCAGAAACCTAAGTTTAGAAATGATATCATGATATTTTCCACTGATCATTTTTTGAGGGGAAAAACAAAAAATAGACCTAACATCACACATTATTATTATTTTTATTATTATTATTGATTTATTTCCTTTGATATCTGATATATACTCATTTCCTTCGGGTCCCGACCAGAGACCTAAGGTCAGAAAAGCATCATCGATATTTTCCACTGATTTTTTCAATTTGAAAACAAAAGCTAAGTTCAAACATAACTTACATAGATTTTCTAATCTTTTTTAAGGTGTGGACTGATTCATGAAAACATTTTAAGTATTAAAATTAACTTCGAAATGTTTCAAAATCCCATCAATGAGTTTACTCATTTCTTTCAGTATGTTTATTCCTGACCAGAGACCTAAGATCAAATGGTTTTAAATTGAATGACAATTTTTCCTAAAAAAGCATTTTTTTTTAAAAAAAAATAAAAAAAAAAAAATAGACCTACATATGTTCAAAATTATTATTATTATTATTATTATTATTCTTATTATTATTATTTCCTTTGATTTATACTCATTTATTTTCAGGTAAACAAAATTTCTAAGTTCTGAAATGACATTTGACATTTTCCACTGAGCACCCAAAAAAAGGAAAAAAATAAAAAAAACAAAAATTTAACATCATACATATTTTACATAGCCTTTCGTAAGATATGTACTGTACTTGTGAGGACAAATTTTTGCCTACCAGGAATCCTTCCAATGAGTTTATTTTCCATTCAATCCGAGGGCTTCAACTACAATAGGCATTGTCGATGTCCACATGTGCTACATTTTGGATATTTCGATTTCAATGTCCTTGTATTTTGATAGTTTTTTTGAAGATCTTCAAAGATACATTACAATCTGCAGGGACTGCCATGTCAATAAGAAGGCACGTTTTGTCTTTCCGGTCTTTAATTGCGATGTCTGGGTGATAAGATGTGATTATACTGTCTGTGCGTTATTATTGCAAAGTCCCATAAAAATGGCCCTATCTCCGTAACCGGGTCTGGGTGGTGTTCATACAAATTTCTGGCAGTTTTCTTTCTGTAAAAAGGTAATTTCTGTCAAATTTTGTTTTATATTCAGTGGGTGCCAATTGCAGATCAACCTGATAATGAGATCAAATAAAAATTTGTTTCCGGGTAAATAACAGAATATGCATTTTAAAAAATAAATTATTATTAGTATTTATATGTAATGAATATGAATACACAATGGTATTCTCCCCTAAATTAGTAATATGATGGTTCAGACATAAATAAAGACTGAGATGGAGGTTAATGGACTACGCCTATTTTTACGCCTATTGCCTACCACTTAAACTCAGGACCAGTCCAAAAACGATTTACCTGCTAAATTGTCCTACCTGGTTAGAGTAGTCAAAAACCACTTTTTACTTTGAACAAATATATCCTTTTCCGGGACATATCAGAATAGAATATGTATTCTTTGGTTTAGATTTGTTTGGTTTATTTTGTTTTTACGGCATATCAACCTCAATGGGTTATTTAATGCCGACAACATTTTTTAGGATAGATTCGTATGAAATGAATAGTGAATAAAATACACCTGGGTTTTTTCCCCTCACAGTAATATAATTGGCTGGTGTCAAACCATAAATACAACTGATGTTCAGGTATAGGACGACGCCTATTGTCTTCGCCAATTGCCTACGAAAGAAAAGGCTACCACTACGACGAGAACCATGTCCATTACGGTTATTGCCATGGAAATAGATTGTCCTAATATGGTTATAGAATTTCAACAACCACTTTTTCTACTTCGAACAAATATATCCCTTTCAGGACATATCAGTTTTACTGAGTGAGGTAAAAAACCCACATCTAAATAAAATAACAAAAAATATATATTTCACTAAACTCACTTACTAGTAGATGAAAAAATATATTATATCTCTTTAAATATAAATTTAATTGTCCAACGTTTGTAACAACCTTTGCCACCACCTAAACTCTTCTACTGAAAGAAATAAAGAAATATCTGCATATGAGTGATTCCAAAAGATAAATAAAAATACAAACAGCATAAGATCCTCAGATTTTTCATTTTCAATGTATTTAAATAACTTTAACCATAATAAAATTTATTTTTTTCCAAAAAAAAAAACTTAACATTGCAATTTTGCAAATTTTTATCTCCAATCTTCGCATTTTAGCAAAATACTAAGTTGTTTACGTCAGGTTTGTCCTAAGCAATAATTTTTAAAATTAACTAATAAAATTGAAATATATATATATATATATATATATATATATATATATATATATATATATAAGTAATGAAAATCTTGGTAATCCGTATGGATAATCCCAAGGGAGGATGGAAATTGAGAGCTCAATGTTAATTCAGAGCGAATAATTTAATTTAAAAAAAAAAAACAGACCACTTTAAGGCTCCATTTGTAATAATTTATTTCACCAGAGAATTTTATTTTTTTTTCTCTGTATCTTCAGACTTCACTTTCAAAAAGGTGAAACGAAAAATGAATTTAAAATTTATACTTTTGACGGGCAGTATTAAGCTTATATAAGTTGACATAGAAGGTGGTGAGGAATGTGTATAAAGACATGGCAGAGTTTAGAGAGGAAGGAGAGTTTTAAAATTTATTTTTATATTTCTTTTTATTATAATACTTAATATTGAGGAAGTGCAAAAAGGATCAGTCATTGACCTATTTAATCGGCCAACTCAACGGAAAAATGATAGGGAAAAGGAAAAGGAAAAAAAAAAAAATTTTTCTAATTAATTTTATATATATATATATATATATATATATATATATATATATATATATATTTATATAAATTTATTGTGTGTGTGTGTTATAATAAAACGGATTTTACGTTTCAAGCAAAATTAGATAATATAAAATAAAAGGACGAGTAAATTTGAATTTATTCATATTCTACGAAAATTCTGGAAAAACTTGAAAATCTGAAGCAAAACATCAATGAACTAAGTGACAAATTTGATATTTGTAGAAAAAAACTCCCTCTCCTCTCTCTCTCTCTATATATATATATATATATATATATATATAATATATATATATATATATAAATATCAAAAAAAGATCGAAAAGAAGAATATTATTAGCCAGTTAATATTTTATTATTGTTTAGTCATTTTTAGATTTTCAGAATGACCTCGTATATATATATATATATATATATATATATATATATATAATGGACTCAAAAAGTCGTTTTCTACGTATGAAGGTCTTTCAGTAAAATTTTTTAATCCTGTATCTTTAAACGTAATCTAAACTCTCTTGCCAGTGGACTTGTTGCCCAGTTGGAATATTTTAAAAGAAGGACACAGAACTGAACTGCAGAATATCCATACAAATTTTCATTATATATACATATATATATATATATATATATATATATATATATATAAAATATATATATTATGTTTTTATTTCTTATTACTATAAACGTTATTCTTAATTAAAAAAAAAATGTTTACATCAAAAAACAACGTTTATAGTAATAATAAAAATGAGATTAAAAATGAAAACAAAATACATAGTAATAAAACGTTTACACATTCATTTTCATTCACTCTCTAAGACCCAAATAACACACACACACTTAACAGATTTTTTTTCCAGGAACCAATAAAACTGTCAAAATGTCCAAGGGAATTCAAGAGCAGCATGAATCTATCCACCTCTTATCTTAAATAACAACTTGAAAGAAACTGTTTGACCAACACAAGGTCTGATTAAAAAATTCATATTAAAAAAAAAGAAAAAAAAAAAAATAAACTACAGACAAAAAGTTCATTTTCTCAAAATTCATTTCTGGAAGTTTCTATAACCAACAAGCAGAATTTTTTTCTCCTGATGATGGCCATGTTGAACATCTGAAACTAGTCGAGGAATCTAAATGAAATAAAAAAAACGAAAGAATATTAATATACAAAAGTGTGTCTGAAGATTTTAATTTTTTTTATTTTTTTATTGTTCAATATATATATATATATATATATATATATATATATATATATATGGGGATAGATAGATAGATAGATAGATAGATAGATAGATAGATATAAAAATTTTATATCAAATGCTAAGCTTTAGAACAGGACGAAGTATATAATAAAAATAAAATAAATGAATAAATCAAATAACTAATGAATAAAAAACGTAATAAAATAAAAACATAAATGATTAAAATAAACTAACTTAAATACAAACAATCTAAAATATTCATATTTATATAACATTCGTGATAGAAAATGAAATTAAACGGTCATGTAAAATTTTTTTGATACATGACTGAAATGTGATTTTTTCCGCAGTAGGTGGCCGTTTGATTATGCAGTAGACCAGTTGCCATCCAACGCTATAGAATCCGGTATGTCCTGCTATTTACCTGTAGCTGGGTGGGGAGAAGAGCATTCATACCTTTTCAAAGGGTATTATTAGCACGTAAGTGAATGCAATAGATTCGAACTCGGCTCTCCGATTCCTCAATCCGAGCCGTTATCCATTATCCATATGCCCCCTTCAATCAATTATATTGCCATGCGTGATACATTTTTGGACGATCATGTATATATTTATTGCATACGTGATTGACGAGGCAGAAATTTTTTTTTTCCATGTAGGTTTCTTAATCTTTCTGAAATTTCAGAAAAGTTGCTATAAAATGCTGATAGGTTTTTCTCTCTCTTTTACTAAACCCATATCTGGGAAAATTATTCATATTTTTACCTTTCATTCGAACTCAAACAATCTCGATTAAATTTATCCGAGCAGTTTCGTAAAATTATTCCAAACGTTATTAAATTTGCCATAAAAAAAAAACCCTGAAAAATATATATATATATTTATCAATTATATAATATAATGATATGACCTATATATATATTAAGAAATGGACAAAGTCCGACAATTTATTTATTAAAGATTTTTTATGTTTAACATTCTTTTTTATAGATACAAGTATTTAAGTAAATGCTCTGTTTATAATAAACAGTATTAAATAACATTTACCGGCCTGAATGTCCGAGAAATTTTCATAGAAAATATTCGTCCTTTGACAGGATTCGAACCTGCATCCTATACGGAACCGTCATTTACGCTGACGTGCCTTGTTTCTTGGCCACAAAGGGGCGTTCGGTAAACAAGGTCGAATTTACTGCTTATAAACTTCAATCTTCCATGAATCTCGTACATTCATAACTAACTCATGGCGTAAAAATGTAAAACAAATGACGTCATATATTAAAGAAATGGACAAAATTTTTAATTTAACCTTTTTATTATATATATATATATATATATATATATATAAATAATATATATATATATATATATATATATATATATATATATATTGACATATTATAATTAACCTGAACTGAAGATCTTTATTTGACAATTTTAATATTTTATCCGATATTAGATCCTTTTATTGTAAATGTTAATTGACATATACATATGAAACCATAAGTGTTTGACCTTTTTGTCAAGCCTCATTTTAAATTTATCTTTTATGTAAACAGTATCATGTATATAATATCAAAAGGTAGTAAAATTTTAGCTGTCGGATGGGATATTATTTTTGTAAATAGCCTGTTTAAAAAAGGAAAAAAAAAAAATCAAGCAGTTTTGATACGCAAAAATCAATCTAAGACGATTCTCAGCTGATTATTTTGATTTCGTCAACAAGTAAAATATATCATCTGTTGATAAATAACTGCTTAAAATTTTCAGCCGTTTTTCGACGTAACAGAAAATCAGATCAATGCACAAGAGACATGCCATTTGATTGGCCTGATTTCTAAAATATCCATCACCGGATAAGATCGGAAGCAGATTGCTTTGTTGTTGATATTGTACAAAGAAAAACTTCTTTTAATTACCTTCACATATTATTCTAGATTAAAAAATGCAAAAAAAGACGAAAATATTAAAAGAAAATTATATATATATAATGAAAGTTCATAGCGGCACCAGTTTTTTTTTTTTTAAGTTCCTCGTAAATTGCCCCCACCCTATGGAAGCCAAAACAAATGCGCTTATAAATAAAAAAATTCTGTCTATATTTCTGAGATGATGTATTATGGGAACTGTCTTTTTCTACAATCTTCCATTTTTCTCTCACGTACATTCATATTGGCCTATCAAATGTAAACAAATGACGTCAGTTAAAAGACAGTAAAATCGATATTGTTCTTTTTGAACGCCCCTCTTTTTAAAAATCGGTTAAAAGGCATAAAGGCTATTTTGTATAGGATGGAAGATTCGATTCCTGATGGTTTTTAACGAATATTTTCTACAAACTTTCTCCGGCATTCATTTTAATGTAAATGTTTTAAATACTGTTTATTATAAACAGATATTAACTTAAATATTTGTATCTATAAAAAAAATGTATAAACATAAAATGTCTTAAAATATATATATATATATATAGCTGGCCACTCGTATTCGAGAATACCCGTCTACTAGGACGGCTAGCCAATCCCTATTGCAGAGGCTTGCTCAGGCACATTTGTGTTTGCCCAACACCCACAGAGCCAACAGGGTTTATACTGCAACTATGCTGAGCAGACCTAGTTACAGTTTCTGGGAGAGAACCTGTTATCTAGCGTGATCAACAAATTGAACTTAAAAAACACGCTCACAAATATATTATACGACACAATTACAGGGTTTTCGCGATAGCACAAAAATCGAAAAAAAAAGTGCTCTGTCTTAAAAATTATATAAAAATTCACAAGGCTTGGGTCAACCCATTTAAGGTTTTTCAGGCAATTTCCAAAGATACCGCTTTGGGATCGTCCCCCTCAAATGATAACACCAAAAGTCTCCTTTTTACATAAACCAAATTTATATATGCACATATAATTATATATATATATATATATATATATATATATATATATATATATATATATATATATATATATATATAAATATATATATATATATATATATATATATATATATATATATATATATATATATATTTACACACATAATTTTTTCTCTTTCTCAGATTAAGAAAAAGGCAGAAATTTAAATATCTAAACTTATATGTGTAATTAAAAATTATGCAGTGCATCCACACACACACGCACACACACACATACATTTTTTAACACACACTCGCAGACATATATGCGTATAATGATATTTATTATAGGTAATAAAATATATACACGTGTTATTTTATAAACATCTAGAAGCACATTATTATGTGGAAAAATCCTTAAAAATTAATTAAGACTAAACATAAACATACTCTTACAAACACATAGATACACACCCTATAAATAAAAGAACATGAGTAGACTTCTTCTTTTAGTACACGGCCAAAACTTACACAATAAAGCACGTAAACGTGAGAAAAATTTTACACAAGCACACACATAATTTTTCGTTTGTCGCACATTCCACAAAAAGGACACACACACACACACACACACACACACATATATATATATATATATTGGGTACCTCGAAGTGGTGTAAAGTTTAGCAAGCTTGTCTATTTAGAACAATTATTAGACAAGTAGTGAGTTAGATCCTCACTGGGTGCCATACTTCGGGCCTTGTTCCACATCTAAGCTACATTAATGGAAAATCGCTATATTATGACACATGTTTGGTTACCCCAAAGGCGGTGTAATGGTTAATAAGTTTGTCTCTCATAATACAATTACGACTGAGTAGTGAGTTCAATCCTCAATGGGTGCCCTTAACTTTCGGCCTTGTATATACATCTATATATATATATATGGAAAATCACTATATATATATATATATAATATTAGTGTTAAATATATTTCATACATCTGCAAAATATATAAATACATATATATTTTTATAAAAAATAAGAATCCAGGTAGAACTCAATGTCCAGGACAGAGTAAAGATATAATAAAATGTCTTAAACACTAATATTCCATAGAATATTAGTGTTTAAGCCTTTTTATTATATATATATATGTGTCTGTATGTGTGTGTGTGTGTGTAGGCAGCGCATGTGTGTATATTCTTGCGTGTGAAAATGAACTGTTCGTTCAAACGTGGTAAAAATTGCAAAATTCTATATTTAATCAGAATTTCCCCGTCCCCTCTAGGAGTATCTCTCTCACCGCAGCAGGAATATTTCCTCATAAGAGGTATTTCTCCCCCGCAACCAGGGGTATTCGTCCATTAGTAATATTACTATACGCCACCAGGATACTGAGATTATACCCCACCCTACTGCATAAAGGATTAAAAGGTGTAGCAGTAAAGTCAGTGGGCTGGCTTTAACCCAGTGTACTAAGTTCAAATGAAAACGGGCCAAAAATATCAGTGTTTCATTTTTTGTGTTACTAAATATGTAATCATTAGAGTGTAAAAAAACTTTTAATGTACCTCACCTTAATATTACTACTTAGAAAAATGTATCGCTTTACAGTACTTCGAATGAAAACAATGGCACAGTTTATACAAGATTCTTTTATAGGAAAACACACAGAAAATTCTGCTTACTGACTGACATAGTTATCTATTTCTTATCGAGATTAGTGGTGATTGTCGGGACTCAGATAAAAACCAGCATTTTGATTGCCGATTTTCAAGACAGGCCTCCCTTATATGAAAGAATGGCGTAACACGATCTTTCTATCCTGATTCTCTCTTTTGATCAGATAAATACATAGTGGTATACCTCTATTCTCATTAATAAAATGATATTTTTACACAAACCGAATTATTGTGTGACGGGAAAGAGAAATAAAGCTATTTTTTACCTTAAAACGAAATTTTGGCTGGAATCAAAATGAAAAAAAAAAGATGAAATTAACGTGACTTCTGTGTAGGTCTTTTTTTCAGGAACGTCTATATTTCTTTA
Organism: Acanthosepion pharaonis; assembly: GCA_903632075.3. Classification (NCBI taxonomy): domain Eukaryota; kingdom Metazoa; phylum Mollusca; class Cephalopoda; order Sepiida; family Sepiidae; genus Acanthosepion; species Acanthosepion pharaonis. The sequence continues at coordinate 667,920 of CAHIKZ030001453.1, forward strand.
AAACAGCCATACCTTGGTATGTTTCAACACTTTCTGATCTTCATCAGGAACATGAATTTGAATCCCAGAAGAAATTCTAATGAGTTTAACTAGCTGTAATTATTCGTTGAGTCAGACATTTTTTTTTTTGTTTTTTGCATTGCGCGTGTGGGTTTAGGATGAATAGGAATTTGGTTTTCGGGTACAGATGTATTGTGAGACCGGAACTACCTACACAATAGACTCTTCCAGGTCTATATTAAGTATGCGACACAACACTCTACACAGAGAGACAGTGAGAGCCGCGTACGGCTACCAGTATTGGACACTAACATATAGTAATCTCCGCTTACACTATCTCTGTAACCTGTTGTTAATATATCTTTCTTACATCTAATTTTCCTTCTGGGGTCCCAACTTTGGCCCCACATCAAGATGTTTCCAGTGCTAGATTTATGCTGTTAGCATGATACCCACTACTATTCACTGCCTTAGAGCTGAACATGTGACTTTTTTCACCAATTAATCTGATATTCATTATTATACGATCAAACTGGAATCTAGTATCACACTCAGCTGGACATGAATGCAACCAAAATTTTATTTTATGAATGGATCATATCATAAAATTGTATATACATATAAATACATACACATATATATATATATATATATATATATATATATATATATATATATATATATATATGTGTGTGTGTGTTTGTGTGTGTGTGTGTATTAATAAATAAGGATATTGTACATTTATATATATATATATATATTATGTGTGTGTGTGTGTTGTCAGTAACAGATGGAGATACGTAGGCCAAGTTATCGTCTCTCGAGGTCTTCCGTACGGCTGACCCGGACACAGGTGTGGAATTTTAATCATTACTTACCTAACACAGCCGGGTAAGCACAGATGGACTTAACTCTCGAATTGAAGACAGGATAGAAAGAATGATATTGGTCACAGGTGGGAGACATTTCTGGTGTTATTTTGGGTTTTGTTTTTTTTTTTCTTTCCGTTTGCTTTTCATTCGACACTAAACTTCTTTTCTTTTTTTTCTATTGAAAATGTCGCGTCTATTGCTTTGTTTGTTTGTTTGTTTCTCAGTCTCTTTATTCATTTTTAATAACACTCTTATCACATCAGCTATTTCCATACACGCAAATGTTATATTATGAGTCGGGGATGGTCTTCTGCATAAGTGGACTTTTGTTCAGCATCTTCGGAGAGGACAACACGGACTCTAAGTCAGAGAAATGCAAAACGCCGCGAGAAGCCAGACCATATTACCCCCAAAGAATTCCAGGCGTCTATTGCAGTGTTTCTTCTCATTCAAAATTCTACGTTTTTCATTGTCTTCTTGGTATTCTTCTTCCTTGCTTTTTTCGATGCCATCTCTGATTTATTCTGATTCTCACGCAAGAGGTTACAGAGAGTTGGAGCAAGAGCAAAGAGGAGTGATAGAGGAAAGAATGAAAAGAAAGATAGGGGATAGATGAAGGCATCTGGAGACGTCGATTGACATTACATTTGAATAGTTCGGCGATTATAGCTATCAGGGAAACAGGAAAAGGGAGGAGTTCCACGGGCGAGAGGTGCGAGACATGAAGCTATTGGAGTAGAAGAGACGGCTACATTTAAAGTTTGAATGTTGAATATTTGGGTAGTATATGAATTTCGGTGAAGAGAGTAGAATTGAGCCGACTAAAACAAATTTCGTTCATTCCAATGCAAGACAATTTTGGACGATGTAATTCTTTCTTGTTTTTGGCGATGTTAAAATAAATAAATGAGCGTTATTGGTTTTATGGGTAACATGGTAATCAATAGAAAATCGATTTTTTTAAATGTAGAAATGTAAAAACTTTGTCATAATTAAAAGGCATTTGGAATTCAATCTAAATGGATCTCATTTAACAAATTCCAAAAAACCAATATTTTGTAAATAAGTTAGAAATGGAAGTCAAAAGGCTCGATTTCTCTACCTTTTCAATTTTCTTGCAGAGAAAATACTCAATTAATAATTAAAAAATCTGACATCGTAATTTTCCACATCCTGAAAAAAAAGCGAATAAACAAAGCACTTTAAACAAAATGATATTACAAAACATTACAAAAGCAACTAATTATAAATCTTAAAACTATTACTGTTTTAAGTTACAGAACGCAGAATCTGGGCCGGGATGGTTTGCGATAGTTCAGAATACTGTTGTTCAGGGTTGAACAGGCTCAGTTAAATTTGCAAATATAATCGCGATCCAATTCTCATGAAATTTGAAGGAGTCATGAAAGTTTTGTCACCAGATTCCAAAAGTTAATGTGAACCGAAGTGGCGACAAGCTAAACCAAAGCCCAGGTACTGGATCCTCTGAATTTCTTTTTGCAATTTCACAAACGATGAAATCCGTCTTTGTTCAAATGAACATCATCATTGGGGTCTAAAGCCATCTGTGAAAACAACGAACGCAATTATCTAAAAGGAAGACTCGTGGACCAGCTTATCTTAAAGCAAAAAAAAACCCATAATTTCTATATGATTACAGTCATAAAATTTTCAAGGAAAAACAGCAGAAAATGATTTTCAAAAATTTGTTTTCACAAAGCCTCAAACAAAATCTGATTTTCAATGATATATTTCCTCTCACTTATGTCCTTTTCACCATACTTAACAGTTTGATTATTAAAAGTATGTTGAGGAATGGTTCCCATGATGGAAAAATACCCCTCACTGGTCTGACAAGAATTATTTTTATCACGGAAAAATAATAAGAACAATAGAAAAACTAGTAATACACTTACCTGTTCCTGTTTTTTTACAAACATAAAAACATCGACCAAAAGGCCTAATTTCATTTTTTTTTCTTGTCATCTCTTGAAATCAAATTCATAAATTTTTTCTACCTGAACCCCTGTACACAAATTTCAATTGCCTGTGAATGTACTCAAATTTAACTTGAGGTTCTTTTTTGTTTTGAAATTTTAATTAAGAAAAAAAAAAAACCCTGCCTGTCTCCTGTTTTATTTAATAAAAAAGGTGTCCCCTGTGGTCAAATTTAAAGTGCTTGTCCCCTGTCCAATTTTTTAACTTGAACTGTCCCCTGAACTCAAATAAAACAAAGCACATCCCCTGGATTCAAATTTATTCACTTGCCTGTCCCTGTAATCAAATTTAACATCTGCATGAACACAAATTTAATTTTCTTGTCCCTGGCGTCAAATTCTAACTTGCCTGATATTTTGACAAATTTAACTTTGCCTGTCCCTGTAAAATTTCTCCTGTTCATTCATTTCTCCTGTCAACAAATGGGTATTCTGTCCTTGTTCTCAAAAACTCTGTCCCTTGTTCAAAAGTTGTCCACAAATTTAACTTGCCTGTGTACAGTACTCAAATTTAATTTGCCTGTCCCTGTCCGCAAATCTTACTTGCCTGTCCCTGTCAAATTTAATAAATAAATCCACAAATTTAAAAATATGTTCCCTGTCTACAAATTTAAATTAAGTCCCCTTTACTCAAATTTAACTGCCTGTCCCCTGTCCGCAAATTTAATTTGATTTTCCTTGCCCAAAATTTAAATTTTTTCCCAAACCCATAAAGTTAGAAGAAGGAAAGAAAGTCTGCTTCAGTGCAACCAAAAATTACATGAAAATGGCAGCCTGAAATTATTAATGTCGGTAATAAAACGAAAAGCGACGAATTTCTATGGGTTAACCTTCACAAGGAAATGACGTAATGCCAATCTATTTGAAAAAATATTAGGTTTTTTTGCGATATATAAAATATTGTTTTTAATGAATGCTTGCAATTTCTCCTTATAAAATGTAAAAGACAATATTTTCAAAGTATCGACCTTTCAACCGAAGAATTTCTATGGGTCCAGCTAACCTTCTGAAAATTTCTAGACAATCAGGACGTCACCTATGTTTGAACTTTAATATTTTGACAGAAATTAATGAGAACAAAAACTAGAATAAAAATACCTTCTTATAGATATAGATTGCCATCAAATTAAATTCTAATTATTGACGCTATCAAGGATTTTGAAATTCAATATGAACAAAATCATTATCTTAAACCTAAAATTACTCATATAATAATTGATCCTATGGATATGATATAAAAATGGCGTGGTTGATTCATTAACAAGATTTTTGGTAGCGTCCTTTATAAGATAAAAATCTGGCTCTGTGTGGAATTGATCATGTCCCAGAAGGGCATTAACAATCTAAAATGTATAAAAAATAGACATTTTAAGTATCAAACTTAACTTTCAGGAATCAAAATGTATATTTACTACCTTGTTTTAAAACTTAGCTCTTCAGTAATAACTGGTAACTTTTTGTAAAAACAGAAAAGAAAAATGGTTTATTATTTCTACTACTACTAATGTTCAAAATAAATTTTTCCCTGCTCCTCAAAAAATTCGAGTTATCAGTTGAGTCTTCGGATTGATTGGAAATTGTGTGATAGATGCATTGAAATTATTTTAATATCATTGACTTTTTTAGGTTAAAAAATATTTGATCACAAGTACAGCTTACACATTATGAGAAAAGCTTTATCTAAGTAAAATTACCTCTTGATCTTTTTATTTATTTATTTATTTTGCCAAATGGACAATGAAAGCTATTGTGAAGTTTCGACGTCTGGTTTGGAGACAAAAAAATATGTACACAAAAGAATTGGTTAATAAAATAATAATAATAATATTATTAATAATTTTTCTAATAATAATAATGAAATCGAAATCTCAAAAATGTGACTGTTTCGAGTTGGAGCCCACGGATTCCAATGAACAATGATAGACTCATTAATAGGGTAGTCCATACGTTATAAAAATACAAAAAATTACAGATAAGAACAACTCTGGCACAAGGAGAACAAAGAGCTTTATATATGTAAAATGTACAAACTTTTTTTATATAGATTTTTAAAAATGACCGCAATAAAACGTTATGAAAATGCACGTGACCTTAGCTCTGGTTGGGACCTGAAGAAAAATGTGTATACAAAAGAAATCAAACGTTCTGCCATCATGCAAGTTATTATTATTATTATTATTATTAAGCAGAATCAGCGGCATAATTTGTTAATTTATTCGGCAAACGGTCACTTGACCAAACCATAATAAAATTTCTTGGGGAATAATATTATTATCTTTATTATTTATTAAAACACTTGAAGAATAACGTCATATTTCCATAGTATGTCTGATCTTTACGTTATGTTTAATTATTTTTCAAATGGTGACAATAACATACAATATTTTAAGATAACTTAAAAGAAGAGAGACATATTGTTTCGAGGCTTATCTTCCATTAAGATACATAGAGGAGAGAATTTCTAGACGCTTTTCTTTTCTTAAATGTCGCAATTCTTCTTTTATTGTTAATAATAATAATATTTCGCAAAATAATATTATATGGAGTTGGATCCAAGATAAAAGCGACCGTTTGGAAGGTCAATTGTAACACAGTAGGACATGAGCGACACGGATAAAACACACACAAAGAGAACACACACACTTTGGTCATAATATTATATATATACACACAGTCATCTTATATGCACACAAAGTGATATATTTACACATATATTCACACTTTCATATATATACGGTGGTATAAACACATACACACAAATATATGCTGACATATACATATACATTATTGGCTATATACACATCGTCTTATTTTTTGGTCACATATATGCTGCTTTATCTTATAAATTGTGGTAAAACACAAATGAATTTAATAAACGTCAGATAAAAATTTATTTACAATAAGTAACAAACATATGAAACCACATATAAACATGAGACACAAAGTATAAATACGCTTCTTTGAACTTCACACAAATATATAAACTGGATATATACACATTCACATATATATTAAAATATATAAGACATACAACACATATATATATCTCTGTGTTGATTATTTACATTATTTACACACACACATGTTATTATCATCTTCATATATATACACACAACACCTATATATACACTGTTATACGCTCCACATATATATTCAGGTGATTACATATTTCTAATCGAACCTTTTATTTCGTCGACACATAGATTGTTCAAAGTTCCACATGCCATGCCTCTTCTGGATATATATATATACCCTTTAAATATATATATATATATATACACAGTTATATATACACACACAGCAGCGATAAACAAAACACTTAGGTGAAATGATAAAAAAAAAATATATATATAAAAGCACGCGTCGGAATATTTCTATGAATATATTTGTACAAACATTCATAACGTTTTTTTTAAATTATATATGCGTATATATTTATATATATATATATATAGTTTTGACCACAAATTTTTCTGGATGTAGCATCAGAAACGATTTAGTTCAAGAATCGCTCACCTTCTTTCAAATTAATTGAAACAACTGCTTTAGTTTCCTTTCTTTCACTATACGGTCAGTTTTAGACCCACTGGAGTGACAGGTTGTAATCGATTTCTATTTTTTTTTCTCAGATTAGGTCATTTGCAGCGTTGTGCAGTAATATGAATCTATTTTCGATGTGTATGATGAAATTTGTTTGGCCTTGAAAAATATTTCGTCATCCATGATTGCATCAGATTTCTATCACGCCCAGACACTATTGTCTCGATTGTCGATTAGTTGTCCTACGACCATTGTCTGTGATGGACGTTACTCCAAGGGGGCGTACAAAATTGTAACGCTGCACGAACACACTGGCGAACCTTGCCAGTGAGCAAACCAAGGTACTATAGACTGGTCCTGAGACTCCCCGATTTAAATCCAATCGAGAATCTGTGGTCAATCTGCAAGGAACGATTTCGTGGAATGGACATACGAAGTACTAACATGTGCACTGGGTCATGTTTCATTGGGAAAATACGAAAAATAAGTAAATAATAACGGAATTATTCGTTTTGTTTCAATTAATTTTCACAAGGGCGTAAATATTTTGCACATTATTCGACTGGGTGTCAAAGCATTTGTTATTTTGCCCCAAAATAGATTTTTTTTCTGCTTATTTTATTGGAGAAATAGTTTTATTATGGTAAGATTTATTATGACATCTTATGTTTAAATCTCAATAAATGAACTTCGTAAAAACACGACAGCCCTCGTCCCCTGAAATGCTAGATCTGCTCCCATTAGGACGATAGAGAGATTTTATGGGTTTTAAAATCTTCACGTAAGGGTTTAAAAACATAAGCGAATTTAAGGATTACATTTACTTACGTGCTTATCACCCCTTGGGAAAGGTATGTTTTTATTTTCCATTTATATGTTTTTTTATGAGTAAATAGCAGGACATTTTTAGGTTCTATAATATTTGGATAGCAATCATATATGTTATACAGCATTAAGAAATGGAAATGATACTGTAAAAAAAAAACCAAATAGATATCCGGGAAATAAGGAAGTCATGTATATATAAAGATACATGATCCAATAAATAAGCGGATATATCATAACTGACAGGTATTCCATGAATTTTTTTGACCCGTCCATTTTAAGAAGAATTGAAAGATATTTTCTCATTTAGAACAGCTAAAAAATTAAATAACACATCCTATCTTTGAAATAGAATAAGCAAATTGACTTCCGTTAAATCGATTCAGATATATATTGCCATATTCTATTTTTATTCAAATAGCACAGTCTCGGATTGAGGGAAAATATTCTGAGCCGTTGAATGAAAATTTTCACCCAGATTATGGGTAAATTTACAGAACAGACCGAGTTCTATTTTTCAAAGAAATGGCAACCAACACGGGAAAAAAAGAATTTCGTCAGTCATGTATGAAAAGATACATGATCGTCAATCTAAATGTATTATCCATGCATGGCATATAACTGGTATTCCATATTTCTTTTTTCCGCCCATTTTCAGAAGAATTGAAAGATTTTTACCATTTAGAGCATTTATCAAAACCAAATCACATCCGATATTTTTATGATCGAATAAGCAAATTGACTTCCATTAAATCGATTCAGATGTATTTATGTATGTATTTTAACACAAAAATAGCGCCGTCTCGGATTGAGGAATATAAGAAATATATTCGAATTAAGTCGAATCCATATACATTCACTTACATGCTAATATATATATAATGGGAAATTAAATCAAGAATTCCTGAAGAGGCATTAAAATAAATAGAAGCGACTTGGATTGAGGAATCGGTTTAGTTATTTCAGTCAGAATCCATTACATTCACTTACTTTTTTTAATACCCTTGGGAAAATTATGAATCTAATTTTGGCCTATTTAAAAAAGAGATATAGATAGCGACTTGGAAGGAATCCTGAGCCGAGTTCGAATTAAAATCGAATCCATATAAAATTACTGATATTTAATTAATTTAAAAGGTATTTGGAAAACTCTCTTGGCCTGAATGTTGCATAGTTTTTAATAGACTTTGACTTGGATTGATAAATCGAAGAGCCGAGTTCGAATTCCAGTCGAATCCATTACATTCACTTACGGGCTAATACCGTTTGGGAAAGAAATGAATTTTTTCTTCTCCCCCCCCAGCTATGGGTAAAATAGCAGAAAAATAGTTAGCCTTGGTCTACCGCAGAAAGAAATGGCAACCTGCTTCAGGAAAAATCTGCCTCGTCAGCCTATATCGGAAGATACATGATTGACTAAGTATGTATCATGCATGGCACATAACTTTTTTTTTTTTAACCTGATAAGAAATCTGAATTATATTCATCACACTACATTCGGGTTTCGATTGACAATTTATTAGGACTATCCTGAATTGATATTTTATAACATTTTCATGTGACAATTGTTGATAGAATGCAAGGAAATTCGGAATTCTTTTCTGTTATTTTTCCCTTGTTACTTGAAGATGAGAAAAAATGTCAGCAAATAATTCCTCTTGCTTTATAGTGACGAAAAATCATTGTGTGAAATCGGGTATTTTTGGCTGGTCATACAAGATAGTTGTGCCCTAAAAAGATTTTTTATGCACTTATTATTTTGATGTTCCCTGAAGATAGAAGTCAAAATGCGACGATATCCTGCCTCGTGATAGCCAAATAAACATCAAGTGTTAGAGGCCAGCAGACGGAATAGAAAAGCGTCAAGTGGCCTTTTTGGTGGTGAAGAAAAATGCGTAGAAGAGCGTGTGAAGATTAACACAAGGTCACAAGATCAGCAAAAAAAGGTCCGGAGGAAGAAGACTCATAACACAGAGACGCAAAAGCCGAATGTGAAAGGGGATGTGCACACTCCCTAAGAAAGAGATCCGATGACATTCCAGAATAAAACAAACACCTGACGAAGGCCGGAAGGTAGACGACAGAAATGTTAAAAAAAAAAAGAAGCATTTTGCAAAATGAGATAATTGTTTTTTACATTTTTTTTTTTTTTTGAGAAAGGAATTGTAGTGTATGTTCTCAAAAAGACATCAGTACAGATAAACAGTGGCTGATATAATTTGTCTCTTTATTCTTCTCTCTCTATATATATATATATATATATTATATATATATATATAATATCTTTTCCTTAAAACACACAAAAAAATCTTTTTAACCTGTAATGAACGGAGAAAATCTGCAAAAATATTTTGGCAGAATAGACCGAGCCAAAGTGATTACTTGACCAAATCAGTGAGGAGGGAGTTATGTGAGTCGTGTACTTTCAAGACAGCTGAATATCAGGGCTGGCATGGTTCTTAGGGTGGGTAGAGAATCACTTTAACCCCATCAACCCAGCAGGGGTGGAAGCGAAGAACATAAAAGAACTGTCTGAAAGGGAAAGAGTCAAAAGAAATGGTTCAAGGCAAGGGAAGGCGACGATAGATTGAAATGTCTGCTTGATGCTATTGAGTTAATGTGTTTACCATTCAATGGCCCGGGGATGCGACCTCACCAACTGTGGGCGAATAGAAGATGCTAAAATGGTGAGAACTGACTTGTTCCTTTTATTTATTTTTTTATTTATTTTGTTTTTATTTTTTTTCAACGTTTTTCTGACAGACGACTCTATTTTCTCATTTATTTTTTTCTGGTTGTAAATGAGAGATTTATCGGAATTTCCAAGATTTTCGTTTTAGGAGTGTAACAGACAGATATAAATAACCATGTCTATAGTTCAGATTGGTGCTCGGATGTATCAAGAAGCTGGTTTTATAGTAGCTTAGTTCGATTCAGCATTTCAATCAATGCAAATCACTGTGAGTTTTGGCATTCCACCTCAGTCATACATATCTGAATGACACGCCATTGTCTTTAAAATCGTACGATTATTTGATTTTTACAAGAATTTCCACATCAATGTGTTTTCAGCGGAAAAAAAGGACAAAAAGTCAATGTTATTATTATACCATTGCGATGACGTAAACAAAAGAAGATTTTAACTAAAATTTCGAACGTTTTAGAAAGGATTAAAAGATTACAAAAAGTAATTAAAGAAAACTCTTTGGTCTTTCATCTTAATAATAACATAAACATTTTGACGATAATACATTATTTTTATTTTATTTCCGAGTTTTTTCCTTACGCTATTGCTGTTCTCCCAGCAAAAAAGTGTCATTTGTACCTAGTTTTAATATAACATACAGAAATATATATATATATATATATATATATATATGTATATATTTAATGTGTTTGTGAACCTTTCATTAAATAATATAGACAACTTTTTGTTTATTAATTTTAAGTAAATTTCTTTCATATTATCGAATACGAATTTGAAACAAACTGAAACACAAAAAAAAAAAATCACCATGTTGATACATGTTTTTATTGTTAATCCTGTCTAAGGTTTCGGCTTACATAAGCCATCATCAGAGATTACAAGTACATTACAATAAATTAAATAATAAATTATATAACAAAAATGGTAATTTTTTCTTTTAGAATGGTTATGCGTACATTGCAACAATGATAGTTTGTTTTGTTTGCATGGAAGATTGCTATGCAACGATAAATCATTTATAGATTTATTAAAAATGCTGCCTAAATATATATATATATATCCACAGACAGCCTGTTTCGCGGTATCACATATCATCAGTGTGACTAGACATCCGCTTGTTTCAAGCCGGGATCTTTTTTTCGACAAGATTATCATCAGTCAGAGACTCTATTTTAAGCTATCGGATTTTCCATTATGGGAATCTTTTAACGCATTATATATGTGATGTATATAAACGCTAAACCAGCAGCCAGAGCGCCGAGTTCTGACGAAGAGCAATGTGTTAAGCAAGAGCAGCAGTGTTGTGACCTTGTTAGGGCCAGAAATAAAGACACAAGAGAAGAAGTGAGTTAAAGAAATATATTAACAGAAGCAGTAATACAAAACATATAAAAACAAGAGTGTTACAGTAAGAATGTTCGGTCCAACTGTCAGAGCTGACTGCTGGAAATTTCCCACTCCAAAAAGGCCTTAAAGGGAAGAAAAGTAGAGTGAAGGGAAGGAGGGAACACTGTAGGAAAGGAAAGAAGAAATAAAAGAAGCAAAGAAGAAGAGAAGGAAAGTGGAAAGAAGGGGAGGATATTACACTGAAGAAAAGGCAAAGTAAGAAAAAATAAAATGAGCAAAGAGGAAGGGAAGGAATGTGGAATGACGGGAAGGATGGAACATTGAAGGAACGAAAAAGAAAGAAGAAATAAAAGAAGGAGAGGAAGGTAAGTTGAAAGAAGGGAAAGATGAACCACCGAAGAAAGAAAGGAAAGGGAAGACGAAATAAAATATGGAAAGAGGTAGGGAAAGAAAGTGGAATGAAAGGAATGATTTAACACTGAAGGATAGGAAAGGAAAGAAAAAATAAAAGAAGAAAAGAGGGAAGGAAGGATAGACGAATGAAGCAAAGGGCGGAACACTGAAGGAAAGGAAAGGAAAGAAGAAATAAATGAAAGAAAGAGGAAGGGAAGGGAAGTGAAATAACGGTAAGGATGGAACACTGATGGAAAGGAAAGGAAAGAAAAACAAAAGAAGGAAAGAAGAATGGAAAACTGAAGAAAAGAAAAGGAACGAGTAAAGAAAAAAGGAAAGAAGAACAGAAAGAAATAGGAATGAAGGGAAAGACGGAGCATTGAAGGCCAGGAAAGGAAAGAAGAAACAAAAGAAGGAAAGAGATATGAAAGGAAGGATGGAACATAGAAGGAAAGGAAAGAAGAGATGAAAGTATGAAAGAGGGAGGAAAAAAAAAAAAAAAAACGAAAGGATGGTACACTGATAGAAAGGAAAGAAATAAAAGAAGGAAAGAGAAAAGAAAGAATAGTGGAATGAAGTGAAGGATAGGACACTGAAGAAAAAGAAAGGAAAGGAAAGAAGGAATAAAAGAAGGGAAAAGGAAGGTAAGGAAAGGGAAATAAAGTTAAGGATGGAACACTGATCGTAAGGAAAGAAGAAATAAATGAAGGAAAGAGAAAGGGAAGGAAAGTAGAATGAAGAGAAGGATGGGACACTGATGGAAAGGAAAGAAAAAATAAAAGTAGGAAAGAGGAAGCGAATGAAAGTGGAATGAAAAGAAGAAAGGAAACCTGAAGAAAAAGAAAGGAAAGAAGAAATAAAAAAAGGAAAGATGAAGGGAATGAAAGCAGAATGAAGGGAAGGATGGAACACTGAAGAATAGGAAAGGAAAGAAGAAATAAAAGAAAGAAAGAGAAAGAGAAGTAAAGTGGAATGAAAAGAAGAAAGGAAAGGAAAAGAATAGGAAAGGAAAGAAGAAAAAAAAAGAAAAAGATGAAGAAAAAGGAAAGAAAATGTAAAGCGAAGGAAGGAACACTGAAGAAAGGAAAAGGAAAGGAGAAATAAAAAAAGAAGGAAAGATGAAGGAAAGGAAAAAAAAGGATGGGAAGGATGGAAGACTTGAAAGGATGGAAGAATAGGAAAAAAAAAAAAAGAAAAAAAAAGAAGGAAAGATGAAGGGAAGGAAAGTAGAATAAAGAAAAGGATGGAACACTGAAGAATAGGAAAAGGAAGGAAGAAATAAAAGAAGGAAAGATGTTAAAAAGGAAAAGTAAATGAAGGATGGATGGAACACTGAAAGAATAAGGAAAGGAAAAGGAGAAAGGAAAAGAAGGAAAGATGAAGGAAGGAAAAGTAGAATGAAAAAAAGGATGAAACACTGAAGAATAGGAAAGGAAAAAAGAAGAAAAAAAAAAGGAAGGAAAGATAAAGGGAATAAAAAGAAAGAAAAGAAAAGGATGGAACACTGAAGAATAGGAAAGGAAAGAAAAAATAAAAGAAGGAAAGATGAAGGGAATGAAAGTAGAATGAAGAGAAGGATGGAACACTGAAGAAAAGGAAATGAAGGAAAAAAAAAAAAAAAAAAAAAAGATAAAGGGAAGGAAAAAGAATGAAAAAAAAGAATGGAAACTGAAAAGAAAAAAAAGGAAAGAAGGAAAAAAAAAGGAAAGAAAGAAAAGAAAAGGAAAAGAAAAAAGAAGGAGGAAACACTGAAGAAAAAAAAGAAAGAAAGAAAAAATAAAATGAGCAAAGAGGAAGGGAAGGAATGTGGAATGACGGGAAGGATGGAAGAAAGAAGGAACAAAAAAAAAAAGAAAAAATAAAAAGAAGGAAAGGAAGGTAAGTTGAAAGAAGGGAAAGATGAACCACCGAAGAAAGAAAGAAAAAGGAAAGAAACGAAAAAAAAAAAGGAAAGAAGGTAGGAAAAGAAAAAAGTGGAATGAAAGAAAAATTTAACACTGAAGAAAGAAGGAAAGAAAAGAAAAAAGGAAAAAGAAGAAAAGATGGGAAGGAAGGATAGACGAATGAAGCAAAAGAGCGGAACACTGAAGGAAAAAGAAAGGAAAGAAGAAATAAAAGAAAAAAGAAAAAGGAAGAGGTCTGAAAGAAATAACGGAAAGGATGGAAAGGATGGAAAGGAAGGAATGAAAAAGAAAAAAAAAAGAAAGAAAAGAGAAAATGAAAGGAAGGGTGGAAAAAAGAAGGAAAGGAAAGAAGAGATGAAAGAATGAAAGAGGGAGGAAAAAAGAGGAAAAAAAAGAAAGGATGGTAAACTGATAGAAAGGAAAAGAAATAAAAAGAAAAAAGAGAAAAGAAAGAATAGTGGAAAAAATGAAGGATAGAAACTGAAGAAAAAATGAAAGGAAAGGAAAGAAGGAATGAAAGAGAAAAAAAGGAAAGGAAGGAAAAGAAAAAAAAAAAGGATGGAAAAGAGATCGTAAAGGAAAGAAGAAAGAAATGAAGGAAAAAGAAAGGGAAGGAAAGTAGAATGAAGAGAAGGATGGGACACTGATGGAAAGGAAAGAAAAAATATTTTTAGGAAAAAGGAAGGAAAGAAAAAGTGGAATGAAGGGAAGAATGGAAAAAAAAAAGAAAAGGAAATGGAAAAAAAGAAGGAAAAGAAGGAAAGATGAAAAAAATGAAAAAAGAATAAAGGGAAGGAGGGAACACTGAAGAAAAAGAAAAAAAAGAAAAAAAAAAAAGGAAAGATGAAGGGAATGAAAGAAGAATGAAGAGAAGGATGAGACACTGAAGAAAGGAAAGGAAAAAGAAGAAATAAAAAAAGGAAAAAAAAAAGGGAAGGAAAAGTAGAATGAAGGGAAGGATGAAAGAACTGAAGAATAGGAAAAGAAATAAAGAAGAAAAAGAAGGAAAGATGAAGGACTGAGGAAAGAATGAGGGGAAGGAAGGAAACACTGAAGAATAGGAAAGGAAAAAAAAATAAAAAAAGAAAAAAGATAAAGAAAAGGAAAAAAGAATGAAGGGAAGGATGGAATTTGAAGAAAAGGAAAGGAAAGAAGAAAAAAAAAGAAGGAAAGATGAAGGGACTGAAAAGAATGAAGGAAGGATGGAGAAATGAAAAGAAAAGGAAAGGAAAGAAGAAGGAAAAAAAAGGAAAGATAAAGGGAAGGAAAGTAGAATGAAGGGAAGGATGGTAAATTGAAGAATAGGAAAAGGAATGAAGAAAAAAAAGAAAGAAAGATTGAAGGAAAGGAAAAGAATGAAGAGAAGGATGGAAACTGAAGAAAGAAAAGGAATGAAGAAATAAAAGAAGGAAAGATGAAGGAAAGGAAAAAAAAAAATGATGGGGAAGGATGGAACACTTAAAAAAATAGGAAAGGAAAGAAGAAAAAAAAAAAAAAAGGAAAGATGAAAAGAAAAGGAAAGTAAAAATGAAAGAAGGATGGAAACTGAAGAAGAAGGAAAAGGAAAGAAGAAAAAAAAGAAGGAAAGATGAAGGAAAGGAAAAAAGAATGAAGGGAAAGAATGGATCACTGAAGAAAGGAAAGGAAAAAGAAAAAAAAGAAGGAAAGATGAAAGGAAAAGGAAAAAGAAAAGAAGGAAAGGATGAAAGAAAAAAGAATAGGAAAGGAAAGAAGAAAAAAAAAAATGAAGGAAAGGAAAAGGAAAGAAAGGGAAGGATGGAACACTGAAGAATAAAAAAGGAAAAGAAGAAATAAAAGAAGGAAAGATGAAGGAAAAGGAAAGAAAATGAAGAAAAGGATGGAAAAGAAAGAATAGGAAAGGAAAGAAGAAAGAAAAAAGAAAGAAAAGAAAATGAAGGAAAGGAAAGAAAGAATGAAGGGAAGGAAGAACACTGAAGAAAAGGAAAGGAAATGAAGAAAAAAAAGAAGGAAAGATGAAGGAAAGGAAAGTAGATTGAAGGGAAGGATGGAACACTGAAGAATAGGAAAGGAAAATGAAGAAATAACGAAGGAAAGATGAAGGAAAGGAAAGTAGATTGAAGGGAAGGATGGAACATTGAAAGAAAAGAAAGAAAGGAAGAAAGAAAAAAAAGAAAAAGAAAAGAAAAGAAAAGAATGAAGGAAGGATGGAACACTGAAGAAAAAGGAAAGGAAAGAAGAAAAAAAAGAAGGAAAGATGAAAAGGAAAAAAGAATGAAGGGAAGGATGAAAACACTGAATAATAGAAAAAAAAGAAAGAAAAAATGAAGGAAAGATGAAGGAAAGGAAAGAAGAATGAAGAAAAGGATGGAACACTGAAGAAAGGAAAGGAATGAAAAAAAGAAGGAAAGATGAAGGAAAGGAAAGAAAGAAGATTGAAAGGGAAGGATGAAACATTGAAAAAAGGAAAGGAAAGATGAAAGAAAAAAGAAAGAAAAGAAAAAAAAAAAAGAATGAAGGGAAGGATGGAACACTGAAGAATATGAAAGGAAAGAAGAAAAAAAAGAAGGGAAGAAAAAGGAAAAAAAAAAGAATGAAGGAAGGATGGAAAACTGAAGAATAGAAAAGGAAAGAAGAAAAAAAAAGAAGGAAAGTTGTGTTTTTAAAAGTTGAGAATGAAGGGAAGGATGGAACACTGAAGAAATGAAAGGAAAAGAAGAATGAAAAAAAGATGAAGGAAAAAAGAAAAAAGAATGAAAAAAAAATGGAAACTGAAGAAAGAAAAGAAAAGAAGAAATAAAAAGAAGGAAAAGATGAAGGAAAGGAAAGAAGAATTAAGAAAAGGATGGAACACTGAAGAATAGAAAAGGAAAGAAGAAATAAAAGATGAAGGAAAGGAAAGTAGAATGAAGGGAAGGAAGGAACACTGAAGAATAGGAAAGGAAAGAAGAAATTAAAGAAGGAAAGATGAAGGAAAGGAAAGTAGATTGAAGGGAAGGATGGAACACTGAAGAATAGGAAAGGAATGAAGAAATAAAAGAAGGAAAGGTGAAGGAAAGGAAAGTAGATTGAAAGGAAGGATGGAACATTGAAGAATAGGAAAGGAAAGAAGAAATAAAAGATGAAGGAAAGGAAAGTAGAATGAAGGGAAGGATGGAACACTGAAGAATAGAAAAGGAAAGAAGAAATAAAAGAAGGAAAGATGAAGGAAAGGAAAGTAGAATGAAGGGAAGGATGGAACACTGAAGAATAGGAAAGGAATGAAGAAATAAAAGAAGGAAAGATGAAGGAAAGGAAAGTAGATTGAAGGGAAGGATGGAACACTGAATAATAGGAAAGGAAAGAAGAAATAAAGAAAAAAAAAAAGGAAAGTAGAATGAAGTGGGAAGGATGGAATGACTGAAGAATAGGAAAGGAAAGAAGAAATAAAAGAAGGAAAGATGAAGGAAAGGAAAGTAGAATGAAGGGAAGGATGGAACACTGAAGAATAGGAAAGGAATGAAGAAATAAAAGAAGGAAAGATGAAGGAAAGGAAAGTAGAATGAAGGGAAGGATGGAAGGTGTTGTTGGAAGAAAGGAAAGGAAGAAGAAATAAAAGAAGGAAAGATGAAGGAAAGGAAAGTAGAATAAAGGGAAGGATGGAACATTGAAGAATAGGAACGGAAAGAATAAATAAAAGAAGAAAAGATGAAGGGAAGGAAAGTAGAATGAAGAGAAGGATGGAACACTGAAGAATAGGAAAGGAAAGAAGAAATAAAAGAAAGAAAGAGAAAGAGAAGTTAATTGGGATAAAGGGAAGGATGGAACACTTAAGTATAAGTATAGGAAAGAAGAAATAAAGAAGGAAATATGAATTGAAGGAAAGTGAAATGAAGGGAAGGATTGAACTATGAAAGAAAGGAAAGAAGAAATAAAAGAAGGAAAGAGGAAGGAAAAGAATGTGGAATGAAGGGAAGGATGGAACACGGAAAGATAGAAAAGGAAAAGAAATAAGAATGAAGCAGGTGTCTGGAAATAGTAATTAAACAAAGAATTAAGAATGAGGGAAATTGAGCAATTTCTATCAAGTAATGACAGTGTCTTTCAAATATCTATCATATTATTTGTGAAGAATGAAAAAAAGACGATTGAAAGAAAAACATGAGAAATGAATGACAAGAAGGAAGAGGTAAAAAGAAAAGTCGAAAATGTAAGAGTCGAAAATGATGGAAAGGAAAGGGCAAATAATAAAGATTGAACTTCTACCTGGGTATGAAATAGCCACCAGCAGCCAAATGAGCGAAATTCCTCGAGAGTTGACGATTATCGACATGTTGACAAATGAATCCATGCAGAACGCAAAAAAAAAAAAAGCGTTGGCGTTTGCTGTCGAATTCCTATGGAATCTTTAGATCTTCGCCGTTGCCTTCTTCCAGCTGAGACAGAGATAATAAAGCGATTCATATAGAGAGATAAATCATTTTCGCATAGCAACATTTAAACGTTCATAAATGTATTCACATTTGACGTAAAATTAGGATTTGTCTTTTTTAAATATGGAAGGTTTGCTGTCTAGAAAATCAAAATTCAGTTTTTATCAAGAATGTTAGATAATGACGGGGGTAAGATGTTTTAGATGTGGCATTTAAATGTATTGGAATAATATCTTCTTCTTGTGCCGTGTTCCCCCCCTCCCCAAGACGTAGGCGATCTGTCCCTTGAGCTTTTCATAAATTTTGTCTTTTTTCTATTTCTCCTAAGCACTATTCCACCATCCATTTATTCAATCCAATCAAGTACGTTATGCGCTGTTTTCATTTCAGATTCTCCAAGACCTACTTCCACCTTACGTGCCCCAGAAATTCCGACTGTCTCTGATGTTAAGTGTAAGTCTCCTTTTTGTTTCCATTTTTAAATAAACAGCATTGCTGATCACATCGTGGCTCTTTGTTATCCTCAGCATCTGTCTGTAGAACCACGTCCTCGGTAAGACGATAAACTACATCCACGTCCTGGGTATGACGATAAACTACGTCCGCATCCTGAGTAAGACAATAAACTGCGTCCGCGTCCTGGGTAAGACGATAAACTACATCCGCGTCCTAGGTAAGACTATAAACTACATCCGCGTTTTGGAGTAAGACGATAACCAAATACCCCTGCGTCTTGAGTAAGACGATAAACTACATCCGCGTCCTTGGGTAAGACAATAAACTACGTCCATCTCCCGGTCCTGGGTATGACGACAAACTACGTACATCCACGTCCTGTGTAAGACGATAACCTACATCCGCGTCCTGGTTAAGACCGTAAATTACATCTGCGTCCTGGGTATGACGATAAACTACGTTCAACACCCGGTCCTGGGTATGACGATAAACTACGTACACGTCCTAGTTAAGATGATAAACTACATCCGCGTGCTGAGTAAGACGATAAACTACGCCCAACAGCAGGGCCTCCGATCAGGAGGTTTTGGGGAGCGTGGTACCACCTCTTAATTGCTGGTATTCCCAGGTCCACCCTGACCTGGGATGGTAGTACCTGTTAGGGTTCTAACTATGGGCAAATAGTTAACTCCCAAACTGGGATCAAACACTATGAAAGTGTAAAAATAGGTTTTACTACCAGCAGTACATTATTAACAGCAATACTTTTTTTGAAGGAAAAAAATGTTACTAATAATACATTATTGAAGAAAAAAATATTACCAGCAATAAAAAATCTTGTCAGCATTAAATAAGCCACTGAGGTTGATATACTGTAAAACAAACCCAACCACACCTTCTGTAGAACCATATTTCTATTTATTCAACTCTCTTCTACATCTTTTAATAGATTGTCTAGCATTCACTGCCATATAGGAAGACAGATATCATGAAACAGTTTAGTAGTGATTTCTTTGTTTCTAACGAAATTTATCTGTCTCTTAGCTTTTGAAAGGCATCTTTCGCCATCCCAATACGTCTTCGGCTCTCGGTGTCACACTTACCGTCCTCTATTTAAACGTTTCTCAGATATTGAAATTTTTGTACATCTTTGATTTTGGCATCTCCAATTTGTAATTTGCATTTTGGGATCACCCTTTTTGCTAACAACCTTACATTCTCTTTTCTTGTAGTTTATATTTAGCCCTTTCTCGTTTTCCTTCGATGCCTTCTGTAGGAGATTTTCTTCTTTTCTTTCCGCTATCAACAATGCTATCATCTTGCTGCCATTAATACTGTACCATCAGCATATCTTATGTTGTTAAGATTGTGATCACCAATAATAAATCCTGGTAGGATATGTAATTTTCTCAGAATGGCCTCGCTTTAAAGGTTGAAACAGTCCGGTGAGAAGATACATCCTTGCCTTACACCCCCCCTTCTATTTTTGTGCTACTGCTGAAATCATTCTCTACCTATATGCAGGCAATTTGCTGCCAGCATAGATTCTTGATTTTTTTTTTTTTTTTGGTGAGGGGAGGGTGACACTTCCGCGTGGTGTAATGGTTAGCAAGCTTTGTCTCGCTAAAAACAAAAAACAAAAAAACAGTTACGACTGAATAGTAAGTTTAATCCTCACTGGGTGCCCCATACTTTCGGCCTTGTGCCACATCTACGCTACGCTTAGAAAATCATAGGGCACCCCGAGGCGGTGTAGTGGTTAGCAAGCTTGTCTCGCTAGAACATTTACTACTGAGGAGTGAGTTCGATCCTCACTAGGTGCCACCTACTTTGAGCCTTGTGCCACATCTAAGCTACGCTTTGAAAAAAAATCACTAGATTCTTAATTTTTCCATTTTTATTCCAATTTACCCTAACACCGGCAGAAAAGCTACTAAGATTCAAGGGGTTACTGGGTGTGAAAAAATTAGAAAACATTCTTGAGGAGTGAGAACAATAGAAGAATAATCAGGAAGATAGTAGGTAATGATTGCATTGAAATCTTTGAAGGTCAAAGGTGAATCTTTCCCAAATATCTCAAGGTTGCTGATTAGCTTTTGAGTACCAATAAAATTAGTAGTGTCATTTTTTCTCTCATTCCACTAATGATATGTTATCTAAATTCAATTTTTATTAAAGTAATACTCTGGATATTTACTTTTAGTGTTACAGTATGAGTCAGTGTTTTTTTGATGTTGCAATTATTGTTAACTAGCTTAAAAGCTGCCCAATAGAGCGACATTTAAGCTAGCTTCTGCGGAGGGTTCTTGATTGGGCCTTCATCACAATAAATAGGGAGGAGTAGATGCAATAGTCAACAATAAACTATAGAAGAACTCAAAATTGATCACTCCATTTAAGTATTGCATTAATATTTCAGCTTGCCTTTTAAAAGGTCAATGATAATTCTTCCGTCACCACTTAATTTAAAGACAATTTGATGTGCGTAGGTCCTTACTTTCTGTATAAACAATAAATTTTTATTTCATGGGTGACTTTCACTGGATTTTGCAATTAATTTTGTTTATTCCCAAGTTAGCATTTTTCTTTTTCTTTAGGTACAAATTTCTACTTATTACTGTTGCAATTCTTCAACTTATTAAATTTGTTTTTTTCTAATATATAGGACTGACTCATACTTGTTATTTGTGACCTTTTAGATTCCTACTCCTTTGTATTAAAACATTGCCTTCTACTTAGAACTGCTGCTTAACAGTTCTATTTTACTGCAGATGTTCCATTAATGCAAATCCTATGATAGAATTCTCTTGAAAATTTTAGATTCCTTTTTTAGCTTCATGATTTGGGCCAAATATTTTAACTGAGTTCTTTTAAAAGGTAATTTGTTTAGCTAGATCAAAATAGAGAATTTTTAAACCCTGTTACTAGAAAATCTTTTGAAAATAAAATAACCATTAACAGACCCTGATTACATAACAGATTTATTTAAAGATGAGTGTGAATTATAAATTGACTAGCTTAAAAGCCACCTTATCAGGCAGCATTTAAGTTAGGTCCTGCAGAGGGCTCTTAATTGGGCCTTCATCACAACAGGTAGGAAAGAGTGGATGCAATAGACAACAATAAACTACAGAAGAACTCAAAATTGATCACTGCATTTAAGCATTGCATTAACATTTGTGCTTATCTTTTAGATGTTCAATGATAATTCTTCTGCTACCACTTAATTTAGACATTTTGATGTATGTAGGTGTAAGAAAAGACATGGAACAGAGTAACCCAAATTAGGCTTGTCATACAATTGCTGGATACTATTGACGGCTCTCTCGTGTAGACAGCCAGATAATAATTCATACACTGAAGGGTCTATAAAGTTTAGGTGCACAGTTTGTCGGTCGGGGGCGTATTGTTCTATACTTTGCAGGAAATTCTCAAAAGTGGCAGATCAGTGCTTCCAATCCTTTTCAGCATTCTTCGAACTGGAGAGAGTTTCAAATATCGGAGGTCGCGGAATTTTGTCCATATTCCTCAAAGACCGAGATAGCGTTACTGAAAAGTATTTATGAGATTGTGCAGAAGAAATTGCGCCTAAACTTTATAAGCCCTTCAGGGTATGAATTAATTTCTGACTGCCCAGACTATAAGAGAGCCGTCAATAGGAACCAGCAAACCTATGACAAGCCAAATTTGGGTTATTCTGTTCCGTGTCTTTTATTACAATTTATTCTGCACAATAAAATAGTTAGTATAACAAAACTATTTACACTAATAAATTTATTGGTGTAAAAGCCGCGGTAGCAGAAAAGTTTAGTGTTTATAATATTTTAAATATTAAATAGCCTTGGCCTTCGATTTTTGAACTGGTATTGAGCATGTTTAAAAAAAAATTAAATAGGTTATACAGTGTAACCCGGATATAAGAGACCCGGATATAAGAGAAACCCGGATATAAGAGAGATTTTCTCTGGTCCCAAATTAGAGCCCATACTTACCTAAACAAAATAGACCAAACCCGGATATAAGAGAAACCTGGATATAAGAGACTTCTTCTCCGGTCCCGACAACTCTCTTATATCCGGGTTACACTGTACCTTGTTTGTAAAAAGAGTTTTATTGTACTATATATATATATATGGGAGGTATTTGTCCGTGTATTTTGTGAATAATAGAATATTCTTAACTGACCTTGAGGAGTGATATCCTGTCACTCATGGATAAGTATTATGAAATTTTATATATATATATATATATATATATATATATATATATATATATATATATATATATAGTCGACTCTCCCGTCGAATTCGACGTATGCGGGTCATGCAGATCAGTTCCCAGGAAACCGACAGCCCGACACCAGCACATCAGATTTGATTATCGTGGTGAAGGTTTCGTGCAGGACCATCCAAAACTTTTTGAAGGGCCGAATTCAGACGACACTCCCTCTTTTTACAAACAAGGTATAAGTTCAGGATCAGTCCATTTTTGACGATAGGCAGTGGGTTGAGAGAGAAGGAATGTTCACCACAGTAGGTCCTTACTTTCCTTACAATCAGTTATTTTTATTTCATGGGCGATGTTTGCTGGGTTACGCTATTAATTTCGATTATTCCCAAATTTCTTTCCGAGTTATATAAATTGTTATCGTACAAAAAAAATACAAAAAAAATTCGTCATAAAAAATAACGTAAAAAAAATCGACCAAAATAATCGCAGTAATGAAAATTTGGGAATCCCAAAATTCAGGATTACGAGTCCGGATCCAGTTCAAAATGTCTTTAATTTTCTCACAGAGTCAGCCTAATTCCAAAATGGTATATGTTGGGCTACGTCCTCCAGGAGTAAAGTTTGAAAAATATTCGCATTTATTATATAGATTTTATAAAATTTCTATTTATTTATAAATACAGTATAACCCGGATATAAGAGAGTTGTCGGGACCGGAGAAGAAGTCTCTTATATCCGGGTTTGGTCTATTTTATATACATTAACACAGGCTCTAATTTGGGACCAGAGAAAATCTCTCTTATATCCGGGTTACTCCTATATCCGGGTTACTCTTATATCCGGGTCTCTTATATCCGGGTTACACTGTATATTTTTCCGTCTTCTTATGTTGTGAATTCATTTGCTTGCTTGTTGTTTATTTTTTTTCTGTTCTTTTTTGTTTGTTTTTCTTTTTGTTTTGTTTTTTTTTGTCTACAAACAAAACTAAATGAATCGCTTTAATTGTAATCTTCCTTTATATTTTGTAGATATCCATTTTGGAATATTGTTTAGTCGGGTGAAAAGTTCAACGACCGCAACGTACGACACGAAGGCGACGTGTACATCACTGACTGCAATTATATTCATTCTTATGACGGCTAATTGACTCTGTAATTAGTTTGACTGTTATAAGTATGAAAGAAAAGTATATATATATATATATATATATATATATATATATATATATATAATAAAAAATTTCGCAATACTTATCTATGATTGACTGATATAACTCCTCAAGCTCAGAAAAGAATATATACGCACATATACCCCATATATATATATATATATATATATATATATATATATATATATATATATATATATATATATCGGGCAATAAAACTTTTTTACAAAAAGTTATAACTTCTTTAATTCTTTTTTTAATATGCTCAATACACATTTCAAAAAATCGAAAGGCAAAAGATTATTTAATGTTTAAAATATTATAAACACTAAACTTTTCTGCTACCGCGATTTTTACACCAATAAATTTAGTGTTTGTAATATTTTAAATGACATGGGCCGACCAGTATATTTCAGGAGAATAACTTTTTTATGTTGTCTGTAATTGTCCAACTTATCTTTACCAGGATATACAGGCTGATTGAAAGTAACTCCCTATTTTATATATGATGGACTCTCCCGTTTTGTAATAATTATAGTTAGACATTAGAGTCCATCATATATAAAATACGGAGATACTTTTCAAAAATTATATATCACCATATATATATATATATATATATATATATATATATATATATATATATATATATATATATATATATAATTTAAAAGAAGTGAAATTGAAAGCTTTTTTAAATTTATCGGATTAATGAGCCAAGAAGGACTCGAAAAGACATTTTTGGTAACAGATAAAAAAACGCGAACAATTGCGATTGTGAAAGAAAACGATATTGACTGAATTGAAAGACGACATTGTCGATAAAATCATGAGAATAAATACGGGAACAAATTGAAAAAAAGATTGAAGACAAACAGACAGACGGGCTGAGAAAAACAAACAACACTTAATGCTAAAGGACAAAAAAGTCTAATTGAAAATAGTAGACAAATCATTATCGCGCGTCTATTAAATCATCATCGTCATCATTATGATTAGGAAGCGAAAAAAGAATACCCCAAATAAACAATCGTTATATATATGAAAAAAGAAAGTGAAAATTATTGCCTAAGGTCTGTGTTAGCTTTTTCTCTTTTCAGAAGCGTTGTTTTCTGCTGATCAAACGCTTTGGCGCCAATTAGGTGTCGAACAATATGGCGGACGGCTGGCGCGAATTTCGACGCGTAAAGTAGCAGCGTCCGCCATTTTTAGTAATGGAGGCTGTGACAATTGTGCGCAGTCGTTGCGTTCGTTTTTAAAGTTGTGAGAAAGATTTGCTGATTACAAAGTGAAGTAATGAATGGCACCCGATTTACCTCCCTTTTCTTATCTGCTTATTCAAACTGTCAGGCTTTTTGACTCAATTTGAATTTATTTCAACATTCTTCTTTCCGCCAAGAATTTCGTTTTCCGTTTGTTTATAGCTGAGTAGGTTTTTCATTTTCATTTTCTTTTTCGAACTTCTCTGTCGCATTTGGAAGTGTCTTCTTTAAAATTCTGTCTTAAAAATAATTGAGTTGCGTTTCGCTTCTTCATATCTAATTTCTATTATACTTTTCTTTCTTTCTTGCTTTCTTTCTTTCTTTCTTTCTTTCTTTCTTTCTTTCTCCAACCTCTGTTTCTATTTATATTTCATTTTTCTGAATTTATTGCATTTTTTCTATCTATCTATCTATCTATCTATCTATCTATCTATCTATCTATCTATCTATCTATCTATCTCAGTCTGTTCATTATATATCTATCTATCTATCTATCTATCTATCTATCTATCTATCTATCTATCTATCTATCTCAGTCTGTTCATATCTATCTCTCTCTCTCTATATATATATATATATATATTATAGTCTGTTCATCTATCTATCTATCCGTCTGTCTGCGAAATATATATCTACACACACACACACACACACACACACACACACACACACACACATATATATATATATATATATATATATATATATATATATATATATATATATATATATATATATATCAGTTTGTTCCTATCTATCTATCTATTCATCATCTATCTCAGTCTGTTCTATATCTATCTATCAATCTATCTATCTCAGTCTGTTCATATCTATCTCTCTCTTTCTCTCTCTCTCTCTCTCTCTATATATATATATATATATATATATATATATATATAATAGTCTGTTCATCTATCTATCTATCCGTCTGTCTGCCTATTTATCTACACACACACACACACACATTATATATATATATATATATATATATATATATATATCAGTTTGTTCCTATCTATCTATCTATCTATCTATCTATCTATCTCTGTTAATATCTCTCCGCTAGCTTGCTATTTATGTATCTTTCTATTTTGTCCTTTGTTTATTTTTCTTTCGATCTTTCTTGTGTCTTTCGCCCTATTTCTTTTTTTTCCTGTGTTTCTTTCGGCCTTTCATTCCTTCGTTTCGTCATTTTCTCTTTCATTTTTGTATTCTTTCTTTCTTTCTTGCCGTTTTCATTACTTTCTTCTTACATTCCTTCCTTCCTTTCTTTTTTCCATATTTAATTTCATTCATCTTTTCTTCCTCGTCTTTTTCATTTTCTATTTTTGTTTTTCTTTCTTCTTTTGCCTTTTCCCCTCCATTTATCTTTCCTTCTTTTTTTCTTTTGTTTTCTTTTTTCGTCCTCTCGCCTTCACTTATCTTTCTCTTTGCTCTCATTCACCCCTCTTTACTTCATCACACTTTCCTTCCTTCCTTCCTTCCTTCCTTCCTTCCTTCCTTCCTTCCTTCCTTCCTTCCTTCTCTCTTACTCCTCTTTTCTACACTCTTCTCTCCATTCCCTCCTTTCTCTCCTTGTCTCTTTCTCCTCTATTTTTCCTTTCATTCTATTCTTTACCTCCCCACTTGATAACAATACAGTTCATTTTTTACCTCCTCCTCCTCCTCCCACTCGCCTTTAACTCCATCCTGATATCGCCGACTATTCGCCTTAACTTGCTAACAATGATTTAGACTTCTAACACCTTGTAATTCCTAATCTCGCCCACCGACCCCTTCTCCTTTCTTCAGCTGTTCATTTAGGAAAACACATTTAGAATTACACCTTCGCTTTTGGAAGCCCATCGATAAACGATTACACGGATGTCTCACTGTTGACAGTCAGAGCATTCAAGTTACTTGTTTCTTCTGCTAATAATATTTCCCCAGTAATTTATTTGATTAATCTTCACACAAATGGTGCCATTGAAATCAAATGATAGTAAATCTGCTTAAAATTCAATTGTCACTGGCATTCAATTCTATTACTAATACTACAATTATTACTACTACTAATAATAATAATACTAATCGATACTTCTGCTACTAATACTACTAATAATAATTAGTATACTTCTTATACTACTACTACTAATAATAATCAGTTTTAACGATCTTAATTCTTAAGTTAATGATTGAATACGATTTACCCAAAGCATTGCTAAATATTTGAGCTTGACCTCAACAAAATATTACAATTAATAATACTAAATATAGATGAGGGCTATTATTAAAGAAATAAGAGATAAAAGATTAAGAACTGATATGGTTTTCCATTCTAATGAAGCATCCGTTAATCGCATAAGAGTCTTATCGCTTCCTCAAACTCCCCTTCTTTCTTTCTTTCTTTCTTTCTTTCTTTCTTTCTTTCTTTCTTTCTTTCTTCCGTTTTATCTTGATTTATTTTCCCTTCCTCTCCCTAAAACAAACAGCGCCTTTGATATACATTTTATTCCGTCTATACTCGCAATCAAACAAGAATAGTGCATTGTTTATCTGAGATAATGGCAGAGTGTAACGGACTTGCTAACTAATAACTAAGGCGGTATAATAATAATAATAATAATAATAATAATAATAGAAGCAGTTACAGAGACAGGACCTGTAACAATTTGATTGGACTTTACAATACACACAAACAGAACAATCAAAGCTAATCGCCCAGACATCGTGATCAATGACCACAAGGACAGGATGTGCTTTCTTATTGACATGACAGTCCCTGCAGACTGTAATGTATCTTTGAAGATCTTCAAAAAGCTATCAAAATACAAGGACCTTTGAAATCTAACAAATATGGCATATGAGGACATCAATAATTCCAGTTAGAGTTGGAACACTCGGATTTATAGGAAAGGTTTCCGAGAGAGTCATTGAAGTGATCCCTGGTAGCCTGGGGCTTGAAGAAGTACAAAACATTGTACTCGCAAATACAACTCACACATTATTAAGATCTTTATCCATGTAAAATGCGTGTGATCTTAGTTTGTTTTGTTTTTTTCAAAAATGATCAGTGGAAAATGCCATGAAGTCATTTCTGACCTTAGGTTTCTGGTTGGGACCCTGAAAAAAAATGTGCCTACAAAAGAAATCAAAGGAAATAATAATAATAATAATAATAATAATAATAATAATAATAATAATAATAATAATAATGAAAGACAACTCAGGGCCGCCAAAACTATAACGAGGAAGAGACTGAATGGAAACAGAGGAAACGCAAACAAAAAAATAGAAAGAAAAACAATAATATGAACATTTAAAAAGAAAAAAAAAATGAAGAAATGGTTGAAAATTCCCCAGCGACATGGCTAAGCCCATGAAATGTTAAATAAGAAACTGAGTCGCTCTAAATGGCGACCCAAAATAACTTCTTTCTAATTAAATACGAATATAATGACCAAGATAAATAAAACACAAAGAAACTACAAGAGGATAATGTGTCGAAATAAGGATAAGCTAGTTAATCACATATTTAGTAAATGTAGCCACGGATAGAATACAAGGATAGACGTGATTGGTTGTTTTTCGTTTTTTTTTTTTTGTTTTTTGGGGTTTTTTTTTTTTGGTTTTTTTAGATTACCATTTTAAGATCCTTGTATTTTGATAGTTTTTGAAGATCTTCAAAGATAAACTACAATCTGCAAGGACGGCCATGTCAATAAGAAAGCACATTCTGTCCTTGTAGTCTCTGATCGCAATGCCTGGGTGATTAGCTTTGATTGTTCTCTATGTGTTAAGTCCCAGAAGATTGTTACAGGTCCTATCTCCGTAAACATGACTGGGTGATATTCAAAGCAATTTCTTGCAGTTTCCTTCCCATAAAACTTGCATATTTTCCACTGGAGATATTGGTCCATTCTATCAATGCCGAGTTTTATATTCTCTGGGTGCTAACACCGTGCAAACTGATACAAGATGGTCAATTGTTTCTGGATATTTATCACAGAATCAACATTTCGCGTTAACACAATTCTTCACTATGTGTGCTTGGGAATTTCTAGTTAGAAAACATTAATTATTATTATTATTAGTAGTAGTAGTAACAGTAGTAGTAGTAGTAGTAGTATTCCGTTAGCGTTTTTCATATTTTTCTTTTGTATTTATTTCTGTGACTAATTACAGTAAAAAAAATTCTTCAAGATTTTGATGCAGATTTTCCTCTTTAAATAATTTCAATGAATATTAAGCATCGAAAGAATTTAAGATTTAAGATATCAATTATATTTCAGTCCAAGTTCTTTGACTGAAGAAACTCACCGAATAATAATAATAATAATAATAATAATAATAATGGGACTTTAAAATACACAGAGAGAGAACAATCAATGCTAATCGCTCATACATCTGATCCAAGACCACAAGGACAGAACGTGCCTATTTATTGAGATGGTACCCACTGCAAACTGCAATGAATCTTTGAAGATCTTCAAAAAACTATCAAAGCACAAGGACCTTGACATCGAAATCTCAAAAATGTGGCAGGTGAGGCTATCAGCAATTCCAGTTGTAGTTGGAGCACTCGGATTGATTGGTTCCGATAGACTCATGGAAGTGTTTCCTGGAAGCCCATATGCCTTAAAGAAATACCAAAATTTGTACAGGTTAATCCGAAAGTCTTGTCACACCTATATAATATAATTTTCTATTTCAACACTCTGTGGGGGTATTAGCAAGGACAGTGTTTCATATGAACGATGCCAAATAGCCCATCAGTTGAAGAACGCCGTTCTGAGATCCTTTGCAACAATCAACAGAGAAACAGCTTCGTAAAATATCACACAGGAAATGACGCCGCATCGTTTTATGGCACGAAAATGATGACGTTCTTGCAGATCTCCTCGATGTTTGACAGCGTCAATGAAAGTAAATAAAACTGAATTCAATACATGTGATTTGGATTATTGTACTGCTTGTTCTTCTATTGTTCTCATTACTTTTTTTACTAGGAGATGACAAGACTTTCGGATCACCCTGTACAACTCACACTTTGCAAAGGGCTTTATCTATGTAAAGTGTTTGTGATATATATATATATATATATATATATATATTTTCTATAAAAAATATTCAGTGGAAAACGTCTTGATGTCATTTCTGACCTTAGGTAGGAACACGGAAATTAATGAGTATACATCAAATATCAAGGGAAAGAAAATAAATAATAATAATAATAATAATAATAATAATAATAATAATAATAATAATAATAAAGAACAATGAAAGCTAACCGCCCAGACATTGTTATTACAGACCGCAAACAAAAAAAAAATTGCCTCCTTATTGATATGGCAGTCCCTGAAGAGTGCAATGTATCTATGAAGATCTTCAAAAAGCTATCAAAATACAAGGACATTGAAATTGAAATTTCAAAAATGTGCCACATGGGAACATCAACAATCCCTGTTGCAGACGGACCCTCGGATTGGTTGAAGGGATTCCTGGAAGCCCATGCCTTAAAGAAATATAAAAAATTGTTCTTACGAGTACAGCCCACACCTTACGAAGGGCTTTATCTATGTAAAATATGTCTGTGTTTTTTTTTAATTGCTCAGTGGAATAGGTCATGACGCCATAACTTACCTTAGGTCTCTGCGCGGGACACAAAAAGAAATATGAACACACCAGAAATCAAATGAAATAAAATAATAATAATAATAATAATAATAATAATAATAATAAGGACGTTGAAATCGAAATCTCAAAAATGTGGCACATGGGAACGTCAACAATCCCTGTTGTAGTTGGAGCCCTATGAATGGTTGGAAAAGATTCCAGTAGACGCATTGAAGGGTTGCTTGGAAGCCCATACTTTAAAGAAATACAAAAAATGGTCCTCACGAGTACAGCCCACACCTTACGAAGGGCTTTGTCCATGTAAAATATTTTTTTTCCAATGGAAAATGTCATGATGCCATTTCTAACCTTAGGTCCCTGGTCGCGATCCGGAAAGAAATGAATACACACCAGAAATCAAAGGAAATAATAATAATAATAATAATAATAATAATAATAATAATAATAATTGTTGTGACCAAGTAAATGGTTAAGTAATAACAAAAACCAGGTTTGCAGAAATATTGTATATTAAATAGTAAGTACACCAGAAGAGTATTACACGACTAGTGAGAGTGTATTGAATGAACTAGCGCTCAATCTATTTACCGTTCCCTGAAGCCTTCTGTCTTATAGTAGGCGGAAGAGTCTAACATAGACTCGTTAGAGGGAGGACACCACAACAAACAGATAGCAAAGATAATAATAATAATAATAATAATAATAATAATAATAATAATAGCAGTGTCCATTATCATCTTCTGAATGTTTGTTGCTCATTTTAAGCAGCTACTAGCAGTCTCTGGATTATTGGGTGAAATTTTCATGAATTTAGATTTAGTAACACAGCAGCATAAACTATCTCCAGAGACATGGCACTTGCCTTAACACAGCAGCGTAAACCTCCTCCAGAGAGATCAAACTTGCCTCAACACAGCAGCATAAACTATCTCCAGAGACATGGCACTTGCCTTAACACAGCAGCGTAAAATCTAGAGAGATCGAATTTGCTTTAATACAGCCTAAACTATCTCCAGAGACATCAAACTTGCTCTAACACAGCAGCGTAAACCTATCTCAAAGCCTCAACACAGCAGCGTAAACCTTCTCCAGAGACACCGGACTTGCCTTAACACAGCAGCGTAAACCTCCTCCAGAGAGATCAAACTTGCCTCAACACAGCAGCGTAAACCTTCTCCAGAGACATCGGACTTGTCTTAACACAGTAGCGTAAACCTTCTCCAGAGACATCGGGGTTACCTTAACACAGCAGCGTAAACCATCTCAGGAAATATCGGACTTGCCTTAACACAGCTGCGTAAACCATCTCCAGAGAGATCGGAGTTACCTTAACACTAACTTACCATTACAAAATAAACTTTTATTGATGAGTATAATCTTCTTTAATTCTTTTATAATATTCTGAAAACGTAGCGAATATTTAACTTTATGTATGACATTAATAAATAAAAAATAAAGAGCTGCGTTAATCTTTCACGTTAATTGACTAAGTTTGATTTTTACTAGACGTTCAATGAAGCGGCCTTGTATGAACTTATACGCAGTAATCTGTGAATCTTGGCACACACACACACACCAACACACATACACAAAAATACACACACACACGTACAAAAAATACACACATATACGCACGCACAAACACAATGGAGACATAAACATACCCCCACACACCATATATATTTATTAATTTAAACGTTTTATATAAATATATACTCATGTTTGAGATATTCTGTTTTTCATTTATTAATTAAACAGTATATTTATTTATTTACACCTACCGGCCTGAATATTCGAGAAATCTTAATATAAATATGCGACCATCATCAGGATATAATTTCGCGGAATTTAATACGAGAAGTATTTCGTTTAAAGGCACTGTTCACGATTTGCTTGATCAAAAAGGCTGCTCTGTGACCGAGTCGGTTTATACTTGTCGGATCTAACGAAGGCCCCCCCCCCTCTGCCCAGTTCGAATCCTGCCGGAGTTCGAATATTCAGGCCAAAATAAACACATATACTGTTTAATAAGTAAATGGGGCGTCGACTCAAATATGAGTATCCACTAAAAATTTCGTCTAAACGCATAAAAATCTGTCGGATTGACAATTAAAAATCCATCAACTTAGAAAATTACGCACATGCACACGCAGGTGACGGAATTTGAAGGCCGGGTTCGAATTCCAGTCGAATCCATTACATTCACTTACGTGCTAATATCCTTGGAAAAGGTATGAATCCTCTTCTTCTCCCCCCAGCTATGGGTAAAATAGCAGGACAGTATTGAAATAATTTTGATCATTTATAAATAGTTTCTGTAAGTTTCATTAAAATCTGACATGTTTTTTTTTTTATTTTTGCAAGATTTCCCAAATTAATGCCTTAGATGGCAACTGGTCTAGGTAAAGGAAAACTCTGAATTCAAAACATGCGTAGGGGTTTTTGGGGACCTTGTGTCGCGTAGTTCGCCAAGCCTCTGTATTCGACCCTTCAAAAAGTGTGGTTGGTTCTGTACCAAGCCTTCACCACTATAATGAAATCTTACATGCAGGTGAGCTGATTGTCCACCATATATATATATATATATATATATATATATATATATATATATATATATATATATATTAAAACATTTTATGTTTATACATTCTTTTTATAGATACAAATATTTCAAGTAAATGCTCTGTTTATAATAAACTGTATTAACATTTAGTGGCCTGAATGACAGAGAAATTCATATTCAACCGTCATATAGCCTGACGTGCCTTTAACCGATTTGGCAACAGAGGAGCGTTCGGTTAACAAGGTCAATTTTACTGTCTTTAAACTACAATCTTCCATGATTCTCTCACGTACATTCATATCTGCTCATGGCGTATCCAAATGTAAACAAATGACGTCACACATTATGAAACGGACAAAGTCCGACAATTATTTTAAGACATTTTATTATAAAACAGAGCATTTACTTAAATATTTGAATCTATAAAAAAATGTATTAACATAAAAATGTCTTAAAATAATTGTCGGACTTTGTCCATTTCATAACATATATATATATATATATATATATATATATATATATATATATATATATATATATATATATATTGTGTGTGTGTATTTTATATATATGTAGTACCAATATACATACATAGATATGTCCCTGCAGTATATATATCTGTACACACACACAAAAATATAGGTAACTCAAAGCTTTCGATAAAAAAAATGAGCATAGCATGATAAAAACGCCCTTAAACATGATGAAAACAATTTTTATCGTCCAAATTTTTATGTAAATTATTAAGAGGAAAGTCCAATTATTTTTTGATTATTTATTTTTTAGAATTTTTAATCCTTCCTAGCACGTCCTTAAATTTTAGCTAAAAATCTTGTTTTTTTTTTAGTTAGCAAAATTGCCATAAAATCGATCACGTTCGCCATTTTTGCCAACTTTGTTAACAAAAGATAAATTCTCCGTTTAAAAATATTGTAAAAATCAGTTATATCTTTTTCAAAAGTTGTTTAGGAAAATGAGAAAATTTAAAGTTTATCTCATATATTTGGAAACAAACATTACTTTCTTTGCAGAAAAAATGTAGTTTAAAACAAGAGAAAGTATGTCTTAACAATGATGACAATTGACAAGCAATGAGTGATCGTTTCATCGACATATTGACAGCTAACGTGAGGGGATGTTGTCGTACAGAAGAACACAAGTTACATAATTTTTTTCTAGATAATTTTTTTTTAAGTTTAAGTGAACCAACTTATTTACCTCGTAATTTTAAATAAGTAACAAATACTTTCAACAGTCTAATATTTTATTATTTTTTACTTCTTAGCATTGATTTTTAAGGTGCTTTCTGGAAAAATTAAAAATGATATAAAAAAAAATTAAAATTTTATAACTGCTGAGAGTAAGATAAATTTTCATAAGAGAAGTACCTATAATTTATATATACATCTCATGGAATTTTATGGTATTTTTATTCATGTTTATTTTATTTCTGTTATTTTTATTATTAGCTTTTATATTATCTCATTTATGAAATAATGTCATAACTGAGATAATAAGACCATATAAATTTCATAAGGTAAGTAGCTAATAATTAGGTACCGTTCTAATATTTGAAATGTTATACAATTCTTAATGTGTTTTATTTTCACCATATTTTTTAATCAGTTTTGAAAATAAACAACTTATTTCAGTTAATTACGTTTTTTACTTTTAATTAGATTACATGAAACTAAAATAATAATTGATGAATTTCGCTGTAAACAGTACAAAATTTATTTTGTATTCATGCTTCCTACGATGAGCTGTAAATTTAAAATGAAGCCGTTTTTATGGATACAAAAAAACAATGTAAAAGTCTATTTTAAATACTGAGAGTTTACAGATTGTAATAAGTTTTAAAATTTATGATCTGTAAAGATACATTTACTTGACAACACCATTACATAAAAGGCTTGGTTTTGGTAATTCATTTTAAAATATTTAACAACTTTAATGTAAAAAAAAAAAAAAAAAAAAAAAAAAAAAAAAGGAAAGAAATAGCAATTAATTGAAAAAATTCATTTTTGATTGAAAAAAATTTGCCTTCAGAAAATATTGTCCTTATTAAAAGCTTTTGAAATTAAATATGTTTGTTATGGGTTTTGTATGTTACAATTCAGACCTGATTTTCAGTAACACGGGCTCTAGTATTTTTTTTTTTTTTTTTTTTTTTTTTGCAAAGCATGATTTAAATTCATCAAAGACTTCTGCTTTTAACTCATATAATCACTAAAATACTCGGTGTTGAATTTCTAGAGTTTTCATAAAATTAGTTATGGGATAGAGATAATAGATCAAAAAAATTTTTTACTTTGACTTTCTAAAAAGTAAACCTACTTGAAATAATAACATAATCATTTTGATAATAAAACTTTGTTTTCATCAAATTTGAAGTTATTTTTATCAAGTTGTGCTCTTTTTTAACGATTTCGTAGAGATCCCTATATATATATATATATAATAATTTTCTTTTTAAATTTATAACATAAATATGTTATAAAATCACTACAAAAGTAGCCATTTTGTTTCAACACCTCCGGTGTCTTATCAAGTGATGATGTTGAATGTAAAATAAATGGCTTTAAAAGTTTCAAATTAATTAACAATCCTTCGCAAGAGGAAAACGTTGTTACAAAAGCTAGAATGACTAATCAAAATACAAGTATAGGAAAATTCAAAAAGCTTGACAACGAAGTCATGTTATAATAGCTATTCAGATGTTTAAAATATGGGTAATATTAAAAAAGAATTTATTCTAACCAATAATTACTAAATTATATGATAAAATTTGATATTAAAATTAAAAACTGCCAATTTTAATTCATTCCGTATATACCAATTATATACTTATATATATATATATATATATATATATATATATATATATATATATATATATATATATATATATATAATATTACACTGTGGTTTGGGTTTAATAAATTAGTGCTCGATGTGAAATAACAGAGCTAAATTTTATACTGTTAATAATAAATAGATTTTAATAATACATTTTGTTTCTCACCGTGTCGTAGAACACTGGGTTTCAGAATAATCTTTCATTCCTTATAGTTGGGCGTTTTTATCTGAAGTAATTGCTATATTTCATTTATTCCAAACTGTTGCCTAATAAAGGAACTGACCAATTATTCCGCCAAAAAAGAAACCCATCTTTGTACCAAATAGCGAGGAACAAAATGCATATTTATTATTATTATTATTATTATTATTATTATTATTATTATTATTATTATTATTTTCTTTGATTTCTGGCGTTTACACATTTCTTTCCGGGTCCTGCCCAGGCACCTAAGTTTAGAAATGGCATCATGACAATTTCCACTGACAAAAAAAAAAATTACATAGATAAAGCCCTTCGTAAACTGTGGGCTGTACTTGTCAGAAAATTTTTGTATCTCCTTGAGGCATGGACTTCCAGGAATCCCTTCAATTAGTCTACTGCAATCTTTTCCAACCAGTCCTAGGGCTCCAACTACAACTGGGATTGTTGATGTTCCCATATACCACATTTTCGAGATTTCTATTTCAAGGTCCTTGTATTTTGACAGCTTTTTGAATATCTTCAAAGATACATTGCAGTCAGCAGGGACTGCCATATCAATAAGGAGGCACTTTTTTTTGTTTCTGGTTATTATTATTATTATTATTATTATTATTATTATTATTATTTCCTTTGCTTTCTGCTGTCTACACATTTCCTTCCGGGTCCCAACTAGAGATCTAAGGTCAGTAATGGCTTCATGGCATTTTCCACTGAGTGTTTTTATAAAAAAAAATGAAAAAAAGATC
>CAHIKZ030001453.1:707500-715000 GCA_903632075.3 Acanthosepion pharaonis
TTTTTTTGTCTTTCTTTCTCGTTTTTCTTTTTCCTGTCAAATTAGCTGAATACAACTCACATATTTAAACTTACACTTCGTGACTGCTTATCGTTTTCACCGTAAAAAATAATACAAAGATAATTTTAAATAATTAAATTTGCATCCCTTGTTTAAAAAGAAAAAATAAGTAGATAAAACAAAAGCTAAGCGTGTGATGAGAGGTCAAAAAGGGCATTTTCATCAGGGCCAACATGGGACGAGTAATTACCGCCTTCTTCTTCCTTCTTTCTTTTCTTTTCTTTTCTTTTCTTTTCCTTTTGCCAAAAATAAAAGTAGTTCTTTGGGGCATCATTTTAACAAATGAGAAAGCACAAGATTAATTTACCACATTATCTATACTGTATTTCTTTTTCTTCTTCTGAAAAAAAAAAAAGTCCTATTTTAAACGCCGTAAGATGAACGGGTGGCTTGAACACTCCCCCCCCAACACCCCCTACACACTTCTCACCACTCTTCAATAAACTTAAGAACCTTTTCAACTTTCATGTTTAACAATATTGCAGCGGCAAAAAGGGGGGCAGGTGTCACAATCCATTTTGCAGAACTTATTTGACTAGTTCGTTTCCAAAAAAAACTTTCTCCACAGATTCAAAGTGAACGGTGTTGCCTTTTTAATATTGTGCAGATGCAAATTTGTATTGATCAATACAACTGTAAGCACCTCCATGAATTAATGCTGAGAAAACTAACATCAAAATTCATTTCTGCGATAGTGACTTTGATCCAAACCGGGTGTTCTATGATAAGTAAATGTGTGAAATTGTACAAATTCGGTTTTTGCATATCTCTGCTCGCAAATCGCTTGTATAGCAAGATTGCAAGATATCTTTTTTGAATATTTCTTTTGAACTAGCATCCTATTCTTTCAAAGCGTTCTTTAGACTACTGAAATTCCATTTCGTTCAGTTCACTCAACAGCCTTCTTCAAGTGTAAGATTCGCATTGAAAATTTTTTTTTTTTTAGAATCTAATCTTTTAAATTTATTAATAAATTGTATATTGAAGAAGGCTGTAGAGTCGATCGGATTTGAAAAATTGTCGTATCAACAAAAAAGTGACTGTTTAAGTTTTGTATCGATATTGACTCTTATATATTATAAATATTATATTTCAATATTATATGGAGTAATGGATAGCGGCTCAGATTGAGGAATAATAACAATAATAAAATAATAATAAAATATTAATAATATATATATATATATATATATATATATATATATATATATAAACTTATTAATAATAATATTATATATATGAAGTTATAATAACCTCCCACAACACTTCATTCATTTGTTGTGTGAACGACAATTCATTTAAAAAACCAACTATCGATCTGCATTTTTTGTTACATAAAACAATGTTAATGTGATTAAAATGAAATCACTTGCTAAACAACACTAATAATAATAATAATAATATTAATAATTATATATATATATATATATATATATTTTATTTAAAAAACAGACCACTTTAAGGTACCATTACAATAATTTATTTCACCAAAATCCTTTTTAAAGGAACCGGATCATCTAAATAGGTCACGATTGGGTCACTTCAACCCCAATATAAAACATGCTTAAGAGAAATATGAATTTTACCCCTCCTATACTCTACCTTGTCTCGTTAATTACAACTATCACCCTCCCAGTTAAATTACAAAAAATTACACTACCCATCAATTTCTAATCCCATTTTTTTCCTTTCATTTCGTTGTTGGAAGTGTTACCTGATGATCTGTCCTTCAAAAATTTTGGTGAAATAAATTATTGTAATGGTACCTTAAAGTGGTCTGTTTTTCATTAAATATTAGCTATGGATTAACATTGAGCTTCTCAGGATTTCATCCTCCTTGGAATTACCCATTCTGGTTTAGGAAAAATTTCGTAATTATATATAAATATATATATATATATATATATATATATATATATATATATATATATATATATATATGAATAATAATATATATAATATTATTATTATTTATAATAATAATAATAATAATAATATTAAAGTTTAGTTGGAGCCCTTAGATTGATTGGTAACGTTTTGGTCGTTGTCCGCTCTGGCCTTCTTCAGATGGTTGGAATATCGAACTGAACCCTTTATTTAATCACACGTTGGGGTAGACTGTTCTAGTTGCCATGTTTAATGGATGTCAGTTATCAGTTATCTCCTGTTAATTTTTAAATTTCGAAGTTAAATATAATCAGCCTTAATCGGGTATTGTTCTTTGAGGACACATGACTTTTGGATAAATTTTTGGTTAGATCCAATGACAGGACCCAATGAGTGTGAGTTAAATACCCAACATACTTTTTTTTTTTTTTTTTATCAATGTGAGAATAAAATGGAGATTGGCTAATAAATCTTTGTTTGATTCCGAATGCGTACACGAAATTATTGATACGAATGATTAGAGGAGAATTTTCTTGTATTAATTAAATCAAAAAAAACCTATATTTTGTTTGCTGTTTTAAAATAAAATTTCAAAATCAAAAGTGTTACAAGAAGAATATCGTTAAAATGATCATAAATCTTTCAAATACATAACAATATTTTGATTTTTTTTCGAGTCGGTAGGTTGCCATTTCAAAATTGTAGACCAGTTGC
Source organism: Acanthosepion pharaonis (assembly GCA_903632075.3). Lineage (NCBI taxonomy): Eukaryota > Metazoa > Mollusca > Cephalopoda > Sepiida > Sepiidae > Acanthosepion > Acanthosepion pharaonis. Next base: position 710,162 of record CAHIKZ030001453.1, read on the forward strand.
CATAAATTTTAGAAAAATGATCTGTAAAATCTATTTATACTTTGCTGGGGAGAGAAAGATTCAAACCCAAATGTTTTATTAGCATACAAAATGAATTTTTTTTCATTTACGTGCCATGCGTCATATCATAAGGCAATGTTTATCTTTTGATACATGACTGACGAGGCAGATTTTTTTCCCAACAAGGTTGCCATGACAATTTTCTCTGCTGTAGACCAGTTGCCATCCAAGGCTACAGAACCCGGTCTGTCCTGCTATTTACCCATAGCTGAGGAGAGAAGAGGATTCATACCTTTCTTAAGGGTATTAGCACGTAAGTGAATGTAATCGATACGAATGGAATTCGAACTCGGCTCTCCGACTAGGACGCTGATTCTGAATCCATACACGGAATTTTCCTCACACACCAGGTATTGGAAATAACATGTTTATGATCAACCTTGCTATCGTTCGTTCTATATTTTATTCCTCATTTTACGCAAAGTGAAATTGGAAATAAACTTTGTTAAACTTTATTAGGAGATTTCATCAAAAATAAGTTCAAAATTCGATAAATATAATTCTACCTTCATGCGAGATGGTGTTATTTTAATAAAAGCTTTCAACTCATCCGAGCATTTTTTTTAACCGTGATAGGATTACGAATTTGAAAGTATAATCAAAATTCATGTGTAAGTTTGCATTGAGGAATTTCTAAATTTTTTTGCGAATTATAAAATGTCTACAGCTTTTATACTGCATTTTTTTTCTCCTTTCGTTGGTGAAAAGAAAGATTTTATTTGTTATGCACCGAAGCAGAACAAATCTTTTTTATATTGACAAATTTCAGAAAACTTCGCTTGCAAGTCAAATGTAGCAGAGAAAATAATTTACAAGTATTTGTTACTAAAGCCAGTGAAACTTTCGTTAATACTACGTAATTTTATAACAGGAAAAACATTTTTCAGTTTCAGACACTAAATTGGTATCAAATGAATTCAAAAGACCATTATTTAATAATAAATAAAAAAAGCATTACGTTTAAAGAAATAGTGGAGTGTGTGTTAATATAAATGAGGAGCCGACATGTTTGTAAAAGTAGTATTAATAATAATTCAAATATTTGTCATAAGTACAGTGATATTGTTTCATAAAATACTATTATATAGAAATATAGGGTCGCTGCCGACACTTGAGATTGAACAAAGATCGCCAGTGAGCAGACACAGGCGATCCCATTATTGAATTAAGTGGATCACGTGACCATAGGGAAAAACGTGTAAGTAGAAATTATCGTGACGACTAACCATCTCCATTTTAGTCTATCCTCTACACTATACGGATCACCATTTCTCCTCTATCCTTTATTACTACACGGATCATCATTTCTAGTCTATCCTCTATTTCTATTCAGATCGTCATTTCTATTCTGTCCTCTATTATTATACGGACCGCTATTCTCGACTCTATTCACTATATTATTTCTCTATTTGGATCACTATACTGGTTACTATTCGGGCGAATATTATCGAGCAAGTACTTAATGCGAGTGTAATTCGAAGGCGTCTGACACCAGCATTGTTCAACGGCGTTACCATAGTTGTGTCTGCGATTACAAAGTCTCTACTACAACGAGCATTACGGAAGTGACAACGAGTATTCGTTGACATCACAAAAGTGGCAACGAGTGTTCGTTTGCATCACAAAAAATACAATCGTACTTAATCAACGAGGAAGTTTTTTTTACTATTTTTTTTTAAATAAAAAGCATTACGTATAGAGAAATAGATAGTGGGGGGTGTTAATATGAATGAGAAGCTGACATATTTCGAAAAGTCGTATTATTACTAATTCAAATATTTGTCATAGGGTCAGTAATGTTGTGTGATAAAAGTACAATCGTACTTATTCGACGAAGAAATTATTTTACCAAAATAAACAGCCATGGAATTAATTTATTCTTTTGTTCTTTTTCTGATTTTTTCGAAACAAAACTAACGGAAAAAAATATCCTAGTGCCTTTCAAGAAATTGTCACTCCCTTCGATCGCTTTTATAATTTTACATCAACAGACGACACATTCAAAGAACAAAGTTTTGTCTAAACATTAGCGTTGTTCGTATTACAAAACTATTTTAAGTCTGAGAATATATTCATGCTATTAGGGTTAATACCAGGACTTGTCAATTTATTCATCCATACTTCAGCTGTCTCATGAAGTCAAATGTGATTTCATTAGGTAAGTTTAAACGAACTTTTATTACATGCTAAAGGCGACTTGACAAATTCTGTGCGTTACAATCAAAAATAAAAAAAACAGAAAAAATAAGGGAAAAAATCCGGGATTCTCTTGATTTTCTGGACTCGGGTTTCTCTATTTAAAAAATATAGTTTTGAAAATAAATCTCCGTCGTTTTACTCGTGACGAAAGAGTAAATATTCATTAACAGGATAATTTTCTTTAAAAAGATATTTGATAAAACAAATCGGATGTTTCTTTTGCATGAACGAACGACATTTTGTAATCAAAATGAATGAAATTATTTTTTAAATATTTTATTAGAAAAACTTGGTAAAAATAGTTTTTTATATATGTTCCCCCCCCACTTACTTAATTTTATGAAAACTTGGGAAATACTACGTGATAATTTTTAGTGACTATATTAGTTAAAACCAGAATTATTTGAAGAATTTAAATCACCGAATATTTTTTTGCAAAATCAGACCCAGTCTTACCGAAAATTTGTTCTGAATCGAAAAATAAAAAATGCGATAAAACAAAGTCATTATTTAATTAGAGAAACTTTTAATTGCTTTTATGAATAATATATACTAAAGACAATATTCTCTGAAGAAAAGAAATCGATGAAAAATGAATTTTTACATGATTTATTTTCATTTTTTGACAATTTTAAATTGAATAATTTATAAAGATTTTAAATCTTTTAAAATTCATTTTCAATGTGATAACTCTTAGAAAATATTGTTATTATGTAAAATTATATTTACTAATCGTATATTGTAAAGCTTATTACAATCTGACGACCTTAAATATTTCATTTTTTGTTGGGGGGGAGTATATACGTTCTAATTTTTGTTAGTATGCTAGTTCATACATGACATTATCATTAGAAAGGTCACGTGTTTTAAAGGTTGTCCCCTGCCTTACGGAAAAAAAACTCATATAAACTTTATCGGCTGTTAGCAATTCTGATCCACCATACTTATCTGTCAACACGATAGGCTGTCAATAAATCGATTAACACGTCAGAAAAACAAGACCCTGTGGTAAGAAATGTTTGTATACAACATTTTATGGTATAAATAAGTAATATTTGTTTCAAATCGGATTAATGTAACTTTAAATTTGCTAATTTTCCTCAAATCATGTTTCAGAAATATATATTTTATTTTTGCAATTTTAAAACCAAGAATTAACTTTTGTTTACAAATATGTCAAAAATGGTCAATTTCATCGATTTTACTGAAAAAAAATTGATTTCAATCAATATAGTTTCTGTTTGAAATACATCACAGAGTATTTCGCTTGGTGGAAATAGTAAATATATTTAAAGTTAAAATGAAAGCTTTAAGAAAGCTTTTTCATTTTTTAAAAATTCATTTTAAAACTTGCATTTCGCAAATCGTTTCTTCTGACAAGAGGCGCGCAGGTTCGAATCCAGCCGGAGGTTGCATATTTTTTAATAAATTTTCTCAAATATTTTGTCTAGAAAACAAATAAAGTGGAAAACAAATAAATAAAATATATCATAAAAAAAACTAAAATATATATATATATATATATATATATATATATATATATATATATATATATATATATATATATATATATATATATATATATATTTATATATTTACATATATTTATGTTATGAATTGTTATTTTATAGAACAAGTATTTAATAAATGCTGTTGTTTTTGAATGTAAAAAACTGTAAAGAAAATTTATTCCTGAAATTCGATAACATTCAAAATTTAAATGTTATTTAATATGTTTAGCATATAAACAGAGCATTTACTTAAATACTTGTATCTATAAAATAAAAAACAACGTTAAACATAAAATATGTCTTTAATAAATAAATTGTCGGACCTTGTCCATTTCTTAATATATATATATATATATATATATTTTAAATTAGGTATGTAGGACGCCCCATGTTAAGATACAAAGATTTTGAAAAGCAACTTGTCAGCAGTCAATATACCACATTACAATTTTTTGAGCGCTTAGCTTTGGAGCGGGTAGAATGGAAATCAACGTGTTTTAGTGGACTCAGCAATTTTCAATCTGCTTGTCTGAATCATCTTCAAGAAGCGAGAGCAAGATCTAAAAAGGTCAAACAATCTAACAGGGATCTCATCTCCCAATCCTCACACTTGCTCCCTATGCGGCCTCCGTTGTAAATCACTAGCGGGTCTTAAATGCCACTTAAGATTATCGCAAAAAATTTCATAACTAAATCAGTTAAGCTGTCAGATCCTCATACGTCGAAACCGACGGAGAGTCCATCCATTATTATATTATTATTAGTAGTGGTAGTATTATTATATATATATATATATATATATATATATATATATATATATATAGAAGAGAGAAATTTTTAGAAAAACAGCAGATCATTATTATAAAATATATTTATGGAAATATAACAAACAACGAATGTCAATTATGTTTGACCATGAGCCGATCAAAATTCCGTTTAGTTGCTTTAATTAAAAATGAAAATAATTTTTTCAAATATTTTTCAACATTGAATATATTTTTTAAATTTTTGGTCTTGATCATAATTTTTAAATTCATATTTTTAGAATGGTTATATGGACATTTAAAAA
>CAHIKZ030001453.1:720000-740000 GCA_903632075.3 Acanthosepion pharaonis
TGCTAAATTCTAGCGAGGGTATTTTTTGCTTTGTGAGCTTCATTCACTTTCCTCTATACACAACAGGAGTTCATGTAACCAAATAATTCTAGTTTGGTTTCATCTGACCATAAAACAAAATTCAAATATTTACTCCCATGTTCTAGATGGCTTCTAGCATAATCTAATCTGCATTTTATTTGTTTAGCCTTAAGCAATGGAGTTTTCCTTGGGTGACATGCATCCTGTTCAATGAAAGAATCTAGTGACTGTCTTCGTCGATACATTCAACCCTGATGTCTTTACATCATTGACAATGTCCTTTGTCGTTAAGTGAGGATTCTTTGAGACATCTCTAACAATTTTCCTTTCCATTCTCTCAGAAATTAACCGTTTTCTGCCAGTCCTTAATTTATTCTCAACACAATGAGTCTTGTTGTACTTCTTGATAATGCTACGAATTGTCGATCTAGGAACATTTAAACGCTTGGAAAGTGTTGTATATCCATCACCTTGTTTGTACGCATCAACTATCTTCATTCAGAGCTTCTTGTCAAGTTCAGCCATCTTTGCCATGGTTGCAGAACAAATGAGTTATCGCGGTACGTGGCACTCACATATTGTCTTCTTCATTACCTTTTAGAATGTTATAGAATCAGGTCAATACTATTTCATTTTCAAAGGGTGTTTGTATTAAATGTCAAATTAAGAAAAAAAAACATTACAATTGCCATAATGCAATATTATTTCATAATTTTCATAAGATGGAGGTAGGCGAATAATTCTGTACTGCACTAACTTCTAGAAAATCTAAAATGAATAGAAACAGATGGAAATTTCTAAAAATTTTACGAATTATTCAAAACTAAATACGGAATCAACTATTTATAGTAAATTCAGTAAGACTTGCAAATATTCACATTTACATAGAAAATATGCAAATATTCAGCAGGGGGCAAATAATTCTGTCCACAAATATATATATATATATATATATATATATATATATATATATATATATATATATGTTCAAATTAATATTTTGTTTAAATATATATATATATATATATATATATATATATATATATATATATATATATACACAGACCAAGGTATGTTATATTTATGGGTAAAAGTGTTCAATATTAGAGATAGAATATATGTAAATATAAAAATGGATACTCACGTCAATATTCAATAGCGACAGTCTGTTTCATGCTGGATCGCATGAAGATTGCCGTTAATCATGAAACAGTCTGCCGCTGCTTGGTTTTGACTTCAGTGTCTACTTTATATATATATGTATATATATATATATATATAGAGAGAGAGAGATAGATAGATAGATAGATAGATAGATAGATAGATAGATAGATAGATAGATCCAAAGATTCGCGATACTTAAGGATTAAAATAGTAGTTTAAAAATGGAAAAACTTCATAGAAGCTTCTATTTTGGTTTTAATTTCAAGCTAATTGATTAAATTTAATATTTACAAGAAGCAAAATATTTGGCCGTGTTTCAAATCTAATTTAAATTGACGGAAAGTAGCTTTCGTTTTGAATTCAATAACATTATCGCCATTTTAGCTATCTTTCCTCGAAATGTAATTCATTAAGACATCTTTCAAAAATAAAATATACTTTTCTGAAACATTGTTTGAGGAATATTAGCCGATGTAAAGTCTAATAAATCTGATTTGAAATAAATATTATTTACTTTAAGTTTAAAGTATCACGAAAATTCATTTTTTTATCATGGTGGTAGCTGTTTATTTTAGGTGACAGGTTAACAGCTGGAAGTTTATCTATTGTTTTTCTACGGTAGATATATCTGTAATATTTACTTGAGGAATATAACGTGAACGCCTTTTTTATATAATTTATAACTACCCAGTAATCTAAAAAAATTGTTCCCCGTCATCTAATGTTTTATTGAATTTTACTATAGTTATCGCTCTTTTTTTCTGATAATTTCGTGTATGGACATCTGTATTTACAAAAATCGACACGTTTATACATATACAGAAAATACCCCAATTCTTTTTAACCATTGACGGTCGGTGAATTGTATTAAGCTTTTCCATTTATGTTTAGTAAATATAGTTTTTATTTAACAACATCACCTAACCGGAACAAAGTAATTTAAAAGATTTAAATCTTTATAAATTATTCAAATTAATTTTTTTTAAATGAAAACAATTCTTGTAAGAATTCATTACTCATCGAATTTTTGTTTTCTCAAGACAATAGTGCTCTTAATATATCTTATTCTTAAAAGCAATTAAAAGTTTTTTTTTTCTAATTAAATAATTTATTGCATTTATTATTTTACAATTCAGAGCACACTTTTGAAAAACTGGTACTTCTATTTTACAAAAAAATGATGATTTAATTTTGTGAATTCAACAAACACTCGTTGCCACTTTTGTAATGTCAACAAATACTGGTTGTCACTTTCGTAATGGTCATTGTAGTAGAGACTTTGTAATCGCAGACACAACTATAGTAACGCCGTCGAACAATACTGGTGTCAGACGCCTTCGAATAACACTCGCACTAATAGTACTTGATCGATAATACTCGCTAGAATAGTAACCACTGAATAGTAATCCGAATAGTAATCCGTGTAGTAATCAGCAGAGAGAATAGTATAGTGAATAGTATAGAGATAATGGATAGTATAAAAACAGTGATCCGTATAGGAATAGAGGATAGAATAGAAATGGGGATCAGTTAGACGACACGCCAATTCCCATATATGCATTTCCTTTGCCATCACCTGATCTATTTATTCAAAATGGGATCACTCGTGTTTCCTCTCTGGTGATATGTGTTCAAACTCCAGTGTCGGCAGCGACACTTCATTCCTATATAACATGTAAATTCTTCAAGTTCTGCGAATGACTTATATGAAAATTAAGTGGTACAGAAATTAATTTCTTAAGATTTCATAAAATGAATAAGTGAGAGAGTAACAGAAATAAAAAAAAAAATGGTTTTACCGAAATTTTGTAAAAATAATAGTTTTTCTAGAATAATTCATTTGTGAATAAGTCCTGAATGTTTCATTAAAATCGGACAATTCTTTGATTTTTGCAAGAATTTCCAAATCAATGTCTTTTGCACCGCAAAAATGACGATAAAATTTCTGATACTGATCCTTGGTTCCCCGCTGATATCAGGAAAACATTTCTTTGCCAGACGCTGCTCTATAGCTAAATGGTATAACACGTCAGATCAAATAACGGTTTCCATATAGAAATACAGGTTCGATTCCTGTCAGAGAACGCATATTTCTTACGAACGTTCAGGCCGGTAAATGTAATTACTATTGTTTAATTAAAAAAACAGAGCATTTAATTAAATAAATTGTATGTATAAAACTAACGTATAAACAGAAAATATATTAAATAATTGTCGGACTTAAAACATTTCATTACATACATACATACATACATACATTCAGTTGTATGAATATGAATTTGTGACCCTGGGTTTCACGCTTTTGCGATCACAGTTTGTCTGATGATCCCAAAAGCGTGAAACACAGGGTCACAAACTCATATCCATAAAACGTTTATGTTAGCTCTATCACTGATAAGTACTGCACATATAAAATTCAAATAAGAGTATTAATTTATTTTTGTTTTAAATATTAACTTAATTCGTTATATCTGGGTTCAAAGAGCTTTTCAATCGGTGCCGCTTGAATATGTGATTTCGTTTCACACGTGACTGAAATTCATGACAAATTTACATATTCTGAAAGGTTACATCTCAACGCGCCTTTCTATACGATTAGTATGTGCATCGTGAATTGTAAATATTCCTACTTTAAATGGAAAATAAGTTGAATTCTTGTCATTTGATAAAATTTTATTTACGGAAAGGTAAAGACACTGTAGAAATAATAAAAAAAAAAAAGATAAGTGCCGTTTATGAAGAAGGTGCTATAGCTGAGAATAATGTCTGAACGTTGTTTGCTAGCTCCAGGGGATAAAATAGGAATTGTTTGGGATAATATGAAACAGGAACCTCTTGGGGAAAAGGGAATTAGCCACCATTAACAACACCTAAAGCCGGTTTGTATCCTAAGAAGGTGGTTCTGTGTTTATGGTGGACTTGGAAAGGCGTTGTGGATGACGAGCTCTTTCCATAATCAAACGTTGACAACTACTAAAGGTAAAAATCGAAGAAAGTTAGTTGGCTGAATCTTGTCTTACACCAGGACCATTCCAAATCCAAAGTGAAATGATTAAAAAAAAAATGAAAATATATGTATCTATAAATTTTTCTGTGATTTAATTTATCTTTTATTGTCTTGTGTTTGAAAACAAACGAACTGCAGCATGAAATCATCTTTAATTACAACCTCAAAGTCCAAATTAGTCAACACAAGCTGATGTATAGAAATAGCAGAGCTAAATTTCATAAGACATATGGGCGTGAACGCCTAACCCTAACTCATGTGAACTAAAATTTAATGTGTATAGACATATATAGGGGACATTATTTACATTATTCGGACTATTGTCCTTATCTTTGTCGCCATATTTATCACAACGTTTCGGCCGTTGTACGCTCCGGCCTTCTTCAGGTGGTTGGAATGTCGAACTGAACCCTTTATTTCGCTCACTGGAATAGACTGTTCTAGTTCCACGTGCCATGTTTGATGGATGCCAGTTATCAGTTATCTTCTGTTAATTCTCCTCTCCAAGTTCTCCACTGCCTTAACCAGGTATTGAACTCACACTCCTTGGGTCCTGTCACTGGATCTAACCAACGCCTTTATCCACTGTGTCATGTGTCCTTGAGGACATCTGGGTATGCATTTCTGGGTATTATAAACCTAATAAATCTTCAGCAACCTTTCTTACCAGTGCTCATATTGCAATTTTTCCTGTTATCATTGCATAATTTTTTTTACCAGAGCTCACATTGCAACTTTTGTTATCATTGCTTTTCTCTGGCACTACTTATTACTGGTTCCCATATTGTATTTACTTCTATGCTTGGTCGGCTCAGGAGATTTTTGTGGCCTAGCATATGTTCCAACCACCTGAAGAAGGCCGGAGCGTACAACGGCCGAAACGTTGTGATAAATATGGCGACAAAGATGAGGACAATAGTCCGAATAATGTAAATAATGTACATAATACCTCATCTCAGAAATATAGACAGATACTGAAGGATGATAAATATGGCGACAAAGATGAGGACAATAGTCCGAATAATGTAAATAATGTACATAATACCTCATCTCAGAAATATAGACAGATACTGAAGGATGATAAATATGGCTACAAAGATGAGGACAATAGTCCGAATAATGTAAATAATGTACATAATATCTCATCTTAGAAATATAGACAGATACTGAAGGGTGATAAATATGGCTACAAAGATGAGGACAATAATGTAAATAGTGTACATAATACCTCATCTCAGAAATATAGACAGATATATAGGGGACATTTGAAGCGACTTGTAGTGACATATTATACGTATATGCAACCCCTCTGCAAGGAAAGCGTGAGCAATGTACTCTCTGAATCAAAATTCTCATTCCCTAAAGAGGATTGACTGTGAACGAATCAGAAGAGTATTGCATACATCTCCGCACGCATTATTTGAATGATCGAGAGCAGACAAAAGAAGAAACAAAGAAGAAGAAGAAGAAGAAAAAAATGACATTTAATCGCGGGACAACACGCTGAGCAGACATGATTTAGACGGAGAAAAATATCGGTCAGGGAAATGCTGATGCGACGTTTATGGCTTTTTTTTTTTTACCGCGATAAATCCACGGAGAAGACAAAAAAATGTCATGGACGGAAAAGGCATTAACTTGCACCGATGTTCACACATCATCCATCACCATAGGCACACACACACACACACACACACACACACACACACACACACACACACACACACACACACACAAAAAAAAAAAAAAAACAATACTGAACTTTCTATTTGCATATTCAAATCAAATCCAAATGAACAGAAACGAGAACTCTTGACGCCCTTTCAGTCTATCTATCTATAAATACTCACACGCACGCACACAAACGCGCGTGCACACACACACACTCACACATGCACACACATACACACATACACACACATTTATGTATATATATACATTCATAAGATGCTTGTCAGAAAATCAAGAACTTTGACAATGAAAAATAATTCGCACTGATATCTAATTTCTACCGCTTGTTTCAAAGTGGACATTTGGGGCTTTGTGAGTAGTTTGCTGCTCACAAACGACAGCGGCAAAATCCGTACTACTTGCTGTCGAGTTTCCGCAAACATTTTGGTAGCACCTCTCGTATCACTCTTTCAAAAACACACACATTTACACACACACACACATACACACTACACACACACACACACACACACACACACACACACACACACACACATATATATATATATATATATATATATATCAGGTTTAAGAACATAATAGTTCAAAAGTAAGGCAGATATTTTCATTAAAAATATTAAAATAATATTGATATTAAAAATATTGATAATAGGATAAAGTTATTTAACTGTAAATATCAGTTTTTGATGTTGTTTCCCCGACTTCGAAGTTTCATGGAATTGTTCATTCTTCAAGGGGATCTGTTGATTGAAACAATAGATGTTCTTCCAATTCCAAGAAATTTCGAATCGGGGCAACGACATCAAAAATTGATATTTACAGTTAAGTAACGTTATCACTACACACACACACATATATAGAAAAGGCAGGATGTGTGTATGTGTGTGTAACGAATGCACGGCCGCAATTTTCGACGGATTTGCACCAAAATGTACCTGATCCAAGTTAGCGGGAAGGCCAACACCGACCTTGGATTTCCCAACTCCCATCGATAGTGGAAATAAACGATTTTTCATGCTGCTACGGCAGTTTTCATGTAGTTTGTGGCCATTTTCTACTGGCCAGATTGAGAGCCTATAGCTGGCTGCCACAAATAGGCAGGAAGATTCTATTGGCCAGTATGAGTGCCAACAACTGACTGACATGAATGTTAACTAGCATGCTAGCATGCAAAAAAAAATCGAAAGCTGCATTTGTCACAAGTGGGAAAAATTTAAATCTTCATGGCACTTTACTCCAATTGGCTCATTCGCTTGCTTAAATTCAATGTTGATTCTGATTCCGCAGAACTGGGTTGGGTGTGAAAAAGTATTTGTTGTTAACATTCTTTTTTCATTCACATTTTTTTCCAGTTACGAGTCCTTTTTTTTAAAGCTGATCGTTTTGTGTTCATTTTGTTTAGTTCTTTTTTCGTAACAGATTCAATGTTTAGTATAGAGCTTAGAAAAAATTCGCAGTGTGAGATAGGCAAGAAGTAAGGCATGTAGCAACATCAGCACGGCAAAGGGCACTCGTTTAAAGGCAAGGAAGGGCAAAAATATTTTAAATCAAGTGATAGCGATTGCTGTATGAGTCGTACGATTTTTGAATCAAGCACGGGCAACGCTGGGCTATGCTGCTAGTATATATGTATATATATATAGAGAGAGAGAGACAGAGAGAGAGACAGAGAGAGAGTGAGAAAGAAAGAAAGAAAGAGGTGTATTTTTATTTATTAATCCGACATATTTTTATTACTTAAACGTTATTTTTTGTGGCTACACTTATTTGAGTACATGCTTCGTTTTTTTTTTTTTTTTTTTTTTTTTTTTATGAAGCGTTATATTTATTTTTGTCTACCGGTTTTAATATACAAGAAATCTTATTAAAGAAAAATATGCGTTCTCCAGCAATCTTAATTCCATAAGGAGGTCAATAGTTAAAATATTTAAAGCAAAAAAAAAAAAAAAAATTAAAAAAAAAACTTAATTTCTTATAGCCAAAAATTCTAAAAAAAGGGAAAAAAAATAAGTAGAAATATTTTATCAATTTCAATAAAAATCGATAAAAAAAAAAAAAAAAGATGGAACCAGTCCGGCAAAGTTAATGATAAAACCACAAAGAATTGGTCGTCATTTGTACACAAATAGCGTTTTGAAAATTTAACCTCAGCTATTAAACCTCAAAGAAATTGAACTGCTATTTTTTTTAACATTTTCCCGAGGGCGTTACTGCTTCCAGTGCCATGGTAATAATATCTTATTCTACCAAGTGTTTTGTTGATAAAGTCTTAATAATGGTTATATATTCCAACTGTCTTTTAATCGGCCAGAATGCCATGGAATAAAGCAAATGGTACAAAGGATGTGGATGGCGTAATAATCGGAAGCATTATTGTTATCTCTTTGAAAAGATGAATTCAGTTAAAAAAATCAAAAAAAGATAACTGATTTTGTGGAAACATTTTGTGTGTGTTTTATTTGTTGAGATTTGATTGTTAAAACTATTTTATTTGCTGAAAATGAAAGCTAGAAAAGTTTAAAGTTTCAGAAAAGATGCCAAATATAGGACGCTTGTAAAACGATTTAAAATTCGATGCTAATCAAGCAGACAAAATATTCTTAAAGAGCCCTAAATCTAAACAATGAAATATTGACAAGAATATTTACGCAAGTAAAGTTTCAGTACGTATTGAGTGCAACAAAAGTCATTTTGCTATAAAATGTATTGTTGGTCATTTTGCTATAAAATGTATTGTCGGTCATTTTGCTTTAAAATGTATTGTTGGACATTTTGCTTGAAATGTATTGTTGGTCATTTTGCTTTAAAATGTATTGTTGGTCATTTTGCATTAAAATGTATTGTTGGTCATTTTCCTATGAAATGTATTGTTGGTTATTTTGCTATAAAATGTATTGTTGGACATTTTGCTTGAAATGTATTGTTGGTCATTTTGCTTCAAAATGTATTGTTGGTCATTTTGCTATAAAATGTATTGTTGGTCATTTTGCTATAAAATGTATGAAAAATAAAAATGGTCATTTTGCTTTAAAATGTATTGTTGGACATTTTGCTTTAAAATGTATTGTTGGTCATTTTGCTATGAAATGTATTGTTGGTCATTTTGCTATAAAATGTATTGTTGGACATTTTGCTTTAAAATGTATTGTTGGTCATTTTGCTATAAAATGTATTGTTGGTCATTTTGCTATAAAATGTATTGTTGGTCATTTTGCTTGAAATGTATTGTTGGTCATTTTGCTTTAAAATGTATTGTTGGTCATTTTGCATTAAAATGTATTGTTGGTCATTTTGCTATAAAATGTATTGTTGGTCATTTTTCTATAAAATGTATTGTTGGACATTTTGCTTTAAAATGTATTGTTGGTCATTTTACTATAAAATGTATTGCTGGTCATTTTGCTATAAAATGTATTGTTGGACATTTTCCTATAAAATGTATTGTTGGACATTTTGCTTTAAAATGTATTGTTGGTCATTTTACTATAAAATGTATTGCTGGTCATTTTGCTATGAAATGTATTGTTGGTTATTTTGCTATAAAATGTATTGTTGGACATTTTGCTATAAAATGTATTGTTGGTCATTTGCTATAAAAATGTATTGTTGGTCATTTTGTTTTAAAATGTATTGTTGGACATTTTGCTTTAAAATGTATTGTTGGTCATTTTGCTTTAAAATGTATTGTTGGTCATTTTGCTATGAAATGTATTGTTGGTTATTTTGCTATAAAATGTATTGTTGGACATTTTGCTTGAAATGTATTGTTGGTCATTTTGCTATAAAATGTATTGTTGGTCATTTTGTTTTAAAATGTATTGTTGATCATTTTGCTTTAAAATGTATTGTTGGTCATTTTGCTTTAAAATGTATTGTTGGTCATTTTGCTATAAAATGTATTGTTGATCATTTTGCTATAAAACGTATTGTTGGTCATTTTGCTTTAAAATATATTGTTGATCATTTTGCTATAAAATGTATTGTTGGTCACTTTGCTATAAAATGTATTTTTTCATTATTTTGCTATAAAATGTATTTTTTATCATTTTGCTATAAAATGTATTGTTGATCATTTTGCTTTAAGACATATTGCTGATAATTCTACTATAAATTTCTTTTTGGTCATTTTTATATAATAATGTGTTGCTGGTATTTTTACTATAAAAATGTTTTTTCAAACTCTCATAGTGTTTTCTTTTTGTTTTGGTGTCCACTATTTGCCCATAGCCTAACAGGTGCTACCACCCCAAACCTGGGAATAACAGCAGCTACGAGGTTGATCCATGCTTGTCAACACCTCCAATCTCCTGATTTGCTGCTGGATGTAGTTTATCGTCATACCCAGGAAATGGCACAGTTTTCAAGCGTCTCCAACAAAATTCATGTTTGCTTAATACTCCTTGTATTGGCGTTGTATGTCACGAAAAATCATTGTCCCAGATATTGAGCAATCCCCATCCGAAAATACGTATTCGAATGAAAGAATAAACGTTACTGATTGTAGCAATCCTGAAGAGACATAAAAATGTTGCAGTTGATATGAATATTCATGAATATTCACATTATAATGAATCATTCATACAAAAAGTAAATTAGTAAAGTTAATGATACAAAATTGTGAATTCACTTCGCTAACTAAATTTTAAAGATGGATTAATCCACTAACCACTTGATGAATGTTATGATCCTTGTTTTTTGGGTTTTTTTTTTTAAATTATAAACTGTATTAGGTCTTCCTTAAATATGCAAGTACTTTCCACGGGTTCTCCGGTCATCATAAAGCATGGCAACTATTTTCTTTTTGATAAAATTCAGGTAGTATCCGAGACGAAAAAATATAATGCAAATCGAAATATGACTTTTTTTAAAAAGTGTTTTATTGATAACAGATACAGACTTGTGGTGCGTGCAGTCGCAACGCTAAGGTTGAATTTTTTAAAATTTAAGTGAGAGGGTTCGTTACTAATACGGCAATTTAATATTCATCTAGAGACATTTAAAGGTGTGAGACGTTTTTACGTCGTTAATAAGAAACGTAGATAAGAACTCTATTTTTCCTTGAATGTCATGCGTAAAGACAGAGTAGACATTTTCATACAAATCCCCCTTGGGGATCCGGGAACATTTTAAGGGTCACATGGGCAGCTGCGAAAAAATAGCCCCAAAAGTGGTAGTTGTAAAATGTGAGAAGCATCAGAAAGCAATGAGAAGTTTTTGTTTTTTGTTTTTTTTTTGCGTGTAAAATTAGCAAAGTAATTGTCTTAGATTGTCTTAAAAAAAAAAAAGAAGAAATTATATTGCAACAATATTTAACCTCTGACCCCCACTGTTTAATTTAGAGAGCGAGATATTGCAACTTGCAGAAAAGCAGCAAAGTTCCAAGAACACACGTGAATTGACACAGTACATGCTTTAATGCTTCCTCCAATCAGAATACTCGAGACTTCTTGGTGCTTGATAATAAATCTCTTTGTATTGTACTTCGCTGTGACAATGGGGCTTGAATCTGAGAAGAGCTCTTAAAAGGCTATCGGAAACTAAGTATAAACATTAATGAGGCCGTGCTAAAACAAAATGGCTGCGTATAGCCAAACTAGAGAACTCTAAATGTATTAGTCTAGTGGCCTAATATAAAATATATTTTTACCTTCGACATTTATATAATTTTTAATAAAAGACGTGTTTAGTTTATACAACTACACCGCTGTAATCCGCTCTGTGAACAGGTAATATTATGGGAACAGGTAAGATTTTGTGAACAGGTAATATTATGGGAACAGGTAAGATTTTGTGAACAGGTAATATTATGGGAACAGGTAATATTTTGTTAACAAGTAATATTTTGTGAACACGTAATATTATGTGAACACGTAATATTATGTGAAGAGGTAATATTATGGTAACAGGTAATATTATGCTCATTAAAAACTGACCTGATATTCCCGAAAGAATTTTACTTAAAGTGTATCGTATGGCCAGGGCTGGATTTAGACCATGGTGAAAAACACAAACTTTTAATAAATATACATACAAAAGGATATATAAGAATCAAAACAGGCCTCTTTCTTTTTGGCCCCATTGAATTTCAAAGATCCAATCCAACTAGAAGAGACTAAATACTCTAAATTGTTTCAAATTGAATCCGAAAATAAACAAATATCCTCCGATCTTATATCTTTATTTATTTTAGTTTTATCTAGGACCCCAGGCTACAGGTCCCTTGGAGTCTCTCTAGTCATGGCTGCCCTGGGCTGCAGTGTACACAAGCCCATTTGTAAATCTGATGCGGCACTGGGTATGGCCGTTGTTTTTGCCTGGAATAAAATCAAGAAAAGTAGAAAGCAATATGGTCATGTTTAATGTTGCAAAGCGAGAAAAACGAATGCATCTAGTTTCTAGCGAGATGATTTTGATCCACCTATTAGAGTTTGATCAACCTATTGGATGTTGATCCACTAAGTGGAGTTTGATCAACCTATTGGAGTTTGATCCATTTACTGACGTTTGATCCAACTATTCGACTTTGATCCACTATTGGATGTTGATTCACTTACTGGAGTTTGATCCATCTATTGGATGTTGATCCACTTATTGGAGTTTGATCCACCTATTGGAGTTTGATCCACCGATTGGATGTTGACTCAATCAATGAAATTTGATCCACCTATTGGATGTTGATCCACTTATTGGAGTTTGATCCACCTATTGGAGTTTGATCCACCTATTGGATGTTGATCTACTTATTGGATCTTGATCCACCTATTGGATTTTGATCCACTTATTGGATTTTGATCCACTTAATGGATTTTGACTAACGTAAAGTGTTTAACAATAAAGATATGACGAGAAAGAAAACGAGAGGAAAAGAATTGGAGACACGGTGGAGTAATGAATTGAGGAAACGGAGAGCCGAGTTCGAAGAAGAGGATTCATACCTTTCCCAGGGTAATATCCCTGGGAAAGGTATGAATCCTCTTCTTCTGTCCCCAGCTATGGGTAAATAGCAGGACGCACCTCTTCTTCTCCCCCTCCCAGATATGGTTAAACAGCCCTTGGATGACAACTGGTCTATCGCAGAAAGAAGTGACAGCCTACTGCGGGAAAAAAAATCTGCCTCGTCAGTCATTTATCGAAAGATATATGATCGCCTAAGCGTGTATCATGTATGGCACATAACTGAGTCTTTATAATTAAAATATTCAATATGGAAGAGGCACGGTGAAGTAATGGGTAGCGGCTTGGATTGAGGAGTCGGAGAGCCGAGTTCGAATTCCAGTCAAATCCATTACATTCGTTTACGTGTAAAAAGAAATGGCAACCTAGTGCGGGAAAAAAAATCTCCCCCGTCAGTCATTTATCGAAAGATACATGATCGCCTAAGCGTATATCACGCATGGCACATAACTAACTGACTGTACTTTTAATCAAGCACACTATGGATAAATAGCAGGACAAACCGGGTTCTATAGCCTTGGATGATAACTGATCTACCGCAGAAATAAATGGTAACCTATTACAGGAAAAAATCTGCCTCGTCAGTCATGTATCGAAAGATACATGATCGCCTAAGCGTGTACCACGCATGGCACATAACTAACTGTAAATTGTTTAACAAATAAATGATTAAGAAATCATGAGCCGTTTTAATAAGGGAAGCCAAAAAGCGATCATCATGAAAAAAAAAAAAGTTATTAGATAAACGAAGAAAAAGAAGATAGTGTCTAGCTCATGAGAGATTTGATTCTAAAGTTACAAGGGAAGAAATTACGTTTGATTCCAATAAGATTCAGTAAGGGAAGATCTAATACAATAGGAGCAAGTTGTCTTCTTAGAGTATTTAAAGAAAACAATTAATAACATTATGGTTCATACGCAGAAAATCCATTTGTCTTTACCTGACCTGAAATTATCTGTTGACCATACAATACGCGATAACATTGAATACTTTGAAAACAATGCTGATTCTGAAGACACAACTGACCTCAACGTATCCAATCTGAGCTCAAAGTACAGGTTGGACCGAAAGTCTTGTCACCATAATGTTCTATTTCAAATGCAAATGGCTGACGCGAGCTCCTACTGTTTGGAAGAGAAGGTTTCGGTGACAAGACTTTCGGACCACCCTGTAATAATATTTTTTTTTTATTTGAGGCTTTCATATTGCATGAAATAATAAAAAAAATCTTGTTTCGAAGTAATAATAATTGTTTTCTTACCTCTCCTAACGTTCACCTTCATTGGGCAACAATATGTATGAGGAGTGATCTCGTAAGTTTAAGAGGGGGGCATATTTTTAAATAGGGTATTCTTTTATATCTGTCTATATTTCTGAGATGAGGTCTTGTAATAATTTAGATTATTTACACTGTTTGGACTGTTGTCCTTATCTTTATTGTCATGTTCACGACGCTTCGACCGTTGTACGCTCCGGTCTTCGTCAGGTGTTCCTTTTGGGGTCAATATTTTACTTTCCCGTAATTTTATGTAGTTCGGCCATGTCCAGGTTTTTCTTCTTTATGTACCGCATATTACAAGGATTAAAACATTACAATTCCTCTGTCTGTGGAGGGAGGGAGTGAGAGAGTGGAAGAGGGAGGGAGGGAGAGAAAGGGAGAGAGAGTGGGAGAGATTTTGGAAGAGAGAGCGAGAATAGGAGAGAATGACAGAGAGTGGAAGAGAGGGAGTGAGAAAGAGTGGGAGAGAGACGAAGGAATAGTGGGAGAGGGAGGGAGAGAGAGTGGGAGAGAGAGATAATGTGTGAGAGATGGAGAGAGAGAGGGGGGAATGAGAAAATGAGTGGGAGCGAGGGAGAGAGAGCGAGTAGGAGAGGGAGGAAGATAAAGCGTGAGAGAGAGGGAGGAGGAGAGGGAGTGAGGGAAGGAGAGAGAGTGGACGAGAGAGAAACAGGGAGAGAGAGATGGACAGAGAGTGGGAGAGAGAGGGGAGTGAGAGAATGAGAGAGAGTGGGAGCGTGGGAAGCAGAGAGAGTAGGAGAGAGAGGGAGGGGGAGAGAGGGAGGGATAGCGTGAGAGAGAGAATGGGAGAGAGAGAGAGGAAGGAAGAGTGTGGGAGAAAGAGAGGGAGGAAGAGTTTGGGAGAGAGAGAGAGAGAGAGAGAAAAGTCTAAACTTTTTCAAAACAGAGAATACATTTTCACATCTTGTGTAGTCTTAATTATTCGATTCAATGACCAATTAACCAATTTCTTATTAAACAAGCATTACTGTCTTTTAGAGGAAAGACGAAAACCAAAAATGAAAGAACCAAACGAATTATGGAGATAATAAAAACGAAAATGAAATAGACAATGTTATAATGTTTCCAATAGGTTTTACCGATTTTCAAAGAATGGAACATGACAGAATTATAGCCACAACCACCTGGTAGTTACGACACTCCTGATTTCCTCATTTTATTTTTTTTTTTAACCGTTTCTCCCAAGCAAGGCAATAAAGCCAAGATGCAAGGGATTATTGAGTGTAAAAAACAAAAAACAAAAAACAACAGTGAGAATGATAAAAGAACAGAATTGAAGATGACGTCTGATGATGCATTTTAAACTGCATGATTTGCTTCATTGATACACAGTCATGCATAGATTTTTAAAAGGAGAATGCTTTCTCGAACACCCGAAATTTTTCTATCGGAAATGTTGATTTGAGACAAATAATTGAGACTTATTTTTTAAATGGTTAACTATATATAGAGTAGAGTTCCACCATAGAATATGTGAGCGAGCAGATCTATATTGAGTCTGATTTGCAATCTCTTCGTCACCAAGGCCCATTGGAACAGATGGTATGATATTTGCTTGACAACCTAACTGTCCGGGTTTCAATTCTCGGTAGTGGATGTGCACTGCTGATGAGTCTCAAATATCGGACGAAACGGCCGTCCAGTGCTTTCTGCATTCTGTTCAGGTTTCTATCAGACTCGATGAATTACTTAAATAGAATTATCAAATCCTCCTAATAATTTCTATCATGTGTATATCATTGCTTGAACCGGCTTCTAATGCTCTAGAGTGAGCGGCTTGGTGAGAGTAGTTGTGGCTCCAGGGGGCACAGTCCTATAGTTACAGATAACTCAGTAGAGTTCCACCATGGAATATGTGAGTGAGCAGCTCTATACTGAGTCTGATTTGCAATCTCTTCGTCACCAAGGCCCATTGGAACAGTTGGTATGACGTTTGCATGATAACCTAACAGGGTTTCAATTCTCGGTAATGGATGCGCACTGCTGATGAGTCCCAAGTATGGGACGAAACGGCCGTCCAGTGCTTTCTTTCAGACTCGATGAATTTTTAATTTATATATATATATATATATATATATATATATATATATAATGTGTGTGTGTGTATTTGGTTTTACGGCATGCATATCAACCTCAATGGGTTATTTAATGCTGACAAGATTTTCATTGCCGGTAATAATTTTTATTTTTGAAAAATGAATCGCTGGTAATAATGTATTGCTGGTAATAATTTTTCTTCAAAAATTTATTTGCTGGTAATAATTTTTACAAAGTATTTCTCGTATTAAAAGCTCTTTTTACCCTTTCATAGTGTTTTGACCCCAGTTTAACGGTTAACTTTTTACCCATAGCTGGGATCCCCTAACAAGTTCTACTACCCCGGGTCAGGGTAGACCTGGGAACACCAGCAATTAAGAGGTGGTTCCACGTTTCTCAAAATCACCTGATCAGAGGCCTTGCTGTTGGACGTAGCTTATCGTCATACCCAGGACGCGGATGTAGTTTATTACCATAGCCATGACCGTTTTTTGTGTGTGTGTGTTTGTTTGTGTGTTCTTACAGACTACTAAAAGCGACCCCACCCCGTTGAACTGTACCTAGCGTCACAGCAGGAAGGTTTCCTCGTGTTTATACGAGTATTCATTTCCTTCCTCTTATTAAAAATAAAAGTAAACCCAAGTAACATATTGCCCATCTGTATCTAATGAAGAAACAAGAAACAGGTTATGTTAATATATTAACGTTTATTTATACCATCATCAGAAATCTGTTTTCCTGTCAGCATAAAATTGGTAAGAGCCATAAAAATGTTACTGTCAAATTTCTGTCTGAGGATCAAAAGATCGAAGAGATGTAACGAGAGGCGAGAGAAGGCACATCAATTAATTTTCCTTTATTGCTAAATTTCACCCAATATAAGTCACGAAGGTTAAACAAGGTAGAAGGTGACAGTCAACATTGTAAAGCTGAATGACGTACACGATATGAAATGAAATGGAAACGAAGACTATAAGAATAATGAGGAAAGATATCGGCTAATCGTTCACTTAAGGAGATCAAGACTGAACCACCCACGTGGGAGTCTGTTCCAAAAATGTCAGTTCTTGAGAAAGAGATTTGAGACAGGAACTTTCTCCAAGGAACACGGGGGTAATTAGAGTGATTCGGCTTTGGAGAAGCCGTTTGGCGTGTACAGGTTTTAAGATGCGAAGTGGAGGAAGGGAAGAATGGGGCGCTCAATTGAATATTTATCATGTAAGCAGCAGACACAACAGACGTGCAAAACAGGGAGACTTATCGAGAGTGCAATCGTTCATCACGATTGGAGTCAATATGCAGTCTGTCAGGTGAGGACGAGATTTCCGTGAGTGCAATTGTTCATCACGATTGGAGACAATATTCAGTCTGTCAGGTGAGGACGAGATTTCCGTGAGTGCAATCGTTCATCACGATTGGAGACAATATTCAGTCTGTCAGGTGAGGACGAGATTTCCGTGAGTGCAATCGTTCATCACGATTGGAGACAATATTCAGTCTGTCAGGTGAGGACGAGATTTCCGTGAGTGCAATCGTTCATCACGATTGGAGACAATATTCAGTCTGTCAGGTGAGGACGAGATTTCCCTGAGTGCAATCGTTCATCACGATTGGAGACAATATACAGTCTGTCAGGTGAGGACGAGATTTCCGTGAGTGCAATCGTTCATCACGATTGGAGACAATATTCAGTCTGTCAGGTGAGGACGAGATTTCCCTGAGTGCAATCGTTCATCACGATTGGAGACAACTTGCAGGCTGTCAGTTGAGGACGAGATTTCCGTGGGTGCAATCGTTTATCACGATTGGAGACAATATGCAGTCTGACAGGTGAGGACGAGATTTCCCTGAGTGCAATCGTTCATCACGATTGGAGACAACTCGCAGGCTGTCAGTTGAGGACGAGATTTCCGTGGGTGCAATCGTTTATCACGATTGGAGACAATATGCAGTCTGACAGGTGAGGACGAGATTTCCGTGAGTGCAATCGTTCATCACAATTGGAGACAATTTTCAGTTTGCCAGTTGACGATGAGACATACGAGAGTGCAATCGTTCATCACAACTGGAGACAATTCGCAGGCTTTCAGGTGAGGACGAGATATTCGAGAGAGCATCTAATATAAATAATTATAATAATATTTAGTCAAACATTGACGTTCGTGCTCGTAAAAAATCACTGTGTCAAAAGAACGGTTTATTCCCATGAGACACCTAGTATTTTGAAATACCACTCGGCAATGGTTCTTGTTTTAAAAAGCACTGATTAGAATTGTCATAAAACCTAAACATATGATAAAAGTGAATTTATACATTTTTTATATTCTTGAGAATTGACAATAAAAATATTAAACATTATTTATTCATTAGATTCTTTTTTTACATGAATAATTTTATATTTAGATCATTCTATAACTTAATACAATTAAAACTAATGCAATGCAATATTTAACTTTTAGCATTTTATAAAGAAATAAATATGAAATCATTTTTTTATTCTTAAATTTATAAACGTTTAGAAAATTATTGAAATACGTGAACCAATTATAAGGGAATCTTTATTGTTTAGCATTTTATAAAGTTCGAATCAATTTGGCCGATATTTTGCCAACCATTCCAATAATCAATCTAATAAATAAATTGAGTTTATTATTGTTTATAAAATGTATAAATTCACTTTTCATATGCTTAGGTTTTATTAAAATTCTAATTGCTTTTTAGTAAAAAAAAAAAAAGAAAGAAAAAAGACATTGTCGAAAAATTAAGGTACATAAATTAAAAGCGGTGTTATATGAAAAACCGTCCCTTTTGTCACTCCGTGTTTTATTTTCATTTTTTTTTTTTTTTTTTGGCGAGCACAAATGCTCATGTTTTCCAGTATTTCTTAAAATTATAAATCGTAGTTTTTTTAATTTTTAACTATTGCTAAGATAAGGATTATTCACTTTTAAAAATTCTTTTTCCCCCATTTGTTTGTAAATAGTTAAATTAGTAAGTCGTCAATATAGCAACGATTTACACGAGATTTTAGAAAAATAATCTATATATTCAAGCAATTGCATATAGAGGTACGGTGGGGTAATGGACAGCGGCTCGGATTGTGGAATGGGAGAGGCGAGTTCGAATTCCACTTGAATTCACTTACGGGCTAATAATGTATATGTATACGTTGCTTAAAATTTGCTATATTTACGGGGCAAGAGAGCTGAAATCGATGTTTATATATAAGTGTCAACGTAAGCGATCTTCTGTGAACTATATATATACTAGCAGCATGGCCCGGCGTTGCCCGTGCTTGATTCAAAAATCGTACGACTCATACAGCTATCACTTGACATAAAATATTTTTGCCCTTCCTTGCCTTTAAAGAAGTGCCCTTTTCCGTGCTGATGTTGCTACATGCCTTACTTCTTGCCTATCTCACACTGCGAATTGTTTCTAAGCTCTATACTAAACATTAAATCTGTTACGAAAAAAGAACTAAACAAAATGAACACAAAACGATCAGCTTTAAAAAAGGATTCGTAACTGGAAAAACCGAATGAAAAAAGAATGTTAACAACAAATACTTTTTCACACCCAACCCAGTTCTGCGGAATCAGAATCAACGTTGAGTTTAAGCAAGCGAATGAGCCAATTGGAGTAAAGTGACATGCAGATTTAAATTTTTCCCACTTGTGACGAATGGAGCCATCGATTTATTTGCATGCTAGCAT
Organism: Acanthosepion pharaonis; assembly: GCA_903632075.3. Classification (NCBI taxonomy): domain Eukaryota; kingdom Metazoa; phylum Mollusca; class Cephalopoda; order Sepiida; family Sepiidae; genus Acanthosepion; species Acanthosepion pharaonis. Next base: position 739,893 of record CAHIKZ030001453.1, read on the forward strand.
GCTAGTTAACATTCGTGTCAGTCAGCTGCTGGCTCTCACGCTGGCCAATAGCATCTTCCTGCCTATTCGTGGCAGCCAGCTATAGGCTCTCACTCTGGCCAGTAGAAA
>CAHIKZ030001453.1:745000-770000 GCA_903632075.3 Acanthosepion pharaonis
TTTGGGTTTGTGTCATGATTTTTCTTAAGCCTGACATTATTTCGTAGAATACTTTTTTGTTCTTCATTTACCACATAAAATGTAACATGAAGGGCTGGTGTTTTGGTGATATTAGGACGACGAACTTTTCAATTTTTCTTGTTTTTTTTTACGTGGGGGGGATTTTTCTTTCAGACTCCTGTTTACTGCCGAAATTGATATATCTTCACTAATACTTTTTTTATTTCGTTCTCATTGGCTTCACTCGTTCGGTATTTGTCAATGGCCTTTTTTTTTAACATTAAGTCAGGGCGATAGAGTAGTAATTCGTGAGTGTCTTTTCTTAATATGCCACGTACAATTCTGTCTCTGACTAAGTCGTCCTGGAACTCACCAAATTCGCATTCCTTAGCTTTCAGTTTTTATGCCAGTCAGAAATGAGTCAAATTTTTCAGAAGTTAATTGGTTTTTGCTGAAAAATAAATATGTGACGTACGTTACATTCTTTATCGGTTGACATTATTCCTGGAATTTCCTTTTCACACATTATATTTTGTTCTTGGTTTTTCAAATTCGAATGAGTTGAAAAATTGTGGCCCAGCCACGTGTAGGAATGCGGTGACCTGTATTCGCTCATCATTTTTTCTTTTCTTTTTTTTTTCTTTTTTTTGTTACTCCAGCAGCGAACCAATAAAAATCGTATCGTTGTTCCCAAAACATTTTAATATTTCTCCAGGTTTCTTTCGAAGTTAAGGTTCTTTCAAACTAATTTTCTTTACTTTTTAATTCTGGTCGAGTTTCAAGGTATCCAGCTCCTTAACCGTTCTTAATGGCTACTCGTATTTCAAACAAGGGAAAGCTTCCCTTTTTTTTTTTTTTCCAGGTCGAGCTGTTTAACCCGATCTCTTCCTTTATTTTAAGGCTGGTTACGTTATTCTGACAGGGACCATCATCATAATCCTTCCACCTTCCTATGGTTGGTGGGAACACCATTAAGAATCCCTTCCTACATTGTTCCGTTCTGTATTGCTGTCCCCAGATTCCCAATGTCCAACCCTGAATCCCGAGCTATGATGACCGGGAAAGTCAATTAAGGGGACCATATTAGGTATCATGCTTTAATGGGCAACTGTGAATGTCGCTTGGGCAAATTTCCTTTTTCTCTGTCAAAGACACGAGTATAAGCAGGAATGTGCAGCCTTTTAAAGCCATTTTTATGACTCTTATATTTAAAGTGATTTTAACGATAGTACTTTAAATAGACAACGTAGAACTTAAAATTGATCATCGGGTCGGCAGGTTTTGGACGTGTATTGAATTAATAATGAAAATTATAATAAGAATAATGTAGTTTGGGTCAATACTGTTATTATCTACTCGCTCGAAGTAAAAAGGAGCGTCTAGGGTAAAAATTATAGCCCATAAAGTTGGGTGTTTGGGATACAATTAGCGCATGTGAGTGTGCTCAAATTCATATATTAGACGTTGAGTGATTTTGGGGGGTTATTTTATAGTATGGAGTGGCGGAATGTTTACGGTTTTATAAACAGTCAAATAGGATAAATGAAGATGAACATATGTACATACAGACAGGCAGATAAAGATATAGCATTATTTAATGACGGTTATTACACACAGTGTTTAGTATCTGTTCAAAACCAAAGTGCAGGAAGCTGGTAAAATGTTGTTTAATATAATCTTGTACCATTTAGAGTTTTTAGTAATGAATATAGAACTGCATTGGATAGAACTAATGGATGGGCAAAAATATATTCATGCAAGACAACATTCCTTCAAATTCTGCAAATCTGACTGTTGTCCTCCTTATTAAAACCGCTTTCATGAAGGACATAAAATTATAGAATGGTCCCCATCTTCATCCAGGTAATAATGAATGGAACTGATGGATGGGCAAAAATATATTCATGCAAGACAATGTTCCTTCACATTCTGCAAGTCTGACTTTTGTTCTCCTTAAAGACATCAATTTATAGAATGGTCCCCATCTTCAACCAGGTATTAATGGATGGAACTGATGGATGGGTAAAAATATATTCATGCAAGACAATGTTCCTTCACATTCTGCAAGTCTGACTCTTGTCCTCCTTAAAGACACCAAATTATAGAATGGTCCCCATCTTCAACCAGGTATTAATGGATGGAACTGATGTTTGGACAAAAATATATTCATGCAAGACAATGTTCCTTCATATTCTGCAAGTCTGACTCTTGTCCTCCTTAAAGACATCAAATTATAGAATGGTCCCTATCTTCATCCAGGTATTAATGGATGGAACTGATGGATGGGTAAAAATATATTCATGCAAGACAATGTTCCTTCACATTCTGCTAATCTGACTGTTGCCCTCCTTATTATAAACGGGTTCATGAAAGACATCAAATTATAGAATTGTCCCCATCTTCAATCAAGTATTAATGAATGGAATTTATGGATGTACAAAAATATATATTCACATATATGTATATTCACATTCTTCCAATCTGATTGTTGTCCTCTTTGTCAAAGACTATTTAAAGTCATAATATTCATGCAATAGTCCAAGTTTTTGCAGATACCAACCAAAAGAGATCTTGTACGCCAATATTAATAATTGTAGCAGAACATAAGCCATTGGTCAAGCACTAATCTCTTGAAAGGAATAAATACTTCTGAATTAAGTGTTAAAATTGAAACAGTAGAAAAGTTGACAAAATCAGCGGTTGAAAGATTAGTAAATGTTATAGAACATCAAAGAGGCAATGTCAAACACACATATAAAAAATAATAACTTATTTAGATATACTTGATGCTCTGTTTATCGTGATACGTTCCTAGATCCGATATCTTTGGGATTTATTTATAATTTAAAAATTATTTAGCATCTAGTTTCTTCCATACTAATCCCTGGTAGCTCCGAAACAATATAGGATAATTACTATGGGTAAGTAATATATATATATATATATATATTTATTGGTACAAAATTTAATGATCGAAATAAAAGTATAAAATTTAATATTACAAGACATATTAAAACAATATTAAATAATTAAAAAAAAACAAAAAAACTCAACAAACAGTTCCGCCATATGCGAACATCTTTTAAACAGCAGAGATTGTGCCGCCAAATTTAATGTCGACTGGTTCACCGTGTTGGCCCGGTCACACTCTGTATTTCATCTGAAGGTTCTGGAGGAGCTTTACATCGGGTCCCGCAAGCCTTCTTTGTGCAAACAACGTGAGTGTTTGCTGGGACTCGCTGTCATCTGCCTCTAGTTCCTTCTTGCATATATACAAGCATATATATATATACATATATATGTGTGTAATTTTTTTTTTCCACCTATTCTTATTGTACATTTCTTTGTTTTAATTTTGAATCTCCCGTGGAAGCCTGACGAGCGGGAGCGAAACCGGTTGCTTCCACCCCTTGTTGTTGAGGTTTTTTTTTTTTTTTTTTTTTTATTTAATATTGATTTAATATGTCTTGTAATATTAAATTTTTATATATATATATATATATATATATATATATATATATATATATATATATATATATGAGAAAAGAGAAACATTTTGGGATGTTTTTTAAAAATATTATGCTTTATTTTGCATAATTTTTGCTACACGGGTTTCCATTCTCGTAACCGTCATCAAGCGAAGAGTTCAGAAAAGACATCTGGGTCACTAACACAAACAAAAGATGATGTCTCATTTCGAGAATATTTAACATCCCAAAAAATAAAGGAGAAAAAACTAATTATTTTTAATAATATGTGAAAATCTCCACCTTTTGCCTGATGACGGTCACGAGACCGGAAACACGTGTATCTAAATTATGGAAAATAAAGGATAATATTTTTAAAAAAAAAAACATCCACATTACAGCCAAAAACGTTTGCAGTATCTCTCTTCTTTTTGATATACACCCTTTCTCTCGTTGGAACTGCTATAACCTTTTCCCTTTATATATATATATATATATATATATATATATATATATAAATGTGTGTGTGTGTGTGTGTGTGTGTGTGTGTGTGTGTGTGTGTGTGTGTGTGTGTGTGTGCACTAGAGTAAATCTTAAAGGGCAAGGCAAACCTTTAGGTTTCACCTAAACGTATCTTCAGGGTAAACTGACTCCAGTTTACCCTGAAGATGAGTTTAGGTGAAACCTAGGTAGGATTATATAAAACACAATTTGTATTGTGATAGATAGACAGATAGATAGATAGATAGATAGATAGATAGATAGATAGATAGATAGACTTCTCTGGTTTGCCGAAAGACAATTTGTATTGTGATAGATAGATAGATAGATAGATAGATAGATAGATAGATAGATAGATAGATAGATAGATAGATATGAACAGACTGAGATAGATAGATAGATAGATAGATAGATAGATAGAAAGATAGATAGATAGATAGATAGATAGATAGATAGATAGACTTCTCTGGTGTGCCAAAACACAATTTGTATTGTGATAGATAGATAGATAGATAGATAGATAGATAGATAGATAGATAGACTTCTCTGGTTTGCCGAAACACAATTTGTATTGTGATAGATAGATAGATAGATAGATAGATAGATATGAACAGACTGAGATAGATAGATAGATAGATAGATAGATAGATAGATAGATAGATAGATAGACTTCTCTGGTTTGCCGAAACATAATTTGTATTGTGATAGATAGATAGATAGATAGATAGATAGATAGATAGATAGATAGACTTCTCTGAGTGTGCAAAAAACACAATTTGTATTGATGATAGATAGATAGATAGATAGATAGATAGATAGACTTCTCTGGTTTGCCGAAACATAATTTGTATTGTGATAGATAGATAGATAGATAGATAGATAGATAGATAGATAGATAGATAGACTTTTCTGGTGTGCCAAAACACAATTTGTATTGTGATAGATAGATAGATAGATAGATAGATAGATAGATAGATAGATAGATAGATAGATATATGAACAGACTGAGATAGATAGATAGATAGATAGATAGATAGATAGATAGATTTCTCTGGTTTGCCTGAAACATAATTTGTATTGTGATAGATAGATAATAGATAGATAGATAGATAGATAGATAGATAGATAGATTTCTCTGGTGTTTAAAACACAATTTGTATTGTGATAGATAGATAGATAGATAGATAGATAGATAGATAGATAGATAGATAAATAGAATTTGTAAAAAAAGATAGATAAAGATCTCTTTTTAAATCTTTTGTGATAAACACAATTTGTAAATATAGATAGATAGATAGAATAGATAGATAGATAGATAGATAGATAGATTTTCTGGTTTGCCAAAACACAATTTGTATTGTGATAGATAGATAGATAGATAGATAGATAGATAGATAGATAGATAGATAGATAGACTTCTCTGGTTTGCCGAAACATAATTTGTATTTTGATAGATAGATAGATAGATAGATAGATAGATAGATAGATATAATAGATAGATAGACTTTTTGATAGGTGTGATGAAAAAAACACAATTTGTATTAAATGATAGATAGATAGATAGACAAAGATAGATAGACTTCTCTGGTTTGAAAAAAACATAAAAAATTATTGTAGATAGATAGATAGATAGAAATATGAAATAGATAGATAGATATAGATAGATAGATAGATAGATTCTTTTCAAATGTGTTTTAACAAACACAATATGATAGATATTTGGGATAGATAGATGGATTATAGATAGATAGATAGATAGACTTCTCTGGTTTGTTGAAACATGATTTGTGATATTGATAGATAGATAGATATAGATAGATAGATAGATAGATAGATAGATAGATAGATAGATACTTAAAATATGAAAAAATGTCATGTCCAAAAGAAAATTTGTATTGAATGATAGATAGATAGATAGATAGATAGATAGATTTCTCTTCTTTCAAAAACACAATTTGTATTGTGATAGATAGATAGATAGATAGATAGATAGATAGATAGATAGATAGATAGATAGATAGATAGACTTCTCTGGTTTGCCGAAACACAATTTGTATTGTGATAGATAGATAGATAGATAGATAGATAGACTGCTTACATTTATACAACTGTAAATTGTATCATATTTATATCCGATAGAGGGAAGGACGCACATGAAGACTTTCATGTTCAGGGAATGTTAATAATAAAAAGAAAAAACAAATCGCTTCGACAGTGAAATACGCGCGCATGTTTGCAAAATGATAGAAAACGGTTGAAAAAGAAAAACGAAATACATTCACAGAGTTTGACAAAATTCTGGAGCAGATGCAATGGAATTGGTTGAAGAAATAACGAGGAAGTAAATCGTTTGAAGAGATACGCGAAACTATAATCAATTATTTCTTCTTTTTGGTTTTGTTCTTCTCTTTTACGTTTATTTTCCATTGACAATGTGATGGATTGTCTTGAGAGATATTCGCCTTGGCCAATGTGACTTCAACAACTATTTGACAAACTAACTAGAAAAAAGTATTGGCATCAATATTAATCTTCAACAATGTTTTCATTTTCTCCCTTTCTCTCTCGCTCTATCTACTATATATATATATATATATATATATATATATATATATATATATATACAAGTATAGGATTGGTTTATACAGAATAAATTCCAATAACCAAAAAATACTATTCTTAAAAGAGTGCTCAATACAGAGTAGAGCAAATATAATTTATTCGAAAATTATAATATAAATATGTTATAAAATGATTTTATAACATACTTATGTTATAATTTTCGAATAAATTATATATATATTAAGAAATGGACAAAGTCCGACAATTTATTTATTAAAGACACTTTTATGTTTAACGTTCTTTTTTTTTTATAGATACAAGTATTTAAGTAAATGCTCGGTTTATAATAAACAGTATTAAATAACATTTACCGGCCTGAATGTCCGAGAAATTTTCATAGAAAATATTCGTCCTTTGACAGCATTCGAACCTGCATCCTATACGGAACCGTCATTTACGCGGACGTGCCTTACCGTCTCGGCCACAAAGGTGCGTTCGGTAGTCAAGGTCGAATTTACTGCTTATAAACTTCAATCTTCCATGAATCTCGTACATTCATAACTCCTCATGGCGTATCAAATGTAAACAAACGACGTCATATATTAAGAAATGGACAAAGTCCGACAATTTATTTATTAAAGACATTTTTATGTTTAACGTTCTTTTTTATAGATACAAGTATTTAAGTAAATGCTCTGTTTATAATAAACAGTATTATATATATATATATATATTGTTAAATATAACAGACAACGAATGTCTATTATGTTTGATTAGGAGCCGTTCTAAGCTTCGTATAGTTGCTTTAATTTCTGGAGAAAAGAAAGACGAAAACTGTCCAACATTTGGATATTTTTTATTACGCTCTTCCTCGGTCGAAGCTTTCGGCTCTCATGGGCCATCTTCATTGTGGTTATATGGACATTTCAACAAAGCTATTCACCATCAAAGATATCCAGTTATGTTTACTATGCGACGATAACGGTCACAGAATAGCAGACGCAGGTCGTAAATTCATGATGCGCTTCTATGACGTCGTACCACGTGGGAGACCGAAATATTAACAGCAGAACCAAAATGTCTAGATGCAAATTTGAAATGTAATTTTGTTGAGTGTGATCTGCTGCCCCAATACAGTATATATATATATATATATATATATATATATATATATATATGGTAATAATCGTTTGGAAATCCTCGGATAGCTCAACTTGTAATAGAACAAATCGGTACCCAAGGAAAAAATTGGAAATAAAAAAAGAAAGAACCAAAAACATTAACACAATACGAAACCAATCCTCAAGCGCTTAAACTCGAAGTCCAAAGAAAAAAACTCAAACAAAGTAGAAAGTCTAAAACATAGAGTGCTCAATACGCTAAGCAGAACGATAAACTAGAATAAATCCTCAGCTAAACTGTATTAAACACCATTTACCGGCCTGAATGTCCGAGAAATTTTCATAGAAAATAATCGTCTTCCGACAGGAATCAAACCCGTATCCTATACGGAACCGTCATATAGCCTGACGTGCCTTTAACCGATTTGGCCACAGAGGAACGTTCGGTTAGCAAGGTCGAATTTACTGCCTTTAAACTTCAATCTTCCATGATTCTCTCACGTACATTCATATATTTTACTTAAATATTTGTTTCTATAAAAAGAATGTATAAACATAAAAATGTCTTAAAATAATTATCGGACTTTGTATATTTATATAATCAATATATACGTCATCTGTTTACATTTGGATACGCCATGAGCAGATATGAATGTACGTGAAAGATTCATTTTTGGAAGATTGAAATTTTAAAAAAATATAAATTCAAATTTGTGAAAACGAAATATATATATATATATATATATATATATATATATATATTCTTAAACTTTATACAAATTTCTTTTCTTTAATCTCAGAATTCTATGGAATTCAGGGTAAAAATTATTTAGTAATTTAAAGACGCTTCTTTTGTTCATCTCTATAAACACAAAGGCAATGCATGCGAATTTGATTATCATAGACGTATCTCCCTTCTTCGTATTGCTGAGAAAATTCTTGGCAGGATCGTCTTAAACAGACTCAACTCTTTCGTGGCCGATGTATTCTTGTCCTTAATCTCAGTCCGACTTTCGGTCTGGCAAAAGACCTGTGGACATGTGGAAGCAACTGCAGGAGAAAACATGAGAGCTTGACAAAGATTTATTTTTGTTACTTTCTTTGATCTCACAGAGGCCTTTGATACCGCTTCAAGGGATTTATATTTGGGTTGTTCTGAGGAAGCTGGGTGTTCCTGAAAGGATGCATTGTGCCATCATGTCTTTCCCTCAGAAGATGATGGCCTAAGTCAGATACAGTAAAGAAGAGTCCGAACAATTCCTTGTCTTTAATGGAACAAAACAAATTTGTGGTCTTGCACCTCTCATATTTTCTTTGTCTTTTTCCGTCACGCTGGGAACAGCATTTGAGAATGTTAAAAAAAAGTCGTGACATTTGAGTTTAGGACAAGTGTTGGGTCATTCAACCGACAACGCTTCAAATTTTTTTTAAGACGATTATGAAAACTGTTCGTGGCCTGCTTTTTGCAGGCGATTACACACGTGTAGCCCACACCCTTATGGAGGTGCAAATGATCGTTAACAAATTCTCCCGTGCACCAAAAGCTTTCGCTCTGACGATCAACATTAAAAAAAAAAAAAAAAAGGAACTCAGCCATCATCCTCTCTGTAACTATCCCGCAGCTGTTGCTCCCACTATTTATATTGAGGGAAAGATCTTCAAAACCGTTTCTTCTTTCACCCGTCTTGGATCCATTGTATTCAAAGATACTAAAATGGACAAAGAAATTGAGTACAGGATTGAAAAGTCTAGTTCTAGCTTCGGTAATCTTTATCACAGGTTTTCGAATACTCGTGATGTTTTTGTTAAAGGTGAAAATTGATGTGTACAACTCAGTTGTACTGATATCCCGACTCTATGTTGCAGAATCTTGGACTCTGTACCGAAGACAAATCAGTGAACTTGATGCCACCCACATGCGTTGCCCACGTACAACAGGAAACTGAGCGATTGCATTAGAAACGGTGAAGTTCTGACTAAATGCACCATGACGGGTATGGAAGGCATCCTCTTGAAAATCCAATACAGGTGGGGAAGACATCTTTCTCGTATGAGTAATAGCAGATTTCCAAAACATGTCTTGTTTAGGCAGCTTCTAACAAGCAAATCAGTTTGAAGTTCACTCTTGCATTTCAAAGATAAACTTATTAGAAAACTCAGGTTGTGTGTGTGTGTCTGTACGTTTATATATTGGATCGGATTTCCTACATTTTTCAACCGATTTCAACAAAACTTCACAGGACTACGTAAAATTACCTTGCGGTGGTTCTGACAGCGCTAAAAAATTGTAAAAACACAACTGTTTTTGCACAAAATCAATTTGAAAATACAATTAAGAGGCATCGCGAGAATAAAAGGGGGGCAACTCATATCGAGTTATACTTATTATAAAACCCAGGTTGTTTGTGTCTCTGTGTGTGTGTGTTCGTTTATATATGCGATCGGATTTCCTACATTTTTTAACCGATTTCAACAAAACTTTTTTCTTTATTTTTACATTCAGAATTCTATTCAATCGGTAGACTCATAACGATTGAAAACAATGTTTTTGTTTGAGTTTGGGTTTGACCAATTCGTAAAAAAACAACAAAAAAAAAAAACTAATTAAGACATGCATGTCCGTCAACCTTAAACAATAATCTTTGTCAATGTTATTTTTCAGTCTTTATGATGGTCGATACTTGATTTATCGCTTATGTTACATCCCCGGCGAAGGGGAATTATATCTATTGCATATATATATATATAAAACTGAAGAAAATCTTTCATTTGCAATCGTCATTTATTGATGACGAAAATCTTAGTCATGAAACAGATTGTCTTAAATCTAAATATTGACGGAAATATGTTCACTTTATATTTACACACTTTCTATCTCAATGATATTGAGCACTTTATCCCATAAATATAGCAAACCTTAATACTATATTTCTTCATATATATATATATATATATATATATATATAAATTAAAACTCCGTGATCTAAATGGATCCTAATAATATATATTATTTAAAAAGAGAGCTCAATATATTAGTTACAGAGCATATAAATGAATTACACAAAAATGAAACTCTATTACCCCATTCAAGTGGCCATTTCACCACCGGCAAAATTCTCCTTTGTAAGTGTTATGGTCCGGTTCCTTGTATCACGGTGATAGTCCAAGGTAGAACCAATAAAGAAGAACTCGAACACGGATATGGAATAACACAGATATATTACAAACAGGAATATATGCAGAAAATTAGAAAGTGTTAGGTTTAGTAGTAATTGTCTGAATGCGACTCTGTTTCGGTCTGCCTCTGACTCGACTGACTGACTCGTTCGCTCTGATTGACTGACAGATTGACTGACAGACTCCTGACGGACTTCACTCCAGACTTCAGACTGAACTCTGAATTCCCTGCTTCCTCTTGAGGCGCAGTATTTATGACGTATGGAATAGTCCATTATGATATGATGGGTAAGGTCCCATAACAGTAAGTTTTTCCCATTTTGAATAAGAGTTGCTATGTTAAATGGAAGTCAATGTTAATCTTCAACCGTTGTCATTTTCTGTCTAGACTTGTCTATATTCATGACTTTCATGTCTTTCCTATTTTCTCTTTTAATATCATTTCCCTTATTTGTTGTTTGTTTCTCTTCTTTCTTTTTTCTTCCTTTTTTTTCATCCTTATTTCCTTCCATCTTTAATGCTTATTGACCAAATTACTTTAAAAAAAACGTTAAAATTAATTTTCTTAACAAACATTTTTGCATTGACAAGCCCTAGGAGAATTTTCTCGGTTGTGAAATAGCCATCTGAATTGGGTAATAGAGCTTCATTTTTATGTAAAATATATATATATATATATATATATATATATATATATATATATATAAACAAAACAAATATTTAATTAATACACGTATTTGAGTAGGCAAACCTGTTTTAAAACGTTTTTTGATTTGTCATCCTATTATCGTTCAAGTGAAAGGTAAGCCGTCTCGTCATCGTCGTTGTTGTAAAACCAACCTACCTATTAAAATTTTTATCAGAGATGCATTCTCCCAAAGGACATTTAAATTGATATACGATGTTGGTCTTTTGTAAGACTCTAGTTGATGGAGAGTTGTTATGGATGACTAGATTGATTGTATTAAATTTAGTACAGTATAGAATTAATTTTATTTTTTTACTTGGATCAGTGGGGGATATAGTAGTTTTTATGAGTCTTTTTAGAATGTTTTTCTGCTTTATAGTCAGAATGCTTTTAATTACGGCATAGTGCTTTGATATATTTAGAGTTATTTGAGGATGTATTAAGTTAATTTTTATTTATGTTATACTGCCAACCTAGTCTTGTAAGTCTAAGTTATTTAACCAAACATGCTTGAATGAAAATATGCTTCCTAAATATATATATATATATATATATATATATATATATATATATATATATACTACAGTTCGAAATTTTCAGACCAGCCTGGTAGTTTTTTAAATTGGCATCAAATGTTGTTGTTTAGTACTTTAAATATGAGAAAATTATTAGACATGATTAAAAAAAATGTGAGTCATGATTTTTTATAAGAAATTTTATTATGGCAAAAAGGTTAAATTTTCCTCTCGTCAAAATATCCTCTTTTAGCCTTGATTATTGCAGCACAATTTTGGGGCCTTCGTTGAAAAAGTTTGTCAAAGTATAAGTTTGATAATTGATTCTATTCTTATTTTCAATGACTCTGTGAGCTTTTCATTTTTTTCATTCCTCTTTCAAGTTCATCCCATGCTAATTCTGGGGGTGGCTTCAAACTTGTAAACTCTAGTGCATTGAAGCGATCGGATGTCTAGCCACACTGATGAGCTGTGATACAGCGAGACAGTCTGTCTGTGAATGACGATATTAGCTCTCGATAAAATAATTTAATCGGTCGAGCAGTGTTGGGAGTAAGGAAAGAATTTGTAAACAGTCAGTATTATTGCTGATAATGCAAGACTCTTCCAGCAACTGAGTTCTCTGAGTGACTGGTGTGTTTATGAAAAAATAAATACTCAAAAATTCGCATTTCTCTCTGCCGGATGTGAATGACGTAGAGGTTAGAATCTCCAACTGATACCAAATCGATCAGGTTTCGGTCCCGGCCGGAAGCGATCGGAAGATGACGCTGATGAGCTGTGATACAGCGCATCAGATTGTCTGTGGATGACTATATATATATATATATATATATATATATATATATATATATATATATATATATGTATGTATGTGTGTGTATATATATATATATATATATATATATATATATATATATATATATGTTATGAAGAACTTGGTAATCCGTATGGGTAATCCCAAGAAGGATGAAATCCTGAGAGCTCAATGTAAATCCAGAGCTAATATTTTAAAAAAAAAACAGACCACTTTAATGTACCATTATAATAATTTATTTCACCAGAGCCCTTTTAAGAGACGCCGGATCATCAGATAGCACTTAAAAAAAAAATGAAATGAAACGAAAAAATGAAATTAAAATTGATGGGTAGTGTAAGTTTTTTGTAATTTAACAGAGAGTGTAAAAGGAGTAGTTAAAGAGACATGGTAGAGTATAGGGAGGGATTAATTTATATATCTCTCAATCATACTTAGTATTGTGGGAGGAGGAGTGACCAGACCTTGAACTATTTAGACGGCTAACTTAACGGAAGTGATATATTGAAATGGTAGGGGAGAAGAGAGAAAAGAAAAAGGAAAAAGGAAAAAGAAAGAAGAGGGAGAGGGAAGTAAAGAGAAAGAGGCTGTAAATGGGTTTTAGCAATTTATGTAAAGAATAGATTTTAATGCTTGATAGTAATTTAGATGTATTTGTTTACCCGATCAATCGTACTTTTTTAATATTGTAAAAAAAACAGTTACGGTAACATCTTTATCAGTTTGAATCTAATTTATAAATATAATTAGCAATTATTTTTATATGGGTAATCTTCCTTACTTAAAGTTTAGGTTTCGAATTAAAATGGAGTAATATTTGAGAGTAATATTAAAGATTTTGCTTTCTTCTTATATCACAATTATAGAATATTAAAAGAGAAAGTGAGATTAAATATTAATAAAAGTAATTTTAAAACTTCAATAAAATGACCTTATGTCCTTCCATTAGAATACATTCTATATATATATATATATATATACGTATATAAAAAACTATACCCATAAACATCCACACATGCATATATATTTATATTATTATATTTTACATATATTCACACATATTACAAATATTAACGCTCAAATATTTACATCTATGTACATACATACATAGACTACATGCAATTTCATATCTAATTTATATATATATATATATATATATATATATATATATATATATATAAAATATATACAAAAAATACCTAGCCAAAATTGCGCATTACTATTATTAATATAAATATACACATATACATAATATATATATATATATATATATATAAACAAATGTTTGGAGGTACAAAATTTATAAATAGTTTTAAAAACAAATAAAACCATTGATTTTAATTTTAAAAGTCTCTAGGGCCCTTTCAGCCAACATCTCATCAGGAGACAAACGTTGGATTAGCGAAATGAATAATAGCGATATTGAAGAGCAAAAAAGAGGGGGAAACACACTAAAATAACGAACAAGTATATATACTTGTAACGAGGGAAGGGATCGTGTAAATAAATTAGCGAGGACAGTTAAAATAAAATATCCCCAACAGATTCAGAGACCTTATAAATTCTTTCTGCCGGCAGAGAGAAGGTTTTCGTAAATCTATACAGACCGATTCCAAAATCTTCAAATGATTATTGGAATCGGCTGTATGAATAATTCTAAACCACTTTTTTTTATACAACTTATTTTATATTCTCAACTAAATGTTGAGCAATAGCCGATTCCATATTCATGGGGGGAAGATAGCATATTCTATCTATCTTACCAAGTCGTATTTTGGAAGGTACGTGCTGATTAATTCTAGTTTCCAAATGCAAGGTTGTACGCCCCACATAACCAGCAGCACACTGGCAATTAAATTCATATACTAAATTACTCAATTTGATGTAGGGCAATACATCCTTGCGAAAAGACGGAAACGCAGACCTAGTTTGAAAAATGCTACGTAAAGCAACTGATGGGAAACAACCGGAAACCGACTTGCTAACCTGCTTAATTAAGCCCTGACCATTATCCCCAATCCAGGGAATCTTCAAATAAACCGGACATTTAGAAGGCCCCTGGATTTTAGGGGAATGAAATTCCTTAGTTTTCTTACTAATAATATAGTCAATAAGGGCCTCCGGATAGCCGTTACTAAGGAAAATCTCCCTAATGTTGCCAAATTCACGGTCCAATCGTTAAAACCTTGGTGTATAGAGCGCTTAAAGTGTGTTCCCCTATTAGATTGGACCGTGAATTTGGCAACATTAGGGAGATTTTCCTTAGTAACGTTTCCGTTTTTTCGCAAGGATGTATTGCCCTACATCAAATTGAGTAATTTAGTATATGAATTTAATTTTCTATAAAAGTGTGCTGCTGGTTATGGGGAAAACAACCTTGCATTTGGAAACTAGAATTAATCAGCACGTAATTTTTCCAAAATACGACTTGGTAAGATAGATAGAATATGTTATCTTCCCCCATGAATATGGAATCGGCTATTGCTCAACATTTAGTTGAGAATATAGCTTGTGCCAAGTTGAAAAAAAAAGTGGTTTAGAATTATTCAATACAGCCGATTCCAATAATCATTTGAAGATTTTGGAATCGGTCTGTATAGGATTACGAAAAATATTCTCTGCCGGCAGAAAGAATTTATAAGGTCTCTGAATCTGTTAGTATATTTTATTTTAACTGTCCTCGCTAATTAATTTAGCGGATACACGATCCCTTCCCTCGTTACAAGTATATATATAGTTGTTCGTTATTTTAGTGTTTTTTTTTTGCTCTCTTCATTATCATTATTATTCATTTCTAATCCAACGTTTGTCTCCTGATGAGATGTTGGCTGAAAGGGCCCTAGAGACTTTAAAATTAAAATCAATGGTTTTTTTTGTTTTTAAAACTATTTATATATATATATATATATATATATATATATATATATATATATATATATATATATGCGCCAAAAATAAATACGTACACATATATGCATATATTCATCCTTATCCAAAATGCCCATACATACATATATAAAATCACATATCAATGTCCACCAGCATCCATGTGTTCATACATTCATTAAAAAACAAAAGTAATATTTTATTTTTTTTATTTAGTTATTTCTAAATATATTTAGTTAAATTGATTATTTTTTATGTCTACATTTAAAACCAACTCGTTGTGTTTGTTCAGTAATATGTCCGGATCTTTATGCCTTATTATTAATTTTTTCTTTTATGCATGTTGTAATGATACACCTAATTTACATAAGCGGACTACCGACCATATAAATATGGGTTGGTACCGGAAGACGGGGAAGATAGTAGAGATTAAGAAATTGAATCCAGAGACTCTGCCCGACTGCGATTTAGTCAACCCATTATGCAGGAACAGTCTTCCCAAGAATATACCAAACTAACTGTAAATATTGTGTACCTATTCTTTGTTTCAATACATTTTGTTAACGTACATTTTGTGTTGTATTATTCCATGCTTATTTAAGCTTCAACAATGCACAAGTTACATCGGTCTCTGAAGTTTATTGGAGTTCTAGTCCTCGAGACGATTCTCCATTTTACTTGTGGGGTTAAGTTGCTTTCCAATAAATCCCAATCATGTTTTGATAGTTCCGTTTGATGCTTCTTGGATTTATTTGTGAGGGATTAGCGATGGTTATAAAAACGTTGCTTCCAATTTCCCGCTGATATTCCTACGTATATCTTCTGTTTAATATCTTCTTTGGGGAAAATTGTAGCTTCGTATATTACGTTTTCAGCTATGCATATTCCCTCTATTGGACAAACGGATCAGTCCCTGCAATTACAGGTAAATATATATATATATATATATATATATATATATATATATATATATATGTGTGTGTGTGTGTGTGTGTGTGTGTGTGTGTGTGTGTGTTATATATATGTTATATATATGTGTGTGTGTGTGTGTGTGTTATATAGTGAGACTCATAACGAATGTAGCGTGTATAAATATATCTGTTAATGAATAGATTTATTTGAATGTCACTGATTGAACGATATATTTTTTAAATTTAATTCAATCCGAAGATATATCTTTTAAATATTCAGATTTTTATTATAATATATATATATATATATATATATATATATATATATATATATATATATATATGTACAGTGGAATCTCTCATATATATATATATATATATATATATATATATATATATATATATATATATTCCAATGTACATATGTATATATATATATATATATATATATATATATATATATATATATTGGTGGAACCAGTGGAATTCGGGTCACGAATTTAATTTTTTTTGAAGGTCGTTCGCAAAGAAAATGATAAATTAAATCGAAACTATATTTCGAATAGGAATCAATGTAGAGTACTATAAAATTGAAAAAATAAAAAAAGCACGCCACAACAGACGAATGTATACAAAATGGCGGTCGACTCAGAAATTATTCATGAATTTAACTCGGTTTGGCAATGTTGTTTCATCATGAGAGTTGTTAACAATTTATATTTATATATATATATATATATATATATATATATATATATATATATATATATATATATATAATTAGATAAAGATGGGAAGCAAATCTTCTGATTGATTGGCAAAAGTATGAATCTGGATCTAAAAAAAAAAAAGAAAAGAAAAAAAAAACACAATAAACTCGGTGTTCCCTGCTGAGAATCAAACAGAAAGAAGACAGTGAAACAAATCCGATAAATTCTTTTGTAAAAATAATAATAAAAAAAAACAACACACTAACAAAGAATGACCTTCGTCTTTTGATTCTTTATCTTTTACTCGCTTCGTTTGTTATTTATTTCTTCATTGTGCGCTTTGATGCGGCCTGTATTTTCTGTGTATGGATTTTAAGGTAAAATCATCGTACAAAGACTTGGAATAACCCGCTCTGTAGGAAGCTGCAACATGCGGGTCAAGAACGCCGTTCGATTCTCAGCCTTTTTAAGCAATATCTGGTTTTGTCTGCATTTCTCGGTTGAGGACTATTGTCTGCATACTTGTTGTTATTATGACAACATTTCATCCGTTGTACCCTCCGACCTTTGGAGAATGTCCGACTAAACCCCTTCATTTAATCTACGCTGGTAGATTGTTCTAGTTCCACATATCTAGGATTATATTGTCTTCTCTTTTTAGTACTATTTGCCTCCTTTCCACTGAATAGAAATCAGTAGAAACACTACCCGGCTTCGGAATTTTGAAGTCGTAGTTATTATATCACCAAATTCACGAACCAACGCTTCTCCAATCCATTAGTTTATTCTGGATTTCAATATTATTTCGTTACTTGATTCGAGTAAGGAACACGAAAACAGCGTCACCATTTTGTCACAGATCGCATGAAGATAATAGTGTCTTTTATTTTAATTCTTCTGTTACTGCCTTTCATTCCAACTTCACGCTGTATTGTTGATAAACCAATAGTAGAACAGTAGTCTATTTTTTGGTTCTAGGAACATTCGTCACAAACATTTTTGCCGTAAGAAAACTCACCTCAGGAATTTTTCGCCTTAGAAAACTTTGCCGTATTGGATTTTTGCCGTATGACAATTTCGCAGCATTTTTTTTTTTAATATCAATTTGGGTCACACTGGCTCACACTATTGTTACATCGATTTAAACATTTTAATAAGCGAAGTTATAGGATCAAAATCCAGTTCAATGCAAAAAAAAAACAAATCTATTATTTATGAATCATTGCTTGGAATTTGCACACATTTTAAATCAATTCTTTGTAAATATGATATATTTTTCGTCTTATTTTTAAAATAAATGTTTACTTTTTAATTTCTTTTATGATGTTTGACCCTGTAAAAAAAGACATCCATATAGACTTGATAACAAGGTACAGTGGAACCTCGGTTCTCGAACGTCTCACATGTCAAACAAATCGGTTTTCGAACAGAAAATTTGAGATGAAAATACTTCGGTTATCGAACAAAATTTCGGTTCTCGAACAACATTGCCGAACCGAATTAACCCGAATGGAATCGTTTCTGAGTCGACCGCCATGTTGTATACATACGTTTTTTTTTTTGTTTTTTTTTATATTACTGTCACTTTTTTTTTTCTCTACATGGATTCCTATTGGAAAAATAAAAGTGTTAAAATACATACACACATATATCTGAATCAATTTAACGGAAGTCAATTTGCTTATTCTATTTCAAAGATGGGATGCGTGCGTGGTGTAATTGATAGCTGATCTAAATGAAAAATATCTTTCTATTCTTCTTAAAAGTGCGGAAAAAAAGAAATACGGAATACCAGTCAGTTATATGCCATGCGTGATACACGCTTAGGCGATCATGTATCTTTCCATACATGACTGACGAGGCAGATTTTTTCCCGCAGTAGGTTGCTATTTCTTTCTGCGGTAGACCAGTTGCCATCCAGGGCTATAGAACCCGGTCTGTCGCGCTATTTATCCATAGCTGGGGATGGGAGAAGAAGAGGATTCATAGCTTTCTCAAGTAGGTAAGCGAATGTAAAAGATAAATATAAATATACATATTATTTAAAAAAAAATATATCTTAATAGTAAGTCAGGTTAATTCATTAAGGTCAAATTAGTAACTTATCATATGTAGAATAACAATAATAAACAGCACTTACCGGTGTAAAAGGTCCATTTGAAGCGTCCAGCTGGCAGATTAAAAAAATAAAGCAGGTTGTAACTTAATACAAACCCTGCAAACTAAAAGATAAATTTTTTTGGTATTTATATAGAAATACCTCCACTCAGGTACCAGCAGCCAATCACAGCCCAAGCAATGGACTATCCCATTTTTTAGCACAATGAGATGCTCTATGGCAACATAAATAGCTCTCTTTCTAAAGGTTGGATTATTGTTCACTTAGTTGATTCATCATAATGTTTTATTTTAACACGTGATTTTTCTATTTTTGTGAACAGGATTCGAACCTGTGAGGGAATAACCCATTAGATTTCGAATTTGTTCACAGCGCCATGTAGAAAAATCACGTGGTAGAGATAAACACTCCGTTGTTAATTGGGGCAAGAAAATCCGTTGTTAACATTGGGGCAAGAAATTGCTCTTTTTAGTCGTCATAAAGGGGTTTTTTTTTTTTTTTTGTCTTCTTTTGACATTGCATTGATGCTAACCTTCAGGACAGTGAATCTTTGCAATTTCTTAGGCTAAGGCATTTCGCTGATATAGAATAAAATTACGAGATCTGCTGCTAGGAAAGTTGGTTCCCTGTATAATGCTAGAAAATTTTTTATCTCCAGAATCTACCTTACACATTTACAAGTCCATACATTTAATATTGCTGTGACATTTGTGGTGGTACTTCTGCTACTTATTCAGAGATTCTTAATAAAATACAAAGAAGAATCTGCAATGTTATCCATCCTGATCTAGTATCTCGGCTTCAAACACTTTCCGATCTCCGTAAAGTAGCTTTCCTTTGTAATTTAATCTCAGTACCAGATTAGTAGGTAGTTTTCATCATTTTAGAATTGAAATAGCTAGATGTAACCGTAGGTTTTATGCTAATAGTTTCTTCTCTCGCACTTCTTGCTTGTGGAACTCCCCTCCATCTTCTTGCTTTCCAATTGTGATCTTCAAAAATTTAAATGCAATGTCAACCGTTATCTTCTTTAATGTTGTCCTTTTATTGTACTCTCTCCTTAATTATGTTTTTCTTTTTATATTATTCATCCACGCTCAGTAACCCCTTTGCGTCTTAGTAGCTTCATTGCCTTGCTTGGAGTGAAATGATTTTGAAAAATGACACTTCGCCGGAAAACCTATCAGAAGGTTTATACCTCCATCGCGATGAGAGAAGCTTGCAAATCTGTCTTGGGCGTCTTGGTTGCTTCCGGTGAAATAATAACAATTTTAGGACAACTGAAAACAGCGATCTATTCATGATCTATAAGAAATAGGCACTCACTAGCCCAGGTCAGATAGAGAGAGAGAGAGATTTTTTCCGATTTCGGCCGCTCTGTTTCAGGCCATTCACGCTGTCTCACGCGAATTAATGAAGACAATTCTTCACTAAAAATGAACAATTTATTCACAAACTTGCTCATTAAATTCACTCAAATACAAACCCTATTAACTCAACGCTATGTATCATATACTCATACTTTTATTAACTAACGACCTTATAGCGTTGAAACACAGGTTCCCGTACGATCATCGAAATTAAGCAACGTAGACCCTCGACGGATGAGCGTTTGGGAATAACAGGTTCTGTAAGTATGAATGTGCGGGTGGTGTAATGGATAATGGCTCGGAATTGTTAATCAGTGATTAAGTTAAGCAAAGCTGAGCTTGGTCAGTACCTAGATGGGTGACCTCTTCAGATGCTGTAAGCTTAGGTGTGCGGGTGGTGTAATGGATAATGGCTCGGAATTGTTAAAGGAGGAGGCAAGTTTCAAATTTAATAAGTTTTGTTATATTCACTTACGCGCAAATACCCCTGGAAAACGCATGTATCCACCTCTTCTCCCCACCTATGGGTTAATTAGTATGAGTGTATTAATAAATCGTGATTATTTAAAAAAAAATTCTTACAATCTAAAAATATTTTCTATCTTTAAATAACTTACAAATGGTTGATAAACTGTAAAAAATGAATAAATCAATGAAATCCGAATTATATACAGAGATTTAGATTTATTTAATTTCTCTGTAATATAAATATATAAAAACTAACGCGGCTAGATAAGGAGGGATCAGTTCATATAATGATTGTAATATGCAATTGATCTCTCACTTTATAGCCAAATCAGAATTTTCTTATTTGTTTATCCAATTATGATTATGTATGAATCCACCACTTCTCTCCCAACCTAAGGGTTAATTAGTAAGATTGTATCAGTAAATCATTATTAGCGCAAAAAACTTCTTACAATCTAGAAATATTTTCTGACTTTAAATAACCTACAAAGGTTGATACACCGTAAAAAACGAATCAGCTAATTTTCTTAGAAAAAAATCGTTGTAAACATTTTGACGAAAAAGAATCAATCTCTTTTTTTTTTCTTTTAGTTAAGCTTGTTGAAGTGGCAGAAAGGAGACATGTCCTCTTTTCATGGTATACATTAACCAGGAATTTATTTCATTTACTTACTTGATTTAATTATTTTTGCATGTATTAGTTTGTCACACATGAAATGACTCATTTTTTTTTTTGTTGGTTGGTTGTTGATCCGGTCGTTTAATGAAGTCACCTCCTTAGTAAATAAAAAAAAAAGCTGAACTTATTTCTGACTCTTTTTTTTCTTTCTAATTTTTTTCTTTCTTTCAATATATTCTTATTCATAAACCGAATTAAAACGATTACAATGAAACAATGTCGAGTAATCTTACTGCGTGCTTTCTCGACTGGAAAAAGAGCCATTTTTGCACCGAATCATTACATGCGATGAGAAATGGATACACTTTGAGAACAGTAACAGAGTAAGGCCAGTGGATAGATACAAGTGAGTCACCAAAACAATACCCAAAACTTCCACTGCATCCTAACAAGTTAATGGTTTCTGTATGGTGGTCTTTCAAAGGGGTTACTCGTTATTCCTTCTTGTCTCAAGGGAAAACAGTAACAGCAACCTTTGTATTGTGGAGAAATTGAGTGCATGCACAAAAAATTGAAAATGAAACATCATAGACTTGTGAATAAAAGTAGCCCAATTTTGCTGCACAACAACACATGGCTGCACACTTCTCAGTTAACTGTCCAAAAAGCTGCATAGCCTGAATTATGAAATTTTGCCTCATCCTCCATATTCACCTGATATCTCTCCTACTGATTATCACTTATTTAAGTATTTTGAGCTTTTCATACGCGATAAATAAGGAAGAGTTAATCGAAGAATTTGAACTGTTTATTACATATGTTGTAGCATACCTACGGACGTTAATGCGTATGTCCGCATTCACATAAATACAGTAGTAAATACTGTATGTTGGTCTGCAATTGGAGATTCGTCTCCAGCTGTGCTGGTCAAACTCTCTGCCTACAAGCAGAGAGGATCCCCAGACGAGGCTATGTCGAAGGGCAGAGTCTCGTCTCAGGAAACAGCTACCCAACCCCGTTTTATACGGCGTCTATGATGAATCTTTGGCCGAGCCTACGGGCTCAAATACACATTAAATTCGACCTTGTGCCACATTTGACCACGCAGTTCGGTTGGTAGATCTCTTGCAGTTGGAGATTCGTCTCCAGCTGTGCTGGTCAAACTCTCTGCCTCCTGGCAAAGAGGATCCCCAGACGAGGCTATGTTGAAGGGCAGAGTGCTATCGACCCCGTTTTATACAGGGTCTACGGGGTATTTTTGGCCGAGCCTACGGGCTCGGATACCCCACATTTAATTCGACTTTGTGCCACATCTGACCGCTTGGGGCGGTTGGTAGATATCATGCTGTTGGAGATTCATTATGGAATCCACTTGCCTCACTTCTAGCAGTTGACTACTTCTACTCGCCGCTGGCGAATCTTATATGTGTTGCTCTTGTCCTAAGTATTATCGTTCATTATCAACCTTCGTGCGATTATTCTATTCAGTAACCTTCCCTAGGTTACAACATCATCAAAGGATGAAATTTTTTTTAAAGATGGGATCAAGAATTTTGAGTTACGTTGGAGAACAGTCATTCATCAATACGGTGCCTCTTTCAACTAAATAAATTAGTTTAATATTTCAGTAATATTTTATTCATTTCCTATAAAGTTCGCCATTTTATGTGCGACAACCTAATAAATAAAAAAAATCAGGAAATGAATTTTTTCCGTAAAGCTTCGAAAGGGCAACACCGTAAGTGGGTCGTTAAATGGTTCATTTGAAACAAGGTCTTTCGCTTTCATAATAATGGCTACATGGATAGAGACCCGTACAGAGAAGCTAAATCATACGAAAACGGTATAAACAATCAGTGGTTTGAACATATCTTATTACCCATGGATTCCTTATTAATTCTTTTGATTTCGAAAAGATCCACGATCATATGTTTTGAGTTGAATTTCTATAACCTGTATTTAGCCACAGACAACTTCATACATCTTTTCACACGCAAAACATTGAAAAAGATAAAACAGACGAATGACGCGACACAAGGAAATGTGTTAGAATTTTAAAATAATGCTCCATATTTTTGGCACTGAATAAATTGTAACGATAAACTGTAAATATTACTTCTCTTTGGAAATGTCTGAAATAATCAGGGTACATGATGGAATTTTCTCGGGCACTGTTTATTTTAAATTACAAAGATCAATGTCTAATGCGATATACAATTTTTTTCATGGTAATTAATCTGATTAGCTATCCTCTTTGAGACCTAGACTTTACAAATTTAAGCGCAGTACTAGATTGGCAGCTAGGTCTCATCATTTTACAGTTGAAATTACTAGATGTAACCACAAGTTTTATGCTAACAGTTTCTTCTCTCGCACTTATCGCTTGTAGAACTCGCTTCCGTCGTCTTCCTTTCTAATCAACTTCGATCTACAAAAATTTAAATTCAATGTCCATCGTCATCTTCTGTCTCCTCAATTCCGGTTCTTTTATCAATTAAAATATGGACAAAATTTTATAATTACTCACGTATAAGATGCTTTTTTTATCACCCTCCAAAGTATAAGTATTCCAGAATGCTGGCAGTTGCTGTGGGTTGTACTGTTTGACTGGTTTACTCATGTCACCCCCAAGCAAGGCTAAAAAGCTACTCACGCTCAATGGGTGGGGAAGTACTGAATCTGAAAGAATATCAGAAAACTATTATTCTGGTGCGAGAACAATAAAAGAACAGGGATTAAGCATTTTTGTCAATAAATATAGCATATCTTGAAACTATATTTTATCATATATATATATATATATATATATATTTATGAATAAAAATGACAAATAATTGCTGATTATGAAAATGTCCAATGTGGACTTTATCAAAGCAAAATACGAAATGAATTTAATTGAACAAGATAACTAATAAAAACAAAAAACAGAATGTTCCTAGCAACTGGAATGTAGAGAAACGCTATTTTCATATTGTTAACTGTTCCATTAAATTCATTTCGTATTTTGCTTTGATAAAGTCCACATTGGACGAAACGCGTCAGCAATTATTAGTTTTCCAATTGTCAATT